>JAUTXW010000389.1:0-199232 GCA_030620095.1 Kuschelorhynchus macadamiae
CCCTCTTTCCCTGACACATATCCTAAATCCGCCTTTGCTACTACTAATAAGTAGTTTTTTTAGTTTGATTTTTTAAATATTTTGTTAGACCCCATAGCATTTAATTTTTCTAAAAAATTTGAAGTAATATGGGCATATATATATATATATATATATATATATATATATATATATATATATATATATATATATATATATATATATATATATATATATATATATATATATATATATATATATATACACACATATATATAGCGACTTCCTGAAAAGTTGACCACAATCCGCCACTAGTCGTCATAACATTTTCAAAATTCAGGGAGAGAAATCTTTTGTTGATAGTTCCTGTCCACGCATACAAATATATCATATATACATATCAATGAAAAATATTACCCTCATTATTATCTTGGGCATTATTATTATTAATATTAAATGTTAGGGCTTTTTACTAAAAGGCAGGGAAAAAGATATTTTGTAATTTTTAAAAACAAAATTAAAATATTTTTGTATTGAAAATTTCTAGTGAAAGTTTACTGCGGATTTAAAACTATGTGAGATTTAAAACTTTTTTACATTGAAAAACGTAGTTTGCTAATTTTGTAATACATGTTTTGCATAGTTATTTAACTTCACTTTTCCGTTGTAGCCTAGAAGAACATCTCAATGCAAAAATTAAGCTGTTTTAAAAGCATTAGGGAGCCTCCTAAAAATTCAATTGGCATAGAGCCCCCAAAAACCACGATCCGTTACTACTTGCGGCAGAAAAATTAAGGCTACAATTTAAAATAAAATATTTTCGTAAATCACCCGATTATCACCGAATATTGGATTCTCCCAGAAGTAAAAAAAAAATATTTTTATCACATTAACCACCTTATTTGCCAGAATTAACTTGTTACTGACAACATTTATATTACAGTATATAGATATAGAGAACAGATTTACTGTATGTATATATTTACATGGTTTGATTGCCATTCAATTATTTGCTTTAAGCCGCACCTGTGGACAAATTTTTATTTAAACTGCTGTTTTTTAGACCGTTTAAATTCAAAGTGTGCTTAAATTGTAAAAGTTGGAATTTTCAAATGTTGCTATATTCCTGAGATAAATTAATGAAAACCTTCTTGTTTTTCTGTCTTCCTAATATAAGCGGGGATACAGGATAAAGAATATTGAAGATGAAACGATATAGTGGTTTGTGAATAGTACACTGATGAAATACAGCAAATAAGGGAATTTTTAAATTTTTTTGATATAATATCTTGATCAAAAGTTCTTATGAGAATAATATAATCATATGACTAGTTTCAAAGTTACAGAATGTTAACTTTGCGAAAATCCCATATACCTACCTAATTTAACTTTCCAAAATCAGAAGAAAGTTTTTATGAATATAGAAAATGCTTTGTTTCCAACAGATACAGAACGAATAACTTTCAAAAAATAACACCTTGAATATCGAGGATAAAAGCATTTGCGGACCTATGCTCATATAAAACTTTTTTCTTATTTTAGGAAGTACTATACGTTAAATATGTTGAAACAACTAATTTATTGTCATCCTGTTTTCCCTATGTTTAACACCCTGTATCTTAAAAACTAGTCATAGGATTAAATTGTGCTCATGTATGCATTATATTTACTTTCCTCGTAAAAGGGAGGCATTGTAATCAATCGTAAGAAAATCTCCCTCCCAGGTTTTTAAAGATCTTCATATTTTAGGATCCTTAGGTACCAAAAAAAAACATGTTTTCTTATATAGGTCTGTCGCGTCGGTCTATCTGTCTTTTCGCGGCATAAAAAACTACTTACCGGCTTACTTATCATATGGGGGTGATCTGGTAACATTTTGATAAAAATCAAATATGGCGGAACAAAATGGCGGCCTAGTGAGTTAAAAAAATATTAATAAAAAAACCAGTTTCTACATTTACCTCAAATTTTGCACAAACATCAAGTATTACATAAGAAAAAACTGGTACAATCCAAGATGGCGGAACAAAATGTCGGTTAAAAAAAATTATTTAAAATATAAGCCAATTGTGTGCAAAAATTAAGTGTCATATAGAGATGAACTGGTAAAATTGTAGTGGGAATTCAAGATGGCACAAAACGGCGGCTAAATGAAATGTTTGTAATCGTAAAAAAAACGCCTACCAAGTTTTTACAAATCTTCCTGTTTTAATAATATCGCTAGATATAAAAAAAATTGTGTTCTCAATTCCTTCGCTCTGTCAGTCTGTATGTCTGTCAGTTCGCGACATAGTTAAAAACTACTTTGTATGTCTGTCATTTCAAGAATGAAGAATTGCGTGTGATATAGAGATAAACAGGTAAAACTGTGATGCGAATTGAAGATGGTGGAACAAAATGGCGGCCAAATAAAATAATTTAAAATGTTTGTTCAATTGACTTGAAGTAGCAAAAAATAGCTGTGAAGTAGGGACAAACCGTAAAATTTTGATAAGACTTCATTCAACTTGACGGAACAAAATGGCCGTCTAATGAAATTAAAAAAAATAAGTGTCAACAACGGCTTATTCCTAATAAAAAGAATGATTCATAACGAAGGAAGTTCCGGCTCAGAAAAGATAGCTAACGCACTTAAGCTATATTTTCTAAAGTTCCGGTTAAAGGAAGTTTTTTTTTTACTTTTACTGAAACTTCTATCCTCTAAGACCAGGGCAAAGTTTACTGAATAAAAATAAACTTTAACCAGGGCGAGTATGCAAGTTCTTTAAGTTTTAGTTTCAATCGTCCATATCAATATTTAAATATTATGCAAAAAAAATTCTAATCCTTGTAGCACTAAACATTATTGTTGTTGGTCTTTCTAATTAATTAAATTAATTTTATTATCATCATCCTCCTCACAGATCGTGGTTTTAATTGTGACATCCTTGAACCAGGATAACATAAATTGTTATTAGGCATGGGACCAAGTAGAATTTGCTGCATGCCGATATAGCATATTTTAGACTTTCAACTTTGTTTGCCCCCTCCCCCCTCACCTAAGGTTTTATATGAATAGGTTTGTAACTATATGATACCACATTTATTTAAAAACGTGACAAGTAAGTAGTAAAATTATCTAAAAAACATTACAGTTTTACGGCATAGCCAGAAAAATTGTTTGGGTGGAGGGGCGGGTAGGCAGACGTCTAAATTAGTTTGCTGAAGTTTAAACTCTACGGCAAATACTCAGGACAGCGTTTACAATATCTCGACAATGGGGCCAACGGGGGGCAAGGTATAAAAATTGTCGCACCTAATAATTATAAGCGACGAAATTTGTCGCCATGTTTACATCCATTGTCGTATACCGTTCTGTCCTAAGTAACTTACTTCCATTATATTTCCTTATGTCGTGTTTGTACCATAAAGTATATTTTTATAGAAATTTGAAATGTGTAGGTGGCGGGTTTGAAAGGATGAAAATTTTCAACAACAGAAAAAGTCCTCAGTTTTTATTTTTTACCTAATTAAGCGTAAATAATATGAACAATCTGAACTGTAGATAAAACTGGCCCTGCGGAGGGTTTTACCCGCCAATTCCGAAAAAAAGTCTATATTATTTTTATCATTTTACCTTAATTAAAAGTGACTCTGTAATACGCCACTGACGATAACCACAACAACTAAATCCTGTAATCTAATCACAAAAATAACAATACTATTTCTATATTTCAAAGAACAAATTAAACCAAGTAGTGGAACATGTTTATTTTTCCTGGATTATATAAGACAGAATATTCGGGGAGATAAAAATTTTCAGTTTTGCTGTTAGTTTAAGTTTCAAAATTCGCATCAAATAAAACCAGTGCAACTCGACTTTTTTTCCTTCGTCTTCCTCCCTTCTAGTGCCGGATATACAGTGTGGTCCGGGACGCTGCGGGGCCCCCACAAACAATTGCCGAAGAAATTCAGAGCAATAAATATTTTTCAATAATCATGGATTACTGAAAGTTGGTCAGTTAACATTTCTTTTACGATATGTTTATGAAGGAAATATTGTTGAGAGATTTGTTAGATTTATTCACAAGGGCGGACCCAGAGAAGTTGCTTGGGGTTGTGGGGGGAGGGTGAGACGACAAGCTGTGGGTTTGTACTTGACTTGGCATGTCAATTTTTTATAATAGGTTTGATAGTCCTATTTTTAGCTTCTCGCGCCTACTTTGGTTGGTAATTTTTTAATAACTGCACATATGACTCCGGGAACTTTACCAACTTAAACACAAATCAGATTAGTACAATAGACCCCTGTTACTGATTTATAAATAGATTCTTAAAATGCGTACTTCATTTACCTTGTTAACTGGGAAAAAAATATGAATTAGTCTTAATCAATTATTTCACAACCCCCAATCCACTATCACTCGACTAACCAATATAAGCGTAAGCAAAAGATTATACTATACTTACTAATAATAAAATATTATAGCTAGAGATGCGTGATACCATCAGATCTTTTAAAGTACCGATAATTTTCCTTCCCATACTCGATATATATCGATATTTTTAACACGGTACCCTTGTTTATGTATAGATAGTTGATCAACACTGAGTTAGCACTACACATCACTACTAGATGGCGAGTTCACCAAGTGTGTTCATTCATACATTTTTACTACTAAAGACGTGGTGGGACAGGGGAACGTACCCCTGATTATCGAAAAGGCGACGTTGTCAAAGTGAACTCGTTATGCCAACAATAAAATATAACTGCCTTTAAGATTTTTTATTCGAAAGTTATTATCCTTATTTATATATGCCCATCTATAAACAAGATTACTATCTTTCTTTGATGGTGTAAGTGCGCTGATAAATGTCATAATAACCGATAACACGACTGGTCACAAAAAATGAATCGACTAAAGATAAAAATAGACAACAAAGGACATACATTTTCTTAGAATGTTAATCGTATTATTCCTTTCAATTATTTTACAAAGTTGATTTTGTTGTTTGTAGTGAAATAGATTTAACCAATATCAAGATTATAAGATAATTCTGAATCTTATTTTGGGAGATACCTACCTATTTAATTAAGTAATTAGGTACTCGGTACTTTGATTGTGTGAATTCAAATTTTGAAAATTGCTGTTACCTATTAATGCCTAATTTAGAGCTGTATAATAAAATTTCTAAAAATGTCAACGATCCATGTGCTTTTGTCGGCCGTCCACACTATGAAATAAATGCTTTTAAAAAATAATGGAAAATGTCTAATTTAATTTTAAAGAGGGCTGGTGTAGCCAGGAAAAAATTCCTAGCAGAGGTCTAAAATTTAGGGCCGTGTCTAGAATATATCACGTTCCGAGTGGATAAGGTGTTAAAAAACGACGCCTCTGTCAAAACGAGCGACTAAAAAAAGTATTTTGACGTCTTTTCTTTAATTTTCGGTTGTATATTTTGTTAGGTCGTGTTTGTACTAAATAAAATAAATTTTTAATACAAAATCGCACTATATAAAATAGGTATTTTTAATGTGCTTATAATTTTGGTGATTTGGATTAAAAAGATTATTCAGAAGAAGCGTGCACCAAAAAAGACTATTTAGTGAATAAAATTTGAAACTGTCATCTTTATTGGTTCAGAAAATCTAAGCGGGCATTATAAATATTATGTTCAATATAATTTTACTACTCAGTATAAAATTTCAATTTTTATAAAAGTTAATTTCTACCGCGACGAAATATAAAAGAAGGCACTAATTACACTGAAAAAAATTATGGTTCGATTGGGCAGATTTCAAGTTATGAGCGAACAAAGGGAAAATTTTGGGATACCGAGAAATAATACAAATATAAATGAGTTGATTTATGTAAACTCACTGTACAAAATATAAGTAAATATAAGTTTTTAGACACAACAATTCAGTCTGAAAAATTATTATACATAGTGAATCACAAATTATTGTTGATTGGTAGATTTGCTTTTACCTCATTTTAACATTGAGGTAAAATTTTATAGTGTTTTACATTTATTGGTCACTAGATTAAATTAAAAGTATTCGTAGGTAGTTAACTCAAACAAGAACAGAGTTTAATACAGAGTGGTAATTAAGTGATGTCGCATTCTGCTGGTAAACATTATTATCATAAAAATAATAAAAAAGATGTATTGACAGGGGTTTACAAATAGTATGTTTTGGAGATATCGGGTGTTGAAAATATATATTTTTAACATACCAGGTGACGTAGGAGACATCTAATACTTGTCATTTTGAAATTTTTCACACATATTACTCAATACCACGAAAATTGTTGATGACAAAAAATCATTAAATACTATTTTCGGTTTTACTGGGTTTGGCGGCTAAACAGCCATTTTTGAAAATTAGCCATTGCAGCATTTGCAGCTTTATGAAAAAAAAATCACACAATAAAATACTTGTTTTAAGCAGCTCCAAATAAACTTATTTGTTAATTTTTTAAAACACTTTTGGGTAACGGTAACAATAGGTTTCATAATTTTTTTTTACTTCTTGTTTCGTCAATAGAGCAATTTAGTTTAATATTTCTAGTGGCACCAAATAGACATTTTGAAAATAAAGTTAATATGCGATACATCTTTAAAAATCGGTAGATTTCCTTTAACCGGAACTTCTGTTATGATTCTTTCCCTTTATTAGGAATAGTGAAGTATGACCCAATTTAGTTCGGTACATAGTGATTTAATAACGCATATATACTGTCTTTTCAAACATTTATATTGGGCACCACTTTGTTCCACCATATTGGAATCTTACCATTATTTTACCAGTTTCTGCCTAGTAGTTTCTACATTGACATACACCTGCATTTTGTTCGATCATCGTGAATTCGTAGGTACCAGTTTATCCCTCTATCACAATTAATTTTTCTGCACTTCATGACCTTCGAGAAGCCCTGACTAAATCCTATTGAAAATGTTTGAGGGGAAATGACCAACTTAACATATATAAAAGATTTTTGGACAGAATTATGACAGAAACATGGAATCGTATATCGGAGCAATGACCAAGTACTAGTTTTTTACAGTTTTTAAACTTAGTAGGGTCATTTATATTTTTATTCTAACAATTACCTTAAATGGCTCGTTTCGTAAAAACTTTACTAATTCAGTATCTTCTTCTACTGTAGAAATACTCTTCCGGTTTGATCCTGCTTTTCTGACTATATTGCTATATTTACCTATTTTTTTATTGGCCAGTAAAACAGTATTTAAAATTCAGTCAGTTGAATAAGAACATTTTTTAATTGATTTTTTAAACATTTTATGTGGCCGCCATTTTATTTCGTCATCTTGAATTTGTATCACAACTTTTCCCAGTTCATTTCTTTTCCATAATTAATATTTGCAGAAATTTGAAATCAATTTATTAACTTGTTTTTTTAATATTTTTTTAGGCCGCCATTTTTTTTCGCCGTCTTGGATTCATACCAAAATGTTTCAGTTGATTTTTTCATAATACTTGATTTCTTAGGAATAGTGAAGTGTGACCCAATTTAGTCATAGTCACAGTATATATATATATATATATATATATATATATATATATATATATATATATATATATATATATATATATATATATATATATATATATATATATATATATATATAGTATATATATATATATATATATATATATATATATATATATATATATGTATATATAAGTATATATATATATATATATATATATATATATATATATATATATATATATATATATGTATGTTACATAAACTGTCTTTTCAAACATTTTTATTGTGCGGCATTTTGTTCCATCATATTCGATTCCTACCAACATTTTACCAGTTTCTTTCTACTTATGCCACACTTGACTTTTGAACTTATTTTAAAATAAATTCAATAAGTAGTTTTTACATCGACATACCGCTATTTTATTACGTCATCTTGAATTCATACCAGTTTATCCCATTTTCAGATTTAATTTTTCTGCAAAATTTAAAGGCAGTTCAACAAGATTTTTTATGTTGATTTTTAAAAAAATTTATTTGGCCGCCATTTTGTTTCGCCATCTTAAATTCGTATCACAACTTTACCAATTTATCTTTATATCACACTTAATTCTTGCACAAAAATTGAAATCACTCTAATGAATAATATTTTCCGGCTGATTTTTTTAAATATTTTATTAAGCCCCTATTTTGTTTTATTATTTTGGATCCATATCAAATTTCTAAATGGTTTTTAAAAACCGATCCTCTTGTTATGTAATTGTAGTGTATTATTTGGGGTTAGGATCCAGTGACAAAAAACAATAGTTATTTTTTAAATTGTCGACGTTTCGCAACTTTATTGTTGGATCCCCGTGACATTTATATAGATTATAGGGGAAGTATGGACAAAATGACACATAAGGACAAAATGACATACAACCTGTATTTCATAATTCGCGCTATTTACCGCCCCACCGACTGTATGTCACATGTTCCAAACGGTTCCTGGATAAGCTGCGAAGAGCGTAATATTAAAAGTTCAGTTAGACCGACGCAGTCGTATAGTGAAAGTGTACCGGGCTAAAAAAAATTTCCACGTGTGATTCTGTTTTCTTATTTTCGGTAAGTTTTGGATTTTCAGTCAACTCATTTTGCTTTAAATCAATTCTTTATAGTGTATGGAATGACATGGCTTGATTACTTTCGCAAATAGATAACATTTAATGCATATTTTTAATGTAAAATTATTAAATATCCAATATGGGTAAAATGACATAGTGCTCATTCGGACAAAATGGCATAGTATGTCATTTTGTCCATTATAATTTATATAGACCAAAAATATGATTATATTTATTTGCTTACAGACGATACTGCCAGAATGCCGCGCAACTATAAAAGAACATCTAATCGACAATCCTGGAGCGACGTGTCAATGAAAAATGCAATTGAGGCTGTTCAGCAAAATAAAATGGGTTGGCTTTTAGCCTCCAAAACGTTTGGTGTCCCTCAGGCGACTCTGAGAAGACACGCGTTAGGAAAAAACAAAACATTAAATCCAACTGGTAAAGGAGTAGGAAGGTACAAACCTACTTTTCCTCTAGAAATTGAAAGACACCTAGTTAATCATTTAAAATTATTAGAAACACGATTTTTTGGTTTGACTCGTAAAGACGTTCAGAAGTTAGCATTTCAGTTAGCCGAACAAAATAAATTTTCCCATATTTTCAATGCAGAAAAACAAAGAGCTGAACAGGAATGGTTAACTGAATTTTTAAAAAGGAATAAAGATATTTCGGTACGTAAACCAGAACCGACTTCAGCGGCTAGGGCTCAGGTTTTCAATAAGCCTCAAGTTGAAAAATTCTTTAAGGTATATCGAGATTTGTTGGATACTCACAACTTTTCACCCAATAGGATTTATAATGTAGATGAGTCCGGTCTGTCTACTGTTCAGAAACCACAGAAAATTTTGACCACAACTGGCCGGAAGCAAATCGGCTGCTTAACAAGTGCTGAGCGAGGATCTCATGTCACCGTTGTGTGTTGCATGAATGCAACCGGCTCTTACATACCTCCATGTTTAATATTCCCTAGAAAGAATTGTAAAAATGAGCTTTTGGATGGGGCCCCAACTGCCACTCTTGGAATTGCACAAGAGTCGGGCTGGATGACCACAGATGTGTTTTTCAAATGGTTGAAGCATTTTCAAACCTATGCGAAGGCTAGTGTTGATGAAAAAGTGCTCCTCGTCGTCGATGGTCATGCTAGTCACAAAGGATTTGAATCATTGACATACGCTAAAGAGAATGGTATAATCGTATTATGTCTGCCACCTCATTGCACCCATCGGATGCAACCTTTGGACGTATGTTTTTATGGACCATTAAAAACCTACTTCAATCAGGAAATATCAAAATAGTTAAAGATTCATCCAGGTCGCGTAGTTACTCATCTACAAATTGGCTATTTATTTAATGAGGCCTATGGCAAAGCTGCTACTGTGCAAAATGCATGCCAAGGATTTAAAACACTGGTCTCTGGCCTGTTGCCCCTGATATCTTTCTAGATTATATGTTTGAGCCTGCTGAGACAACCAATGTTCCAATAATTTCTCCTGAATTTGCGCCCACACAGGTAACAGAAAATCCAAGTTCTAAAAATAACGAAATTGCCTCTACCGTACCAGATGAAAGCACGAATAGTCAAGAGAATCCTGGACCATCAACAGATTCATTTTCTGAAAGTGCACCCATCATACCATATGAAATATCTCGAGGTGAGGAAAGTCCTGAACGATCAACAAGTTCTTTGTTCGTTCCGATTGAAATGTTATCTCCTATTCCGCAAGGAAATTTAGTCAGAGGACAGGGGAAGAGAAAACCAAAAAAGCAAAAAACGCATTTTGTTCTCACTTCTACACCGAACATGGAGGAAGTAAAAGCCAAAAATGAGCCTAAAATCACCTCTGAAAAAAGAAAGCGAAAGGCCACTAGAGCAGTATTTGATTACAATGAGGATGATGAAGAGGCAGATCCATTTGCTTCGCAAACTGATGACGACGACTGTCCCTGAATTTATTGCAACGACTTATATTCCCGTTCAAAGTCTGGTGAGAACTGGTTAAGGTGTATAAAATGTGCACAGTGGGCTCATGCAATTTGCGCTGATGTACCAAAAACGACAAAGAGGTTCATTTGTGAACTATGTGTTTCTATTTAAGTCATTTTGTCCATAACACATATGCCATTTTGTCCATTCAGTATGGACAAAATGGTTTTGAGTTAGGTTTTAGTATTAAGCTTTTAAGTTTGTGTACCTTTACATTATTTAAAAATAACTTTCTTACATGAAAAGCTAATGTATCAAAGATAACTGTTACATATAATAAGCGTTTGTTACTGTTTATAGTAAGTTTTCATAAAGCAATATTAAAATACTATGTCATTTTTTCCGTACTTCCCCTATATCCTGCATGAAAACCGAATTATCAGTCTTTAGCTACTTCATTGGTCCGCAGATATTTCTTAACCTCAAATAATACACCACTCTAACATAACAACAAGAGGATCGTTAACAAAAACCATTTAGAAACTTAATACCTGGGAAACATCTGTGGACCAACGGAAAACGTCAAGACTGATAATAGGGGTTTCATGCAGAGTATAAAATCCATGTGTCCTGAGGTTTCCACAATAAAGTTGCGAAACGTCGACAATTTAAAAACGGATTTTTGTTCTTTTTGCCTGATCCTAACCCCAAATAATACCCCACTCTACTATAAAAACAAGAAGATCGTTAACGAAAACCATTTAGAAAGTAATATCTGGGAAATATCTGCGGACTAACGGAATAGGTAAAGTCTGATAATATATGTTTCATGCAGGATATAAAATCTATGTAAAGATGCAGCAATAAAGTTGCGAAAGCCGACAAATTAAAAAGGCTTTTGATTTTTTTACTGTATCCTAACCCCAAATCAACCTCACTGTAACATAACAACAAGAGGATCCTTAACGAAAACTATTTAGAAACCTGTTATCTGAGAAATATCTGCGGACCAACGGAGTAGGTAAATACTGTTAATGTAGGTTTCATGCAGGCTATGGAATCTATATATGTGTCCTGAATATGCAACAATAAAGGTGCTGCAAAACACCGACCGAGCCTACCTCCAAATAATACACCACTCTAACACATTTTTTGTAGCATTGTTCCGCCATATTGGAGTTTTACGCAAATATTATCAGGTCATCCCCATATGACCCTTAGCTTTTGGTCAAAATTTGAAGCCATTCGGGCAAGTAGTTTTTAAGCTAAGCTGACAGACAGACAGACCGACGGAATTGTTAAAACGGGTTTTTTGGCATCTGGAGACGCTAAAATGTGAAGATACGTAAAATCTAAGAGGGTGATTTTTTCATGATTAAAGTTTATTTGGCCACCATTTTGTTCAGCCATCTTGAATTATTAACACAGTTTTACTAATTCATCCCTATACCACAATTAGTTATGGCACACAATTTGAAATCAAACCATTAAGCAGTTTTTCCAGGCTGAATTTTTAAATATTTTATTAAGGCGCCATTTTGTTTCGCCATTTTGGATTCGTACCAAGATGTTACCAGTTGATTCCAATATAGTATTTGATGTTGTGCAAAATTTGAAATAAATTGAATGGTTTTTAATAATTTTTAAAATTCGAAATAGCGAATGAATTTTATTACGTACAAAGAAGACAAACACACTATTTTTTTATTATTCAGGTTCCTGTTGAGGCGGGGCGAAATCAAAAAAAGGCAGGACCTGGTGAGATTTTTCTCATTTTCTCACCGGTCCAGTCCGACATTCCTGTCATGTGTACCTCTGACCAGGATTGTTTCTAGAATATTTTTTTGATGTACATGTGGCAGCGCGTGAATTGGGCAGTTTTGTGCACTTTTTCCAAATTGGGTTAAGTTATGTCCCACGATGTCAAGCAGAGGTGGGGGGATCCGGTGCGGCGTTAAGATTTATTTTCGGATTTTGGAAATATGTATAAATTGAAACGTAAGTTAAACAGCAAATTATTTTTATTAAAAATTGCCACTAAAAACTGTACTAAAAACAAAATAATAGTATTTGTTAAATTTACATGCTAAATTAGAACTAGGAAAACTAAATTTAAAATGGTAAAAGCTTTCTATTACCGCCTTGATTGAATCGTTTTTAACCAACAGCATCTACGTATATCTAGTCTAATACCATAATCAAACAAGGTTTTGCGGTATGGGCAAACCACCACCAACTCCGAGAAAACGGCAGACGTTGCCTGCTTTTCGAAAATGTTGATACACATCTATTAAAAAATACCTGACAAAACTTAGTGTTTTTTGTTTTAGTTCTTTGCATATGCATACTTTGCAATACAAGAAGTGATGATTGTGCATATCTGGCGCGTCGTGGGCACATTGTGCAAATCGACATTAAATCGGGCACAAACTAGTGCACTTGGGAATGTCCCTGCCTCTGCCAAGCAGTAAATAAATAACAAGGACAGAATTTTTTAAAATATATTGCTGATTAGAAGTATAATACCATGCCACCATTATGTTTCCCTGATAGCCGATGTTCGGCATAAATCAGTTTATTCCTTGGATAATTTTTATATAAAAAAAGGTTTCAAAAGTTGATTTCATATTATGAATAAAACTAATTATAAGATTTTGTTTTACCCGGTGAAAGCTCTGTTTTCCTGATGTAAGGGTGCTTAGAATGAACCACAATGTTCGCTCCCATATATTTTAAAATATTTTTTATTGCTCGGTGATAAAAGAATTTGTCCGGGTGTCCGTCCCTCATCTCGCCTAATAAAGGACAAAGTTTCTATTTAAAAAAAAAAATTATGTTCTTCTTTTAAGACAAATTCAGAGGTTTTCCGAATGAAAGGTGAGTGCGCTAACAGACAAACCGACCAAACAAGATGAGTTTGCGACGGTTTCTCAGGTGAGTTAAGTTGAACTGTTTACAGAGAGCCAAAATTTCGCGAAAGTTTGGCAGTGTTTTCAATTTTTAGCTTATAACATTTGAAAAGTGCATCGTACAGAAAATTTCACTGTAACCAAAATTAAAAAGCGTTAAATTCGGCGTGGAATGATATTAAATTTAGATTAGTGGCTTGCAGTGGCGGCTCGTAGTGAATTATATTTGGAGATCAATAACAAATTTTAAAATAGCATTCTTGAAATAAAAATATATATCTTATGTTTAAATTGAGCTTTAAATTCTCTTGAAATTCAGGTCTACTCTTCATTCTTTAGAATTAGAAAAATGCTGAATGACACGTTCGTTAAAATTGCACCCACGTTCCTTTTATAAACGATTTCTCGATACTTAACATTGCTAAAGCGGATAGTCTATCTTAGCCCAACTCCTCAACAAAATTTATTAGCCCTCGAAAAACCCCTGGATTTTCAGACAAAGCCTTTTTATCATGGCCACGTAGTGCCAACTCGAATGCCCCACAACATTTTACATAATCTATAATTTTGTTTGAAATACAACGATTTTCGGATACATTTTCATTAAAATCTCTAAGGATCTCTACAACCTGTGTCTAGCTGAGTGCGAATATCAACACTTGCGACCGAACATTTCATGTGATCTGCAGAAAACGCATGTTCTTTTATTTATTCTTTTAAGTGTTTTAACACCGGTTTTGCACCATAATGAGTCCGACGAGTCCTTAGAAAACAACAAACAAACATAACAGTAAAATGAGTTAGAGACTTTACAACCACATATCCAGTTAGCTAAATCGTACATACTTTGCGAAAGTTTCGATGAACCTCTTTATTTTTGTCTTTACTAGTTTGTCGTATACTAAGTTCTGGCAAATTGCGACCACTTACCTTGAATTCGGTTATTTTCTCAAAATTAAGTTCGTTAGCACTCTTTAGTTGTTTAATTTTTTCCAGTACCGACATTTGATTTCATCTACATTCACAACTCAAACATAGACCACCTTGAGATTGGATATTTTTGTATTACTAGTCCCTACCAACATTTTATTTGCTGTATATTTCCAACTCACACGCGGATCATAAAAATAAAAAAATATGTATTACAAAAAACAATATATAAATCAATTTTCATCGATTAAAAACGTCCGAAACAATATAGAGTTAGAATATCGACCGAGCGACCTCTGAACAATTGAACATCCGCATACCGGCGTGTTGCCACGACCGATCGATCAAATTATAAGAAGAGACCGGCTGATGACCCAAATCGCGATTTCATATTTCATTTGTTATCACGTTCGGCTGCCGCTCGGTAGCTGTGAAATCTTCGGGTACTTTCGTCAAGCTTTAAGGTAAATAGGGCATTTCGGATCGCCTAGCCTAGCTTAGTATAGCGTATTTTATTATGCCTAAGGAACGCAAGAGACCATTCGAACCGCCGCGCGCAGCTAATAGTGTGGCGTATTTAACTTTTCCCAAGGTTCGCGTTTTATTACAACTATCGGGAGGGACGGTCAAACGAATAATTTATTTCTGAAATATTTTTGGGGGGTCATTGACCAAATGAGCCGCCACTGGTGGTTTGGCCAGAATCAGCAGTCAGATGAGTAAATTTTGTCATTTCGGTTGAAAGGTGCGTTAGGCTCACGCCTGTGACCCGAAAAACGGCTATTTCAAATGAAAAATTTAAAATACCAAAGTTCTAGAGTATAAATTCAGCGTTCAGGAAGCATCCAATTTTGCTTATTCCTGCACGAAAAAACTAAATGTAGTGGTAGAGCTCATTTTCCGCTAAGTGGCTCACTAGTGTGGACTGTGGTGAAATATTATTTTGAGAGTAGCGACGGAGAAGATTAAATGAGGAAAAGTAAAGTCCTGTCAGTTAAATCAAAAATGTCAACCTAGATACCGCGGCAGAGTCGATAGCTAAAAACTAGGTTTTTATAAGTTTTACTTAATCCTAAGCATCGACGCAAAGTTCAGTTTGCTTTTCAAAAGCTTTTTGCAAAAAGACTTTCACAGGACCTGCAGTTTAGTTATCACAGTTCTTAATAACTTACTTAGGTCTTTGATTTACCTTAATTTGTTTCACTTAAATGAACACTTCGGAACCCTTTGCTATTCGTTTTACGGCCAATAGGTTCTTTCATTTATCGGAAAGAAGGCCCTTTTCATACCCATTTACATGCACCTTTGAATATAATTAGGTACTCTATTGAGTAGGTAAGTATAGCAATGAAAAATGATAAACGGATTTACTATTATATTTAGTTTTTGACTTAGAATGTTGATAATTATGGTTATTAAACGTCATGGGACTGCAGAAGAGCACAATGAACGTTAATACTCATGGTTTTTTTGCGTGTATCTATGCGTTTAAATTTCCTGTACCTTGCACCATTTTAGATGTTGTAAGGTAAATACAGAAAAAATTGCCAAAATGTTCCGGCTTTTCTGTTTCCAAAAGTCTAATTTACTCTTATTTGGAATTCCCAAAGCGAAATAAAATCATTTCCATCTTGCTAGGAATTAATAGATCTAATTGGACTGGATTACATTAAATGAATGGAAAACATCACATATAAATGTATACCTTCAGTTGCTTTCCTCCGTCCATAGAGTAAGAATCAGGAGGGCAACTGCTCAGTGACGTAACCGCGAAAATGTGTGTTTTTATAATTCCTTAAGAATTTTTTTTATGTTTAATGTTAATTGCTTAATGTTTTAAGTCGGAAACTTAAGTTTAACTGTTCAGTCGATTCTCTCTAATGAGACGGATCCAATGTTAAAAAAGTAAAAATTGTATTGTTCGCCTCTAAATTTTATTCTTTAATTATGTGAACACCAAGCGCGAACGCGGGATGTGGATATGTCGATAATTATGGATATGTTTGGACTTAAACATTTCTGAAAATGTCTGATGTTTGGCCTGTGTATCAAAATAGTATAAAAAAACTATTGTTTTTTGTTTATTTTTTGCTCATTGGTATTTGTTCTATATAGGCATATATTTTAGGTTTATTTTATGATGCGAATTCTGATTGTATTTACCATTTTTTTTATGTAACTTGTTTATCGCTACACAATAGATATATTTATAGTTCGACAGTATACTGTATCGCGTCGTGCGATGTACTCGGATTTATTATTAAAAGTAAAAATAAATAAGTGATTATTGTTTACATGTTCGTATTATTTCAGGTTAAATAATACATAACAGTGGTGTAGTATTTTATAGATGAAAATATGTCTTCTGCGTTATTAGGAACCCTAAATGTGTTTGATCCTAAAGCATCAAATTACACGGTATTTTCCGAAAGACTTGGTCAGTTTTTTGTAGCCAACGAAGTAACTTTTGGTGATCGAAAACGGGCTATTTTAGTAAATACTTTAAACGAAGAATGTTACGTTTTATTATAAAATTTGTGCGTGCCGCACACATCTGCCGATTTTTCGTACGATGAACTTTTTTCCCAAGTATTAAGTAAGTCTTATTTCAGTGAACGGCTTAAGTTTTATAATGCAAAAAAACGGTCCGATGAAAAAGTTCGCGACTGGGAAGCCAGAGTAAAGAGTATGGCTGTAAATTGTGGATTTTCATCAAGCATATGTCTGGATCAACTTCTAAGAGATATATTTACTGTCGGAATTTGTGACACTCGTATATCCGAAAGGATCTTTGAAGAAGACACTACAAAAGCAAACGTCACACTTTCTTCTGTCCTTAGAATAGCCCTGGCTAGAGTCATCCCTGATGGAGCGAAATGAAATACCATCGTTTTCTCAGAGTGATAACGTGCAAGTGGAAAGTGAAAGTGAAAATAATATGCTTTTTAAGCAGCAAGCTGAAGGGTCTTACAGGGTCAGAGGTTTCGAAACCAGGGGAGACAGCAAACGTCAAAAAATTACCGTAATAGTGCCCTGCGCACTTCCTTAGAAAAAAGGATATAGTGATACTGAAAAATTACAACTCTTCCAAACTTTTTAGAAACTGAAAATAATAATAATGGGTCTGATTCGGACATGTCCGATGAATATATGTTTAATACTAAAGATAGCGCCTTAATAAATTCTAATTTGTCTCTTGATGTTTTTGAGATTTAAATATACATAGATTCTTGTAATTCTGACAGAAATGTTAAACCTATTTATATTCAAATATGAGTTAAAAATATATCCATAAATTTCGAAATTGATTCTAGTTTTGCGCATGCGGTAATTTCAGAAAAAATGTACCGAAAATATATGCCTATATAGAACAGTATTTCTTTATTATCATTTAATTTTCATTTCACCAATAGTGGACTTTATCATTTAATTTTCAATCTTCGACGACGGGGTGGGAGCATTAAAATGAAAAGCTGAAGATATTTATATGTTCTATACAATACAATTTGCGAAATCACTAATTATGCCAATTTTCGCTTTAAATATAGGAGGTGTGGGGGACATGGCCATATACAGAAAAAAAATTCAGAGAGGGGACGTTAATTTTTCATTTTCTAGGAATGCAAAAGTAAAAACTGAATGACTTCAGCCACGGGATTTTATTTTAAAAACCCTTCTATATACAGATTCTAGTATCGTCAATCTACCGGAAATTTTCGTGAAGGAACTGCTCTTTACTCTGTTTTTTTTTTGTATAAACCGGTTTGTGGGATCACAAATAAGGAAACCCTGAGTTCGTCGTGGGTGAAGCGCCACTTCACCTACATTTTCCAATCAATTTATTTAAAAATAAAAATATTTTTAAAATATTGAGCATTTTATAATCTACATTTCTATTATAAAAATGTAGTATTTATTGTAATGACTTCAAAACGTAACGCGCTGAACACCTTTTCATAAGAGTTGACGAATCACAATCAACAGTTAATAAATTCCGCCTCAGACTCACCCCGAACGCTGGCTTTCGCGCTTAGATTTGTTTACGGCAGTTGTTATGGCAACACAATGGTGAATATTCGTAAGCCCAATCAAAGTTTACAAAATTAATGTTAATTCTGTAAACTTTGGCCAAATAGAGAATATAGAGATGGGAGCGGCATAAAACTGCTGCTGCAGGCTGCAGGAGCTTGTTCGTTTGTTATAGAATTAATGTAAATTAGTGCGTTCACATCATCGAAGACGGAAGCAGTTTTGCATCAGCTCGTGTTTCGTGGTATATAACTGATTTCTAACAACAAAAAAACATATTTAAAATCTTACAAATTCATATTATTTCCACAAAGTATTGTCAAGGGTGAAAATATTTCAATGCATTTCCTATTAGTTCATTAGCCTAAACATTCTAAAAATTATTAGTTTAGTGACCGCTTTTACATGCTTAGTAAAATATTGCTTAATCAATTAAGGAACACTGAACCTCTTAAAGCAGTTTCAGCAATAAACAAATCGGTGAATAGTAATTGTTCGGCAGATATAATATGGCGAATACAAAAAAAATCGCTGAAACAGTACTATTGGCTGATTATTTAAAGGCTTGGAAATGCTTAGGAAAGGGGCAGTCTACAATGAGACAGTCAGTTGCTTCTGTTATATTGAGTTAAGTGACGGTAGTGTTTTCGCTAATATATAAGATGGCCCCTAGCAATATATTTAGGTAAGAACCGTTTTAAGTTAAAATTATTAGTCCTTGTTATAACCGCTTACTGTGTTCTTGATTATGTTCTTGTATTAATATAAATATAGTTTGTTTTGGAAAATAGTTCTTTGTTATAATTTGGTAAAGATCCCCAACGTCCCTAGTCACAGCCCGACAAAATGGGGTGTGACAGTATTAAAAAACGGTCCAAAGCTATGGATAATTAACATCATAAAAAGGTAAAAAATTGCCATTTAGAACTTCACTTGTTCTAATTATTCTGCGGAACTACATTGGGTCACATTTCACTATTGATAATAAAATGAAATGAAAGCTTCCGGCTAAAGGAAAATTACCTTTTTTTTTTTACTTTTATAGAGAAATGGGGCTTTCGAATTTTTTTTTTCACTAAGACATGGATATGGAGGCTACTAATGGTTTTTACAAAACTGCGCTGGTTTCGAACGTCTAATGTCCAATTACATAACCTATAAAACAATATGACATAAATATTTACCGATTTTTTTTTATAATTTTACTTGTGTTTAATGAATTAAGGTACAAATTTGTGAAAAGATACTTCTAATGGTCTCTAACAAGCATACGAAATTTTAGGTGTTTGTGTCCAATAGAATGGTTAAAAACTGCAATTCATTTTGAAAATTGAATCAGCTGTAATTTTTGTGCATTACGGCTAAATTGAATGTTTCGGTCGCTGGTCACTTAAAATATATTTATATTTCGTGCCGTTTAGAAACTTTTAAACAAAATGTCCATTGATGCCTGGCTAATTTCAAGGTTATAATGTTATAATACATTGATATTACAATTTTACCATTTTCTCCGTTGCATATGCCATGACCCTGCATGAATATACATTTCGCTAAATAGCTTCATAAACGGTGCAAAATATTAAAATAATCTAAGAAACCAAAAAGTTACAAAACAGAATAGATTTTATTTTAAAAATAGCCAATGATGTCGCAAGGGGGAGTAAAAGAGGTCGCAAACTGGGAAAAAGTACCACCCTGCAGTTTTTTCTAAACTGTGCTATAGCCATTTGGTAGACATTACTTATAGTAAACTGTGTGGAAAATTTAAAGGATATATTGTCTCAAGAAATGTACGAGGTCGATAAAAAAACTGAAAAAAAATTAAAACTTTAACACCTTGAATCTCAAAAAAATATATCTTGCGGATTTATATAAACATTTGTACTAAAACTAGTTAAAAGTACAGCCTTTATTTTTAGCCAGCAACTAAAAACACCATGTATAGAGGTTATTTAGTACATGAGTTGGAGTTTTTCAAAAGTTTTTCGCGGTTTAGTTGTTTTATCCGTTCTACGAACTGAAAAAAAATGTTTAACTTTCGTAATTAAAAATTTCTGAAGACTAAATAAAGGATCCAAAATATACGAAATACGGATACGGATCTCTACAATTATTTTCTAACATCTAAAAACTAACAGAAATATCTTTGGTAATAATTGAAAAGTGGTAATTGTAATTATCCTGAGGATACTGCGATTATGAAAATAATAATTAAACTTATCCTATTTAAATTATATTTATCAGATTTTCTATAAAATTTTCACTTTTGTCACTAACACGACCGGTACCGCGCTCTTGATTTTCAGGTTACTTTGGAACTGTTGCTTTGTTCTGATGCTGTCTTTAGAATAGTGAAGAAACCAGACAGCCATGGGTGGGGGGTTGAGTTTGAGACCCGAAAACCAACAGTCAACACCTTTTAAACAATGGTTGACACTTGCAGCACAGCACAAAATTACGTAAAAGTAAAACGCAAAATTTTTTTCTTGTAGTTACCAAAAATAAAAAATAACGCCTAAAGGGAACGACTAAAACAAAAAATTACTACTCCATTTTGGTGCCTTTTTGTAAGTACGCGCGTCGCTCGATTCGTCTATAAGAAATATATACTTTTTTTTTCTTCAGTAAAGTAGATAATTTTAATATCTTATTATATTGAAGAAAGGTTTAAGGCTTCTCCTATATGAAAGTGACACTTTTTTTTGTTCGTCCTTTCTCCCACGAGCCAGGGTCCCATAAATATGTTCGGACCTGACCTCGGGCCCGAAACATGATTAAAGCTGCGCTGCTAGTCGGGGGAGTTTCCCCCACATGATTATTTTTCTTTATCACAGAGGAAGCCAAAAGGCGGAGTGGCTACGCCACTGTAGTATTTGTCTATTGAAATATAAACAATGGTGTAAAGTCGTCATTCCATTCTCACCCCCTTCATTTGCCTACTTGCGCCATCTATGACAAAGTAGAGTAATTACTTAAAATAATCAATATATTTATTTGTGGCCAAAGACCACGACGGTATTGAAAATATTAAATGCTTATTTTCCTTGATTTTTAAATATTTTTTTGTAAAAAATAATAAGTGATCCTGAGTTCAAAACAACTTACAATAAGTAACTATGAATAATCTAATGACATAAAAAATTATTGATTGAAGAAAAACATAAAATTTTCCAAATAGACAGATCCGAGCAGTCCGTAAGGTTTAACTTTGCTTAAATGGGATTTTTTGGCTTTCTACAAACCAAAAGCAGAAGGAAGGAACGAACCTATTTGCTTCTGGAATGTCTAATAAAATTCGAACTATGAAAAATACGCGGCTAGTAAGAGTTTTTGGCAGTCTTTGTATGCGGAGAACAGGACTAAAAAGATGATCGACATTCCAGTCATATGAGACGATTTAGCCACTAAAGCTGGGAGAAATCGCTCCCGGTGTTGCCAAACCTAGGTATATGTAGTTAATATATGTATATATATATATATATATATATATATATATATATATATATATATATATATATATATATATATATATATATATATATATATATATATATATATATATATATATATATATATATATATATATATATATATATATATATATATATATATATATATATACAAAGGGGCAAATTGAAAAGAGGAAAACGAAAGCTAAAAGGTCTAGAATACATTTACGAACATTTTTTTAGTTAGGGTCGCCCTGATTGGAGGTCAGATCAAGAGCAGAACCAACCAATGCAATGTCTGAAAAATAAAACGCTGTCAAAGCCTAAATAATTTAAAATAGATTCTAAAAAAAGCACTGAAACCCTTTGTCTGTATCTCCTAATAATAAAATAAAATATAGTCCATTGTTTTTAGATATTCAAGTAGGGGTGCTTAGTGGACCGATGAAGATATTTTTTTTAAAAAGGGCGATGCAGGATATCATATGAAATATTTTTGCCAGATATGGCATTATTTGAAGTCTCGTAATTTCTGCTTTATTCATATTTTTAAGTTTTTATAGTTCTATATTTCAGTAATATTTAGTTTTATTAGTAGTAGTGTTATTTATTGTAAAGAGTAATAAGGAAGTTTTTAAAGGTATTTGAATGATATGTTCACTTTTCATCTGTTATTAAATGCTAGAAAAAGTCTTCCTGTCTGAGAATGCTAACCGACATATTTTTTTTATTTTTACTTTATTCGGTATAACTTTTTTGAGCTAAAAATAGCTCTCCTCACCTTCGAGGAGCTAAATTCTGTGACGTTAAAATTGACGAATTAACCAAAAGAATAAGTCACAATTAATGGTTTGCTATGACCGCCTTTTTAGTGTCTATTAAAACAGAAGCGTATAAGCGTATCAAAAACTTCTCACTGACTGTGGCTCCACTAGAAGGGATTTGCTTAAATTGATGGCGTTATTAAAAATATCGGAGTATAAACAAAGTGCTCCTAGATAAGCGGTAGGGACTTGGAATTCCATTGTAAAAGTCTAAGGTTCCATATACGGGCGATGTTTTTTTCATCAAAAACTATAAACATAGTAAAAATAAACTAGTAGGTCCTCTCCTGAGCAAATGCTTTGATCTATTTCTGCCATTTTTCGCGTCGCGCGATCACAGGTGCCTACGTATATGGCCGAATTTTTGCGGAAGTTTCTGAACGCCGCGACCGGCAAAGGGAAGTCGGGCACTAGCTAGAGATGTATTTAGGAAAATACGGACACACAAAAAATAAAAAATATCGTTTGATCATCGGATGAAAAATTACGGAAAAAACGGAATATTATAAAAACCTTTGATGTAAGCAATAGTACTTCTGCATCTTCAAGATGAGAACACATACGGCAAAAATATTATTTTTTCTTACCTACAGTGTCTTAAATGTCTCAAGTTTCTCACAAGGTGTAAAAACCAATTTTTATCAAATAATATCTCGCTATGTCACAATCACAAAAAAATATTTTTAGGGTAAAATCATGTAGTAATTTCTTATTACGGACTTTTAGGTATACACACATTTAATTCTAAGGTGTTTATTTTATGGAAGTGTTACATTTTTAAATGCTTCTGGCGAACATACAATTATATATATTTTGGAGATACTAATTCGTTAATTCTGGTTTAAATAAGCATTTAAAATTAATAAATAAATTTTCCATTTAAATAAAAAATAGGTAGTACAATTTATTTAACATTTCAATTCTGAAATTGGTAGGAGTTTAAGAAAGGGAGAAATAAATGAAATTTTCATTTCATTTTTATAACCCATATGGTCAAAAATACTCAGCTCCACTGTTTTACATTTACGTTAAAATAAGAATTTGTTCAAAGTATTTAACAGAAACGTATTGTATATTTTATTTGAAATGTCCCGATTAGAAGATCTAAATTGACTAGAATTCATAAAAGAAAATATAAACAATTTCTGTATGTATTGGGTTTTAAATATCGGACTGCGTTTATGATTACCCCCACTTAGGCCCTTTTTTGGAGTTGATATAAAAAGGCGTATCTATAAGACAATCAGAATACATTTAAGCAAATCGTCGCAAATAACAACACAGTCACTGAGAAGCTTTTTTGATTTAATCGCTCCTTACCACTCCTATGAAAACACCGTTTAAAGATAGTTTTAAAATTAGTCAGATAATTAGGTTTATAATCCGAGATTCTATTTTCTTTACTAAAGCATTTATAGGTAATTTTTTCTGTTATGCTACCTACCCCAGAATAAAAAACAAAACTCCCCTCAGATCAGGGTTGCCAGGTTACATTTATTTCAGTAGAAGGACCTTCAAAAATTCAGTAGAAATCAGTAGATATGTGGTTTGATGTCAAAAATATATTTAATATTATATAGTATGTTCGCTCATGGAAGCTGAGCCCAACATCTTAAGCCTTCAAATATATAAACCGTTGTTTAAATGTTTTATTACCACTAATGACGATGTGGTTCTTCATATGAGCCATCTTTAGTTAATATATACTTAAACCTTTTTAATTTAATATAATAGTTTTTTATTTTAAAATATAATTTATCATGTCAGTATTATTATAAAATATTATCGTTTGCGTTTGGGAATAAAAAAAAGGAAAAACTCAATAAAGAAAAATAAAATGTAATAAAAAATATTTGGTATTAAAAACATGAATTTATTTAATTATATATATATTTATTCATAACATCTATTAATTAAGGATTTTCTTGCTTCCATATAAAGTTCCGCATATTATCCTTCGGAAAATTAAAACTGAAGCAATTTTGATTTCCATCGTTCTATGAAAACAGATAATTTCTCGTACGCCTTTTCAATGTAATTGTATTGTATTACTAATATCGGTTGGCAACGCTGGTTTCCTTTGCTTTTGCCCTGATATGTTTCTACCTTTCGACAGTTTTTGCAAGAAAGTGTAATTTTAGGATTGTTCAATGTTCTAGCTAACAACATTTACCTAATTTTTGGAATTTCTATTTCAATGAATATTTAGACATAGATAGAATGGGTATATTTTTCTAAAAAATAGATATATTTGCTTTTACATTTTTGTGCTAAATAGCTCTCATACGTTCACTGGGTGTGTCTTTGCTTCAGGTTACTTTTATTTCTCTGTAATAAATAGTCCAGTCCTCATCCTCATTATTTTTTTTACATATTGGGATTTCTTTGTTGGTAAAACTTCAGCTCTTCCATAAAACAGGAGAACATAACGTCGCGGAGAAAAGCCTAAAAACAAAGGTGGATATTTAAACACCTTTGAGGACCATCTCGTGGGATTATAGACAAGCATGGACCGGGAAGGAAGATCGCCGGCGTTAGAGAAGTTTTAGTAAATATAAATTTATATTCGCCTGAGCGTCATGAAGTTGAAATTTTTAATGTTTTCACTCTTAGTGGTTTATTGGAATGTCGGATTTTATTATATCAGCAGTCCACTGACCATTATATATATATATATATATATATATATATATATATATATATATATATATATATATATATATATATATAGCGTGTGCGTGGATTAGAGCAACATATTGAAATTTTTGGTAAAAAAAAATTTGTGTCAAAAACCAAACAAAAAAAATTAGAAAATCAAATTTTCTAAGAAAGCCAAATTGGAGGGCATACAATTATAAGATAAAAAGTAATTTAATTTTTTTTTATGAGGTGAAGCTTTTAGATAATTTAATGGTCAATAAGTCGAAAATTGGTAACACGACTTATTTATTTGTGATTTTAAGCGAAAATTCTTAAAAAAATAGATAAATAAAAAGTTTACCTTTTCTAAAAAATAAGATTAATTTCAAAAAGAATGTCATTTTATACCTATACAGAGTACTACATAAATACAAAAATAGAAGTTTACAAAACAAAATAAAATTCTAACTTTCGAGAGAATTAAATTAAAGAGCTTTTAAATATAAGTCAAAAACGTTTTAAAATTTTTTTCATAATAGACTTAGTTTTTGATAAAATTAATGGTGAATATGTAAAAAATGCGTAATTTTTACATATTGACCTGGCGCTAACCTAGCAGGACGGATCCACCTAACAGTATAGGTTTTAAAAAAAAAACAAAAAATCTGACTCCTTATTTTAATATAGATGCACTTTTTTACATCACCTAAAATAAAGTCCTAACCAGGTCTAACCATAACGCAAACGGTTTTTAAAACAAAACTACATTCAAAAGTATGTTTTTCAAAAAAAAAAAACTAAAAAAAAGTCATTTAGAAAACATAGAAACACCCTGTCATAGAAGAAGTATTATTCTGTAACTGTGTCTCAGGGCTGTCTGTCACAAGTCAGTTTGAAAAAGATTTAAGTCCGATAAGTCATTCGAAAAACAAAAAATATTTCAGTTTTAAATCAGTAAGTCTTTAAACTATAGATGACTTAAATCTTAAGTCTTATTTCAATATTTAGGTTCAAGATAAGTCAAACAAGAACCCTGGAGAAGTTAAAATCAGCATTTACGTCAGTAACGTCATAATTTTTTATCTATGCTTTCTATGTTTTTCTTATTAGTTGTTTTAGTTTAAATAAATAGCTTTTGGGATTCTTTTTATGCAACTTGTTTTACATATTTTATCCCTTCTGTTGATTAAGTAACCTATACTATTATTGTTATTCGCCATTGCGATACGGATCTTTTTTGAAATCAGCATTTACTATTTAGCTCTAACATATATGTAGTTTTTATGCTTGTATTACAGTGACTATATAGACACTGTAGCTTGTATATAATTTACTGTGCGTCCTCTAGAGACTCATAACTTCACTAAAATGTATTGATCTCTTTATTTATGAGTACTTAATTAAGTTACAGAGTCCATTTCTCAGTTGCTTACTTTCACACACTGTATGAAAACAGGGCACGTCAAGATCGAATCCTTTAAATCGCCTGCGATCAATAGATGGAGATGCCTACGGTTTCAGAGAACTTTATTTCGGTTAGGCATCATAGTCAAGAGCGTCGTGCCTAGATGGCAATTGTTATATTAGTTTTTAAATTTCACATCGTTATATAATAATATATAGTAACAGTAAAGTTTACAGAATATATGTAATTCGGTAAACTTTCATAATAGTAATAGCAAAGTTTACAGAATAATATTTCTGTAAACTTTGGTAATAGTACACAATAGTAGACATCCATAATGATACTAAAACCCGTATCATAGTAGAGATCTTAGCATCGACTTTATAAACCCTTTAAAAGTCATATGCTGTTTAAAATGTTGCTTTTTTACAAATATTCCAACAGTGAATAAAAACAGTAAATACAAAAATCTCGAATACTACGTTTACTAGATACAGAAAAAATGTGCTGCTGAGTAACCAGAGGTTAGGTTAAAAGTGAGTGGATCAAACCGACCCTCCACTGCGACTCTGTGGTCTATTGTGGCTCACACCTATGTTTACACTTCCACGAGCAACTCTAAGTCCTCAATGAGTTTTATTATTGCCTTTGGGGAGGTATTGTTGAAGTCCTCGGGCAGCAGGATATCTCTACCGAAAATAGAGAACCCGATCCTGGCAGCTGCCGAGCATACAGATAGCACATGTCTGGCTGTTTCGTCATCCTCCATCGAGTAACCAGAGATGTAGCAAAGATCTTTTTAATTTAGGCCAAGGGTGGTGATATATAAATAACTCAAATGTAATGCGTACCTATAGTTGCCTAGGTACAAAATGACGATGTCTTTAATGTGTACCATCAGAGAAAATACAGCTAAAGGAACATTTTCTATGGTACTGGTACCATATAGGAATAATTTACGTAGTTCAATTATCGATATATCAAATATCAATATGTAATTAGGAATTGATAGTTATCGATTTATCAGTCGCAATAACATTTTTGATTACCGGCAGATATCGGCAATCTAGAATGCTGACTTAAATAACCTAAACGTCGATAAAGTTTTCGGGAGGACCTTAATCTATAGTTAGTATGTATAAGACATCCAATGTAATAATTAATAGGTATATATTTCTTTTACCGAATAAATAGTATAGACTGTGGATTCAATGGTAGCCTTTACATAAATTAAACCGAGAAACACGACAAATTTTGCTAATTTTCACCGATTTATGTATCTATATATGTACACCGATTATTCGGTGACGGTTTGATCAATCTGGATTAATTTTGTAGGAAGTATTCAGGATTGTGACAGAGTAGTCCGATAGTAAGCATATTGAGAAGTTTTTAGGATAATTTTAGAATGCTTTTACATCCTGCCTTAAAATGTGTAAGAATAGTTAACTAAACAAGTAATTTGGGGTTATCTTGAGTTAAATCCCCGAGACCAAGGGAGGGGGATCAGGATCTAATTTTTGTAAAGCTATTTCTGTTGTTATAAATCTAAAGCTGTTTTCATGCGACGCTAATATTTCAAAACATTTTTCAAATCTGGTTTGAAATGGGTTTAAAAAGACGTCACTATTTCAAACCGCAAGAAAATCAAAATGCCAACAGAAAAGCTAACTAATAGAATTGTTTTTAGTTTTGATGTCAAAGTTACCCCTTTTTTATCCCTCATATATTGTTTTTACTACCCTCATAAAAGGGAAGAATTGTAATCGTGGAAAAATCACCCTACGAGATTTTTTCAGGTCTTTACGTTTTTAGTTAAAAACTAAAGGTCATATGTTTTCTCGATTCCTTTGGTCTGTCTGTTCGCGGCATAGCTAAAAAACTACTTACCCGAATGACTTAAAATTTTGGTCAAAAATTAGGGGTCATATGAGGATAATCTGGTAACATTTTGAAAAAAATTCAATTTGGCAAAACAAAATGGCGGCTTAGTGAAATATTAAAAAAATTATTGCCAAGAAGGTGCTTAGATAGCCAATTTTCTCAAATTTTGCAAAAAAATTAAGCATTATGTACAAATTAAGTGGACAATTTTTGGTACGAATCCATGATGGCGGAACAAAATGGCAACTTAATAAAATATTTAAAAATTCAGCCCGAAAAAACTACTTAATGAACTGATTTTAAATTGTGTACCATAACTAATTGTAGTATAGACATGAACTAGTAAAAGTGTGTGCTAATTTAAGATGGCAGAACAAACTGGCGGCCAAATAAAATTTTTCCCTAGATGTCAAAAAATATATTTTATCAAGTCCGTCGGTCCGTCAGTTCGCGCCATAGCTTAAAGCTACTCATCAGATTGGCTTTAAATTTTAGTCAAAAACTAAGGCTCGTATGGGAACGACCTGGTAATATTTTGATTAAAATCCAATATCCCTGAAGTGGTGGCCTAGTTGTTAAAAAATTTATTACTAAAAAAACTAATTATCCAATTCATCTCAAATTTTTTCAAAAATCAAGTATTATTTAGGGATCAACTGGTAAAATTTTGGTATGAATCCAAGATGGCGGAACAAAATGGCGGTTTGATAAAATATTTAAACATTCAGCCTAAAAAAACTACTTAATGAACTGACTTCAAATTATGTGCCATAACTAGTGCGATTCCGAGATAAGCTTGTAAAGTTGTGTTACGAATTCGAGATAGCGGAACAAAATGGCGGCCAAATAACATGTTTAAAAAATTAGCGTAAAAAAATCTTCTTTTTCATTTGACTGTAAATTTTGAAGAAAAATTAAATATGATATAAGGAAAAACTGGTGCGAATCCAACATGACGTAACAAAATTGCGGTGTGTGGCAATGTAAAAAACACTTATTTAATTGCTTGCCAAAATCAAGAGCGGCATAGGCAAAAACTGGTAAAATATTGGTAGGGATCTAATATATTGCAACAAAATGGCGTTCAATAAAAATGTTTTAAAATACAGCGTATATGTGTTCGTAAATAACTATGTACTGAACTAAATTAGTTCACACTTCACTATTCCTAATAAAAGGAAATATTCATCATGAGGGAAGTTCCGGGTAAAGGAAATTTACGGATTTTTTATAGTTTTATTTTTATTTAATGGATCAGCTTCTTTTGCTCATTACCAGACCTTCAGTAACAAGGACTGTTTTGTTGAAATGGCTGTCCAAAGATAACTAATTGTGTTTACTATTCGTCTTAATTCTATAGAACACCTGCGACAACTATTGTGAAAAATTTTTGCCACAGTATACTGCATACGATTTTTTCAATTATTTCGTACGGGTCGAGAGCTTTTCCAGAAATTCTTAAGAAACCTTTTGCCGGCGATGATATACCATGCCATCATTAAAAACTTTGATCACTTTTCTATACATGTACCACATGTTTGCTGCTTTGCCCAGTGACCATGATTACCTATATATTTGAAATTTTTCTAATGAGTGGAAAGCCGTAAAAACCAAATAAACCTTATGTGCTAATCCTACTCAAGTTTTAGCCTGTCCAAGCAGGCGTCTGGTTTTGAATCGAGAAGAGATTGTGTTTCAAAACATTTAAAACCAATTTCGATATGACGTAATTAGTTCATCGCAAGAATTACCGAAATTTGAAATTATTTCAACCTGGTTCAACCAATTTCAGCGCGAGAAAATGTTTCTTGGACGTTTTAAATAACTTTATTCCTAGCACAAAAAAGTACTTGTGTCAAGTTAAGTGTTTGGGGGTGTAGGGGAAAAAAAGAAGTTTATTTGAAAATATCTAGTTTTATATGTCTTTCGCGGTTTTTAGGACCACGAAGTTCAATTTTACTAATCATTTTATCGATAACTATCATTATGTCAACAACTTTCTAATTATAAATATTTATCGACATCTATCGTTAACTACCGACATGCCGGTAAATAAAATGTCAGTAGGTGATTTGCTATCTCCCATCGATAGGTAAAACCAAGTAAAATCTAATATCGGCCATCTCTGTGTGGGAGAAAGGTGGGGTTACTATCATTGATTATGATTTGTGACTTCTATTATATTTTCTTTTTTAGGTAATTTTGCCGCACCCTAAACCAAAAATAAAAGTTTCAAAATTTCCTGAAAATGATTTTTTTATGCTTCAGTCATCATAATGTAAATATTACATTACAGTAGTTTTACAATTTCTCTAAACTGGTTCTGCTTAATTTAACTGATTATGAACATCTCATGTCCGAAAACGTATGTTATGTCAACTTTGTATATACTTGGGAAACAAAAGCATAGGGTCCCCTCTAGATGACGCCTTGGACAAAAGAGATGATTGCCGTCTCTTTCAGAAGCGTGTAGAGAGTGAGACTTGAAAATTATCGTACATGAAATAGTTAAACTTAGTATAATAAATGTATTTGAAAATACATAACCTAAAGAAGTGCGATTATTTTAGTATTGAGATTTGGTGTAAAACCGTATTTTATAAATCTTGGTTAAAACTACATAGGTTTTTAACGCATTGGTTGGAAAAGGAACTTTTTTGTACCTTTATTGCGGTTTTTACATCTTCACTTTTAGAAGAAAATTGCACGCTAGATTTTGATTGATTAATTTCTCCAAAGAGATAATAACTTTATTCAAGGAGCCACTCTATCTAGGATTATCGTATATGATAGATCATAATCTTTTAATTTAGCAAGCCAGGTGCATTAACTTTAACTGAATAATCAATATCTAAAGTTGCATAGAAGTTAAGCTGCAGCTATACCGACCATTACACGAATCATTTTCTTAACTTCAACAATCATTTCCATGATTCCATGTAGTAAGCTTTCTCAAATAATAGATGCAAGGCTTGAAGTCAACTGAATAAGAATATTTTTTCACTTTAATTCCTTAAACATTTTATTTGGCTGCCATTTTGTTTCGTCATCTTGAATTCATATCACAGTTTTACCAGTTTATCTCTATATCACACTTAATGCTTGTACTAAATTTGAAATTAATCCAGTAACTAGTTGTTCGGGCTGATTTTTTAAACATTTTATTAGGGCGCCGTTGTATTCGTACTAAAATCTAATGGTACTAAAATATTACCAGTTAATTCATATGTAACACTTGATTTTTGTTCAAAATCTGAGGTAAGTTGAATAATTGGATTTTTAGTTATGTTTTTTTAACATTTCACTTGGTCGCCGTTTTGGTCCGCCATACTGGATTTTTACCAAAATATTACTAGGTTATCCCCATATAACTCTTAATTTTGGACCAGAACTTGAAGTTCATCGGGCAGGTAGTTTTTGAGCTACGCCGTAAACTGATAGAGAGAAATAAAACACGGGGGGTGTCTTGCACTCGTTCCGTAATTTTACCAGTTGATCTCTATACCACAATTAATTCTTGCGCAAAATTAGAAATCAATCTATTAAGTAGTTTTTTCAGGATGAATTTTTTTATATTAATTATGTCGCCATTTTATGTCCACCTCTTGGATTCGTAAAATACCAACCTTTTATGAGTTAGTTCCTATACGTAATACTTGCTTTTTGTGCAAAATTTAAGGTGAATTGGATAAATACTTTTCTAGTAATACTTCACATAGGCCTCCATTTTATTTCGCAATATTGAATTTCTACCAAAATGTTACCAGGTCGTCCCCATGTGATCCTTAATTTCTGAAAAAAAAATTAGGTCAATCGGAGAAGACGCGAAGAGATTAAAAAAAAAACATGGACAAGGACCTGGAAACGTAAAGGTAAAAGAATGTGAAATAATCTGGGAGGGCGATTTTTCAGGATTATAATACTTCCCTGTTACCAGGGAGATAAAAATGGACAAGAATTTTTATCTCCCTATCTAATTTTAAAAATATGGGTTGGATTTAATTTTTTTTCGTTCTACCTTCAAGAAACTACTTTTCTTACGGAATAGCAGATCTCACCAAAAAGTGGTTGATTCCTAATCTTTGTATCCAAAAATTATTACACTCGATATTCACATAATAGTAATAAAGCCGACGGATTTATGATTTTTGTTTCCAAAAAGGCAATGGTATACCTATTAATAACTAGTCATAAAAATTTAGGTGCCACTAGGAATTCGGCAAGATTCTATTTTTCTAACACATTATTTCTTAAGGGAATATTCTAAATCTGATATCCAACAATAGTGTGATATTCCGTCATTGATTTTGGTAGGTAGATTGCTTGTTAAAAAAGAAATATAAAATCCACGTTCGTATAAAGAAAATATGTTGATAATAAGTCCTGGTTTACAAACGCCGTATATGATCCTGATTAACCCGCATAATTTTACTTAAAAAGTTGATTTAAAAATGTTGTACAGATCTTAAAATGTATAAGAAATAAAGAAAATCAAGTATTTGGCGCCAAGAGGCGTGTAACAAAGTTGCCTAAAACTTTCTCCGTTTAACCGTTTCTCTACCTGTTATAATAAGATTCCTATATAAAGGGCGAAATCTTCATATACTATATTCTTACGGAAACCGGAAAAATACATTTATTATATATTCTTTAAATCAGAAGTACGCAGATTTTATACTATATTACGTAATGTAACATCAATCAAAACAAACAAATTATGAGACAATACACGACAAAAATACAAAATCAGTGCGACGTTGACTTGGTTTTATTAAAATAGATAATGTCTATGTTCTATTAAAATCTACCCGTAGGGTAAGAAACAAAGTACTCTAAGATGTACCAACCAGATTTTTTGGAAGTTCAGCTGAAATTAGCAATACTATTATTAGCCTTTTCCGTTGAAAATGGAGAGATCGATGTTGGGAAACCCTTAGAGACAAAATCTCCATAACGAAACCATAAGAAATAGAATGAAGCTAAGGGACGCTGACAAAGTCATCCTACACCTCAAGTGGAACTGGGCGGGACATGTCGCCAGAATGACAGACAGACTGTGGAATGGAGACCAACAGACGAGGCATACCGAAGCAGAGACCCCCTAGTCGGTGGGCGGACGACTTAAAAAGCGGGGCAGGAAACTGGATTCAGGTGGCACAGGATAGAAAGAGGTGGAAAGAAAGCCGTCTAGCAGTGGACAGTATAAGATCATGATGATGATGATGATGTTGATTATTAGTCTAGCTAAACACAAGAGTTTCTTTTGTTCTGTTCGAAAAAAGGATTTGTTGAAATCTGTGTCACGGACAGAGGCAGAGATGAGTAACGATCACGTCATATTATATTAAGCCATTTTTTGTTTAAAACGCCCCATACACGTACGATAAATAATAGAACATCGTACAGCAAGAGCTGAAACTGCGTACCTAACGGTAATATTTGACAGTTAAAGCACAACCAAATTAAATGGCAAGCTACGTGAAGTAACACCAGTGTAAAATCGAGATAAAACAAGACTTGAAACGCGGCCGTATTTTAATCATTTTTATATCATTTATGTTATTTTAGACTAAAAAACTGTGGTTTCAGATTTTAAGTTTTATAAACATTATTTTTAAATATTTTTTGTTAGTACTTCTTAATCTAATTCCATATATGTAAACACAAGATTAACAAGAAGTTTAAACACATACATTGTTTGTTTTGAAACTGTTTCCAAGATTTTCCCACCTTATGTTGTGTAACGTATCAGAAGAAAATACAAAAATATTTCACTTTATGGCCTTCATAGAATAGAAACAAAACCCCTCTTGAAAAATAGATTCTGAGAGGATTCCGTTTTAATTAGGACACACCCTTATTTGTTTTAAGAATGCTATAGACAAATAAATACACTGTTTAACACCTATTATATGTATTGAATTATCATATGCATACATTCGAGAATACATTGTTTTATAAATTAAAAATTCACTAGCTACATGAAAGCAAATTATATTACAGGAACAAAATATATATTATAACTAAAAATTAAATCTAATAAGACTTCAAATTTATCACACCTAACAAAATAAAAAATACCAAAGCAATTCAACCCCTTTCGGGTTCCCTCGGTCGACATCGAATTCATCTTCGGTTCGATAGTAATGCGTTTAACACTTCCATGAGATTCAGCAACGAAGCGTTCGTAGTAACTCGTTAGTGTTAGTAAAATCGGAATGCGCATGCGTAATTGTCATTTAATACAGTTACGGATGCGTCCTTGGCACTGCTTTAATTTTCTTTATCGAGTATTTTTTTTTCGATGGTAAGACATTTTAAGAGGACTCTTTTTAGTTTCCTCTACATAAATCTCCCTACGCGACTATATACCCCAGTATTTATTGGCATGGAAGTCCATATAGGACAATTTACAAACCGAGAACTTATCGATATCATATACGGCTTATCATTTAGAACGAAGTGTGATTTACCGTAACCTGTGTAGGCCGCTTAGACATACTGGGAACTTAATCCATATCGTAAGAGACCAGCAGTATGTGTGTAGCGCGTTTAAAATTCTGAAAATTATTATTGCAGCATTACTAAGTTGTTTCGATTCTTTTTTATCACTGTCTTAATAAATTAATTATTCTCCGTCCAATGTGCACCTTATATAAATTTTGTCTATAAATCTCCCCCCATCATTTTTTTTTAAATTTACTATTATTTTATATAGATGCAGACTCCTCTGCCTCAGTTATTTTCGCGAATAATGCTATTTGATAAACATGTTGAATTAAAAGGATAAACATCATTAAGAGATACATTTTTTAACAATTTTAAATTTCTAAATTTCCCTTTCTATTAGTCTTAACTGTCGCTAACGTTCAGATGTGGGGATTAGAGATCTCGGTTGTACCCCTTCGGCCTAAGGGACCGGGACAATCCCCGCCTGTGGATAAGCCATTGATTCTCTACCAATTTGCAGGACTTGCCCTTCGTATTAACAGTAAGGTTCTTAGCTTACTATGTAATCTAGTTAGTGCTTTATTGTGATTCTGTAATAAATTTGGGAAACAATGCTATAACTTTGTTTTTTTTTAGTTATTAGTTTATTTAAATAGTACAGGTAATTTTAGGAATACTTATACTTAAAAGTTTACAAGTGTTATCGACAAACATAAAGAGCTAGATTTATTTTGTTTGAACTAGGTTCAGTTACAAAAATAGTACATTATTTTAATTCCATCAGTCGAAATATAAAATATAAATTAATATTTAACAACAAAATCTGTCAAGATTTTTTCTATATTCTATATTATACTATAATTAAATTTAGCACATTTAAGATAAGCTTAAACGACAATCAGCTAATTCGTCTCAGTTAGTTCTAGAGTCTATAGGATTTACAGTATTTGATCCAGATGTATTATTTCCAAGATTTTTAAAATTTTTATTGTAATTATTTTGATTTTACTAATATAGAGCTAAATTCTTCCAAAAAATTTGACTTCATAATCTGTGCTCTAAATTCCACTATCATGCAAAAAATCAATGCCCTAGTGCGAGGGCATGAGCATATAATTCGAAATATAAACAAATAGACTTAGTCAGTCCCCTGAAACTTCCTAACCACATCAAATCGACATCCTCGCGCTCTAAAGAAAGACGGTAGGCGAAAGCTAGCAGTAACCATACCATAATTTTAGAAATAAGTTAATGATTCGATATTTCTTATTGACATTGATGCCAAATATTGTTCTTGAATTTTGACATAGTGGCGGAAGGAATCACTAAAATTTGCGAATATTGTTAGTTATTGTTTTGACGTGTTGGAGGTAAAAATACGGAGAATATGTTATATGTTTTCTTAATAACGTCTCTTGTATTATTAAGGTAAAATAAGGCTTTTACTGATCTAAACTATATTGAGTATAGACAATTTAAAGAAATCATGTTCTTATTACATACACCGGTCTGAACCAAATTAAGGTCATTGATATAAAACATGTTATAATAGAAACGCGTGTTCTGGAAAATTAAAATATAATTAAATTGTAATAGACTTTTCTTTGATCTTTGGTATTAAAAAAAAACATATATTGAGGGAAAATAAGGCCTACGGGTCTTATTAAATCATTTAAATGTGGTATTTGGCGGGTATTTTTAGGATTATTTAATTACAATAAATTTGTATTTAGCGAAAACTGTGATGTTATTCAAACTAAAAACTAAAATCGAATATGTACATATAGAGTATTTACTATTGTAGAGGTATATAATTGTATCCACTAAACTTTCTAATTCTGTAAAAAAAGCTGTCTAATAGTAGTGAAAATATGTGATGAAGTAACTAAGACAAGACGACATCGTTAACGTATTATGGAACCAGGTCTGTCCTGCAAGAAAATAACCAAGAACGTCACAAAGGAGCTGGAAGTTACGCTTGAAGCGAGCATAAAACTTTAATGAAAAAGTTAAATAATGCATGAAATATGCTGCAGCTGTTATTAAAAGTTCATATGTAACATAATAAATTAGAATGATTAGATTTTCCATTTATTTTAATGACTATATAAAATGCAGAAGTAATTTTAAAGCACTATCCGATAATAATTAGAAAGTAGAAAATTTTAACTTATTTTTAAATATACTTTTAACTCAATCGTAGTGCATGTATCATGAAATGAAGGACTATTACAGTGGTTTTGAACTCCTATTTGCACTTGCTGTTGTTAATTAATGTTTAAATTGTTACTAAATTAAATAATTCTCGTTTTTTAGAGCCTAATAAAAAAATTCGGATATTGTTTATGTCAAATTAGATTTTGTTTTAATTTTCCTCATACGCAGTGGAACAAAATTCAATTACTTTTTAAATGTATCACCCTCTAACTTTTTTGGTTTTTAAAAAGGCCTTCACAGGTGTTTTTTTATTGATGTCATACTTTATGTTAATATTTCCTAGATATTTAAATCGAATCAAGCAATTTTAAAACTTTTTAAATAAATTTAAACTTTTTGTGTGCCCCCACTAGTAAATAATTATTATACGTCAAGATAGAATAGAGCTAATATCCAACACTTAACACTAAAATGTTAAGAAACAAATTCCAAACTGAAATTGCTAACAAAACATGTAATATGAAATTGCTAACAAAACATGTAATATACACGGCTTCTCAAAATTTGGCATAGATAGACAATTACCGGAGTCCTAATTGGACACTGACTGGTGAAGATCTTCGGCAGGTTTTGTACCGAGGCAGACCAAGTTACCGAGCATTTTGGTCTATCGATATGATGGTTTAGTCAACACCAGACTGCTTCACTTGGGATATATACGTAGAATCTGAGTTTGTAAGATGTGCAATGCAAATTACATATTTTTTATATACAGAACCTTATACGATCTATGCCACCCAAGTAAGAATCAGCACTATATAGTAGATATTTTCTTGGAAAGTAATAACTAAAATAGACATACTGGATTGTGGACGCTATTCAATCTTCGAGTCTAAGCAAGGTTTATTAATGAGTAATCCTTCAAGCCCAATTCTGGTCAAGTATTTAATAGTAAGACAGCAAACAGAATCCACCAACATTCTATCCCTAAAAAAAATTTCTACTTTCACCGTTATCAAGATGATATATTAGCTTGTTTCATCCGCAGAAAGACAACTCAATCAATTCCTTAATAATATTGCTAAACAAAAACCCCCTGATTCACTAAGAATGTTTAAAAGTTAGATCAGATCTAGTTGCCATGAAGCTTTCAGTTTGTGAGTTATGTTTTGCTAATATCACTTGCATATATTCTAATTGTCACTTTGTCATTTTTAACCTCTAATTGCCAAATTAGACCTGGTTTTAGTTGAAACCTCATTAGTGAATAAGGCTGAAAAACTCAACTTTCAAGATTTAATGATCACAAATATATAGACTAAAGACTATCCTTTAAAATAAATAAATGTCAAGCATTTCTTTGATTGATTCCCAAAATTTAAATAATGTCTCTGTCGGTAAAAAAGTATAAAAACATATAATTGAACAAATATGTAAAATATTCAATATCATTATTTTAAATTGTGCATATCATTTATCGGAAAGAGGAGGTACATAATTCTGACAACTTCAAAATTTTACATGTAGAAAAAAATCATAGTAAAACGTAAGGAGCTGAAAAATGTGGAAATTAATAAAGTATATCAGTAACTTTTAAACCAAAAGACAGATTTTAATGGTTCAATGTTTAATTTGAAAAGCACTATATAGGGTTAGTGGTAATTCGATATATTCCTTTGGAGATGTTATAGGGAGAAAGATAAAGAGTAAATTTAACCCAGAATGCATTATACAAAACTTAATGGTTTTTGAAATATTTCAATTAATTTTTTTTCTCAAAAACGTAGACTTTATGTCTTAAAGTTAAAAATTCGACTATAATTTTTTTAACCTTTCAACCATATTACTTGCCCAACTTAAGTTTGGAATGAAAAAATTCCGGAAATTATTTAGATCATAGGAAAATGTTAACTAAAGTCTTCAAAATTCTTTTTAAAAATAAGGTATTACAATTTCCTCCCGGTTATGTTCACAAAAAATTTTCAAACAATATTTTTGCAAAATTTCCCGTTTAAATTGTCTTCAAAAAATTATGTGATCCTAATAGCATTGTTTTCGAATAAAATGGGTCAAAAAATGTCAACTTGAGCCAAAAGTTTAAATTTGCAACAAGATTACAAAGTTTTTTAACAGAGTGTACCAAGGTATGCAGTATTACTTTTTATATTAACTAATACACGTATACACTCAAAACTTACTATAAAAACATTTAAATAAAAGTATTACTTCCCTCGTTAAAGGGAAGTATTGTAATCGTGAAAAAATCACTCTCCGAGATTTTTTCAGGTCTTCACGTTTCAGGGTTCCTATGTAACGATTCCGTCGGTATGTGTGTCTGTTTGTTTGTTCGCGGCGTACTACTACTACTAAACTACTTATCCGATTAACTTCAAATTTTGGTCAAAAATTAAGGGGCATATGGGGATGACTTGGTAACATTTTGGTAAAAATCCAACATGGCAAAACAAAATGGCGGCCTAGTGAAGTGTTAAAAAAATTATTATAAAAAAACTACTCATCCAATTTATCTCAAATTTTGCAAAAACATCAAGTATTATGTTGAAATCAAGTGGTAAAATTTTGATACGAATTCAAGATGTCAGAACAAAATGACGGCATAATAAAATATTTAAAAATTCAGCCTGAAAAAACTGCTTAATGGTTTGATTTCAAATTGTGTGCCATAACTAAATGTGGTGTAGGGATCAGCTAGTCAAATAGTGGTATTAATTCAATATGTTTTATCAATTCCATCGGTTTGTCTGTTGGTCTGTCTGTCTGTCAGTTCACGGCATAGCTTAAAGAGTACTTACCCGATTTACTTCAAATTTTGGTCAAAAATCAAGGGTCATATGAGCATGACCAGGTAACATTTTGGTAAAAATCCAATATGGCGAAACAAAATGGCGGCCTATTGAAGCCTTAAAAAAATTGTATTAAAATACTACTTATCCAGTTTATTTTAAATTTTGCAAAAAACATCAAGTATTATATTTGAATCAACTGGTAATATTTTGATACGAATCCATGATGGCGGAACAAAATAACGGCTTAATAAAATGTTTAAAAATTCAGCCTGAAAACCTGCTTAATGGTTTAATTTCAAATTGTGTGTCATAACTAATTGTGGTATAGGGATCAACTAGTAAAATTCTGGTACTAATTCAAGGTGGCCGAACAAAATGGCGGTTAAATAAAAAATATGTAATAGTAAAAAAAATCACCGGTTTTATACGTCTTTAGATTTTAGCGTCCCTAGATGCCAAAAAATATGTTTTATCAATTCCGTCGGTCCGTCTGTCGGTGTGTCTGTCTGACTGTCTGTTAGTTCGCGGCATAGCTTAAAGACTACTTCAAAATTTTATCAAAAATTAGGGTCATATGGGTATGACGCGGTAATATTTTGGTAAAAATCAAAAACCTGCCTATGCAATTTATTTCAAATTTTGCATAACCATCAGGTATTATGTTGGAATCAACTGGTAAAATTTTGGTACAAATCTAAGATGGCGGTATAATAATATATTTAAAAATTCAGCCTGAAAAAACTACTTAATTGATTGATTTTAAATTGTGTGTCATAACTAATTGTGGTATAGGGCTCAACTAGTAAAACTGTGTTACTAATTCAAGATGGCGGAACAAAATTGCGGCCAAATAAAATTTTTGTAATCGTGAAGAAAATCCCATCTTCACGTTTTAGCGTCCCTAGATGCCAAAAAACATGTTTTATCATTTCCGTCGGTCCGTCTGTGTGTCAGTTCGCGACATAGCTTAAATACTACTTACCCGATTGGCTTCAAATTTTGACTAAAAATTAAGGCTCATATAGGGATGGCCTGATAATATTTTTCATAAATAAATAAAAATAAATCCAATAAGGCGGAACAATTTTAAAAAAATGTTTGTTAGAATGGTTTATTATATTATTTATTATTAAGGTTAAGATCCAGTAAAAAAAAAACAAGTATTTTTTTTAAATGTCGACGTTTCGCAACTTAATTGTTGCACCCTTAGGACACTTATATAGATCTTATATCCTGCATGAAACCCATATTATCAGTACTTTTACTCCATTATTATGCATATATTACCCAGATATTAAGTTTCTTAATGGTTTTCGTTGACAATCTTTTTTATGTTACGTTAGAGTGGTCTATTATTTGGGGTTAGGATCCACAAAAAGAACAAAAGACTATTTTTAAATAGTCGACGTTTTGCAATTTTATTGTAGCATCTTCCGGACACATGTAGATTATATATCTAGGTTGAAACCCATGTTATCAGTGTTTACATATTCCGTTTGTCCGCAGATATTTCCCAGATATTAAGTTTCTAAATGGTTTCCGGTAACGATTCTCTTGTTTTTATGTTAGAGTGGTGTATTATTTGGAGTTAGGATCCAGTAAAAAAACAAAAGACTTTTTTAAAATGCCGGCGTTTCGAAATTTTATTGTTGCATCCTCATGAAACATAGATCCTATATCCTGCATGAAACACATATTATCAGTCTTTACCTAATTCATGAGACCGTAGATATTTCCCAGATATTAGGTTTCTAAATGATTTTCGTTAACGATCCTCTTGTTTTTATGTTAGAGTGGTGTACTATTTGGGGTTAGGATCCAGCAAAAAAAAACAGGTGTCTTTTTTTTTAATTGCCGATGTTTCGCTACTTTATTGTTGCATCCTCAGGATGTATATAAATATAGATTATATATCCTGCATGAAACCCATATTATCAGTCGTTGGTCTGCAGATATTTCCCAGATATTAGGTTTCTAAATAGTTTTTGTTAACGATCCTCTTGTTTTTATATTATAGAGTAGTGTATTATTTGGGGTTAGGATCCCTAGGAAACTTTTTTTTAAATGTCGTTGTTTTCCAAATTTATTCTTTCGTCCTCACGACACATAAACTTTATATCCTGCATGATATACTTATGATATGACACTATTATCAGTCTTCACCTACTCGGTTGGTTCGCAGATATATCCCAGATATTGAATTTCTAAATGGTTTTCGTTAACGATCGATTTGGGGTTAGGAAATATTTGGTGACCAATGGAGTAGGTAAAGACTAATACGGGTTTCATGCAGGATATAAAATCTATGTGTTCTGAGAATGCAACAGTAAATTGGCGAAACGTCGGCAATTTAAAAAGGAACCTTTGTTTTTTCTTACTGGATCCTATCCCCTAATAATACACCACTCTGACATAACAACAAGAGGATGATTAATGAAAATCATTCAGAAACTTAATATCTGGGATATTTGCCGCGAAAAGTCAAGTGTGGCATAGGTAGAAAGGAAATCGTAAACATACTGGTAGGACTCCAATATAATGGAACAAAATGGCGCCCAATAAACTTGAAGAGACAGTATATGTATCACATATATACTGTGACTATGTAGTGAACTAACCTGGATCACACTTCACTCTTCCCAATAGAAGTAACAATTCATAACGAGGGAAGTTCCGTGTAAAGGAATTTACCTACTTTTTTTCTGCCAGAGTGTATGTCTTCTAGCAAACTTTGAAATGGCCTGATAATATATTAGACCTACTTTTTACATATTTTAAACGTTGTTAATTGAAAGGTTAGCAACAAGCGAGTTAACTGCTTGAATTTTTTGGTCCATCTGAACTTAGCAGTGATAACTATCGGTTCCAGATTTAACGATAAGTAGATCGATCATATACCAATATATCAGGGCCCCCTAGCTAAAATAATATATTTCATTGAAACAAATTTTTATTTTACTGTTTAAAACTATATTCTAGTTTAACGCACAACCGAGTATAGAAGATACATTGAGCAATAATGAATTCCTGACATCAAAATATTACGATCTAGACAAATTGCACTTTTTCGAAAATGGATGTGGATAAATATACAGGGTGTTAAATGTATATCTAAAGTGTTTTTGTGCGAAGCTAAAATCACATACTATATTGTTATACGTTGTTATATGCAATAATGAAATAGCAAAACGGTTAACTTTAGTGATTTTAAACTAGCACCATACATTTTAAAAGAAATACAAGATAATCATATTTTGGAGCAGACAGTTTCATGCAAATACCCAGAAAAAATTAAAGGACTTTTAAGGTTCAAGTAGTATTGCAAGTAGCGCCTCCTATAAGCTGCAGTAGAAAATATCAGATTTTATTCGCCCTAAAAAAACTCCCGTATACTAAATTTCATGGGTATATGACTAAAATTTGGATAAATATTAAATAAAATCCGAATTCAAATTATTACCTTAAGACCTTGTATCTTTATTAATATTTACTTTCAGAATAGGACAATTTAACTGCATCGTAATATTTGTATCTTAGGAATTCACTTTTGGACCACCCTATATTTTGCAGCCAATATGGTTTTGTTTTAATTTGATTACGTTCTCATTACGCAAAAGTATTTATTTCAAATGGTGATTTTACTCTAATAAGCCGAAATGATAGCCACAGTTTAAAAACGGAATACGCCTGTTCAAGTTTAATGTTAAATTACAGAGATAAATTAGGACGATAGCGTTTGGTTGTTTCTAATTCGTTATTGGAGTTTACAGAGCTAAGAACTTCCTTGGTAATGGAAGAGGAAGTCCGGCAAATTGAGGGAGAATCAACGGCTTATCCATAAGCCGGGAATATCTCGATTTCCTGCGACAACGGCATCTGTAACTTGGAATCCCTAATCCCAATTACTAAACAGTCTGAAGAGGGACTAATTGCTAAATGTAGTATGTGATTATGCCTTGTGAAACTGCTTATTTTAATAGAGACGATGAATAGGTTCATCTCACCTTTATAATTTACACAGAATGTGTATGCAAAAATTATGTAATTACGATATTGCTGATTTATAACATTAAAGATAATAATATAAAAAGTAACTACTAGTCTACTCACTAAAGGGTTTTGCCTTGCAAAAGGTGAGGTAGAAAAGAATTTGCAATATGATATTTTCGGTTGAGGTCCTGTTAAAAAAAAACAAGTTTTTGACCATAGTGGGTGTACCTCCCGCGCTGCCATCTTAGACTGAAAGTTAAAGTTAAAGAAATGCTTTTTTTTTAGAATAATACCTGAATATTTGATTTTAAAAAAATATATAAAAAGCAAACTTAAAGAGATCCAAATATTCCACATTTTTGTTCTATACATACTTTTTTTAAGTATTCGATTTAATATTTCCAGTGGTGGAAATATGAATACTTTGTATTTTTTGTTATTTCCGATTAACCATTACATAAATATAACCGTTAAATATATATTTAATAATTTAATAAGTTACGACTGCTAAAATTAGGATTTATTTGAAAAAAAAACTGCCACATTCAAGCCATATATTTAACAACACTACCTGCCTGCCTGCTGACATATACAAAGCGGCATAGCCAGTTGAAAAACAAAAGCGGTGCTGGGCTGTAAAATTTTGAAAAACTCAATTAGCGGCTAAAATTTAACAAAGAAAAAACATTATATGGTTTGTTGCATGCTGTATATATTGTTTTTGTTTTCTCTGTAGTTGAGTCATCATGCAATTTTCTTGACGCTTCGAATTGATTAAGATTGGCCTTTTTATTATGTTCATCATGCTTCATCCCAAGTAGCACATTTAATCATGAGTACGTCATTGCTACCACAAGTATTTTCGTTGAAGTAACCGGAACCTGGTGTCGCCACGTTCTGTTTAAGCTGAGACTACGTAGTCATCACCAAAATGGGGAACAATTTTAGGGTAACTATTTCGTGAATAACATGTAACTATGTAACTGTGACTTTGGCTAATAAGTAGATAGTACGGAATTGTGTAGTTCCATTTAAGTAGCCGAATAGTTATACTTCACCCTATTTGTTACTTCCGTATCTCTCTCTTTATTTAATCCATTTGAAAAATATGTATGGTTCTTTTTAATACAAACAAAACAGTTATGGCGACTACAAACACTCAAATTGGGAATATGGTGAAGAGCGTATAGAATACGTTATTTGTTCTTTAGGTAGAATAAATGCGTTTTACTTAGTTTTCTAGCTATGCTAATGACCTAAAATTAAAACACAGGTAATTTCTCTGGTGAATATGCTGATGAGAGTCGTAAAAAAATTACGCCTCTTTAAAATTCCTTAATTTTCAATAGATTTTGGTCAAATATATTGGCCAATTAAGCCTCAAAAATGTAAATTTGGACTTTGGTTTAAATAGTAATTATCATTATATATCTTATTATAAAGTGTGATTCTTTCATTAACGTGATATTTAATTTGTATGCATTTTTAATCTTTATACTCACAATAAATAAACGTCATAGCTAAATATTTATAGGGGAGATGAAAATAAACAATGTCGTTCTACTGGACTTTTACTTTTAAGTTAGCTGCACTTCTTTACTAAGAAAATTACTTAACATCAAGGATCTACGACTGCCCCCATACGCTTTTAAAGTTTCGGATTCTTTAAATACGCAACTGTCACTTATACCCAATTACTTTGAAGTCTACTAGTTATCTACAAAGTTCCCATTAATCCGATACTATATGTTATTAGCAAGCGGTTACGATTTGCAAACATTCCGCCGGTTTTTTAAAATTTAATGCGTGGTGCGCATAGCGTCGTAGCATGCGGAGAGTTGCGGTAATTGAGTCACTTCACTTCACTTCTATAATTGTGTCATAACCATAACCCTTTGTTTGGATTTATTTTTCGTTTCCTTAAAATACCGCTTTAGGTTTTGTTTAGGTATGTCATAACCAGGTTGTGATATTTTTAATTTTCTATAGAATGTGGATGAATGACGAAAGCTACTTTTTTTCTAATGGTTTAAATGGGCGCACACATATTATCTTTAGTTTTTCTCAAATATAACTAAATTAATTAACTTTAGCACATTAATATTAGAAAACTGGATCAACTAAAAGGTTAATTAATGAAAGTATTATTAATTTCAGTGTACAAGGAGTAATACGCCCCAACAAAAAAATCGAAATTTAAATTTCTCGCCTTTACATTGACAACCTCTGTCAGCGTCTGTTGTAAATGTAGGGTTATGTTAATGATTTACTTTAATAATCTATTCGAACTATCTGGTGCAAACTTATTTTTTCGTTTAGATTTTTAACAAATAAGAATATTTGTGCAAGCGATTAATGAGAGTTGTCTGCCAAGTGAATTTAGTAATGTAATATGTACTGAAGAAGGCGTGCGAAATAAAGTTTCTGTTATGCTAATCTTTGAGAGGTTCTATCTCAAATTTAGGTGCTGAATGAAGTAAAACATACACTAAGAAAAGAAACAATATTGCCTTTAACTTATTATTTTTTAACCGAGTTTATCAATTCGATCCTAAATGTTTTTTGGTTCTTTTATGTATGTAGGCCGATTATTCCGGAATGCTTTGACCAATTTGAATGACATTTTCAGGATAGTGCCGGAGTGGTTCCATAGAATCCATATTGGAAAAAAATTAAAATGCAATAAATGTAGCATTTTGAATTACTTTTAAGAATCGCTGCGATAAATTTGAAATACATTAATATATATTGCCTTGAAACTTGGTGTATGAATTGTAGTTAACCAAAAAAGTAATGTCGTCGCGCTCCGAGGTACATACATACAGGGAATATATTTTTTCTTCAGATTATTTCGAATATACCAAATTTTAATACATGTTGAAAATACAAATATCATCTTTATTCCTGTTACAAAATATTTCTTGTAATAATGAGTGAAGTATATATCGGTATTTAGTTAGTGTCCCTTTAAGAGGCAAAGTGGGTTATTATAAAAACATCGTCTTTTATATAATTTTCGGAATTTTTAATTGCACGAACTGTAATATTACTAAACATTTTAAATTTTAACAATATTTATTTCCGAATTTTTATATATATATATATATATATATATATATATATATATATATATATATATCTATGGGGGGCGCAGGGCCGGCGTGAAGCATGGTTAAGAGGTTGCATCGCTTAGGCCGGAAGCTGTCTCCCGTTCTAACTAATAGTCGCTTATTGTCATCCCAGTATAAATCGACGACTTTTTAGTCGTCAGTTAACCAGTACTCTCGTCAAAATTTATTGGGCTCACGGCTCCGCAGAACAAAACCTCGCGCCGACTCTGAGAGGGCGATTGTTATATAATATTAGTACCGTCATTTCGTCAAAATTTCATATGCAATATGCCCAGTAGCTACTTGTATATTCATTAAGGACGGCCAAAATATTAAACTCTCCATGTTTGTGACGTTTCGGTGCGGTGTTGCGTTTAATCTAATTAAGAAACTTTAAGAAATCGGCGCGAACTTGCTTTATCTGTAAAAAAAGACGATTTAAATCCTGAAGTTTTTATTCGGAGGTAAGAAAGGTTACGTAATATCAGTGCTTTAGTCGAAGAGAAAATATAAGGGAAAATCAGTAAAATCTCCATCTAATTGTGTTATAGATATTTCCAAATGAAGTAGCGCCGCTTTTGAATTTTGCATATTGCTATGCTAAACGATAAGATTTAAATTTGTTTTTAGATCTCCATTCAGACCTTATTATCTAGACGAAATTGATGATAAACTAAGTATAAACTTGCGTTTTGCCAATTTATTAATTTGTGAAATTGTAAGAGCCATTTCACTTGCTGATCAGGATCGCTAACATCGGAAACATTGAAGCTAACTGAAGCTCTGACAGGGAATGGCTATTGCACTGAAGATATTACGCGTTGATTTGAAATATTATATATTAATCCAATTCCGCGAAAGGAGAATGATGAGGACCCACCATTAGGTAGTGTTTTTCTTTCCCACATATATAGCACTACAGACAAACTATCCCAGACACATAAGAAGATTGGAAAATGCTTGCGATCCTCGAAAGATGTACGTTTTTAAACAGGAGTATATAAAATTCCTTGCCCCTGTGGAGAAGTGTGTGTGAGAGAAACAGAACGCTCAGTATTCACTAGACTTAAGGAACATGAACAATGTATTAAAAAGAAACAAATTGTTTAATCTGCTGTAGCTGCATACCACTCGTGATAATATAAATGAAAAAGAAACCAAGGTTCTAGCGTCGGTTCTAGGTTTTTATAAACGAAAAATTAGACAATCAATTGAAATTTTTAAAAATACAAGAAACTTCAATAGATAAACGGGTTACGGTCTAAATCATACGTAGAAATCGATCTTAACACTGGGTCACGGTTCGGCGAGCACAAGTCGGGTGTAAAAGCCCGCCTGAATATTTTCGAGCTCAATCAGTATTCGTGGAGTAAAGATCTCTAAAGATACCTCGTGCAATCAAAAGCGAAACGTCGGATAGTAATTCCAATTTGACACAGTCTAATCTCAAGAACCATGATTTCTTCATTGACCAAAGCCGTGGTTTCGTCCTATTTTACATATTATACTTACAAGTATATAAATTAGCGAAACGTCAGTTTTTACTAGTTTGTTTATTTATTCATTTCAAACAGACATAATGCCTAATTATACGAAATATAACTATCATCAGTGTCTTGGCTCCTATAGGTAATAAGTTATTTATAAAAACTCATTTAAGCGTTGCCATTTAGCATGGCGAAAATGTAAAATTCAAAAACGGCTCTACTTCATTTGCAAATATCTATAACGCCATCAGCCTGTGATTTTACTGATTTTCCCTTCAACTACAGCACTGATATGACATAACTTTACTTATCTTCTATAACAATCTTCTGGGTTTAAATCTTTCCCTTTTTGCAAATAAAGGAAGTTAAGCCTAAGTTTTTTAATTAAATTAGTGAGAATAACACTACGAAACACTTGGATTTCTGAAAAATACTACTCCAAACAACTGCAACATCGCATAGTCAGGAATGCTACTAATTTGAAATTATGAATGATTGGGAATGAAATGCGTAGTATTTCGTCACCAGCTCACACAGATTAAATACATTTTGGCTGACGGTGATTCGGTTTCAGTTAATTATATTAAACTATTTAATTAAATATCAATTTTAAAATATTTTACATGGTAATTTATATTTGCAATTTGTGGAATAACTTAATTATTTAGGTAGTACTACAGATGATGTTATCACTTATAAACTGATTACAATAACAGTTTGGCAAACCGGTAATCATGGGTTTTTTGAGAATGCAAACAACATGGTCGGTTTTTAGTTCCATGTCATTGTAAAATACCCATTCTTTAAAAATTCAAACCAAAATAGCCACTTAGTTGATTTCTAAACCTAGTGCATTTACATGAAAAAGCGTCTAACCTGGGTGAACCAAAAACGCAATTTGAAATATTATTATTTACAAAATAACGGTTTTTATCGAATCGAATTGCAGCCTTCCGAGTGATTGGCAGCCATTATAACCACTACATCGAGGTGGTTTAGAAGGAAATAAACAAACTATCTTTATATTCGGCTCAACGAACACGGGCATTTACATATGCAAGTCCAGTAGGTTTAAAAACCAGGCTAGCGACCCCGACGCGACCCTCGAAAACTTGGATTTTTTTATCAAGGCTCTAACCTACACAACATTTTACAAAATCATTTCTACCACTCCCTTTGCAAGGTAATCTATACACAATTTAACGACTAATGCTATAAAGTAGAAACATATTTATTTAAACTTAAGATTTTGAGCTGCCACGAATGTCAAAATTAAAGTGACAGGAACCAAAAAAAATTAGTCTTTGAAAGTAAAGGTAATAAACTTTCATACGTTGTCATAGAACCACGAAAAGTTAATAAACAATTTTTGCCTGTGTCTCATCCAAATGACACTTCAAATCCTTAACTTATTTCTTATTAAAAGATAGCATTTTATTCAATGTAACGTCAACATTTTTAAAGATTAAAGACATACGTATTTGTTAATTTATCATTAGAAATAAAAAGTAAAATAAAAAAAAAAAAGTTAATGTGAATTCAAATAATATAAACCATATTTTAAATTTGAAAAGGAGGAACGTCAAATTTTGGCCTTTGGAATAGTCGTAAACTACATTTAAATTATCATGTGCAAGGGAAAATTCACGAGTCAGCCGAGAAAAAAGAAACGAGAAATATCGATAGTAGATTGGGGAAAAACAAGAAATGTCCTAATTTGATTGTGTTGAAAGCCATTTTTCTTTGCAAGTAACTTTGTCGTGGAAAAAATAGAGAATAAATTTGAGGAATACGCCACAAATACAGACTTAGAAAAAGTAAGGTGTATAACAAGCTTAAAAATCACTCTTCGTATGTGGCAGTTTAGGAATTTAAGTTAAGTTTAATTTTAGCTTTAAGAATATTAGTCCACGAATTAAACTGATTTACTAAACCCGTACCCGTACTACTCATGCTTTTTGTACATGGGAGCCAGGCATGTAACCGGAAATTCAGTACGGTGGGGGGGGGTCTAAACCAGAAATTCATGTCGGCGGATAGGTGTCCAAACAGTCAAACCTTAGGAAAATTGATACGTAGCATGCCCATATCTGCAAAGTTTCGGAAGGGCCCAGACCCCCTGGCTACGTGCCTGAGGGGAGCAGCCAATTATCTGTGGACAGGCAAAATATTAAGTTGACGGTGTTGAATTCTGTACACAATGTAGTTCAGAATTGTTTAGAACTTGTATCGAACTTTTGGACTTCATCTTTGGAAACGATAAGTGATGCTAAATATGATTTTATTGCTTTCCTGACTGGAACTATGTACAGCTAGGATTTACGTGTTTTCCAAGATGATTTGTCAATTAAAACTTGTTATAAGATATACGGTATGAGCAAGCTATTTAGGTTACTAATATGATTTGAATATATTTTATTTCCCTAACTAAAATTACCGGTCCGCGGACCACCACATAAGTAGCACTCACTAACCTACTGCAAACTAAAAATTAATTAAAAGGAATATTAAAACTATTTTAAAAAATTTACATTAGCATCTGTAAAGACAATAAATTGATACATTTTATGATGTTAATCGTTTCGAAGATTATTTCTGGGTCTTAAACGCAAGTGGGCTACCTGCTGTACAATTTATGGGCCATTATACACAACATTATCACTTTGACATCAATTTTGCTAATTATAAAGCAATATAGCTGCTTTTGTCTAGTGTCCAGTCATGTATGGAACGCCGGACACAATAATCATATCCGGCATTTAACAATTTGTCCCTGCATGGCTTGACATGCTAGGGCTTGGGAATACGGAGTCGGGACATTATTTGTCTTACCAAAACAAAATATGCAAGTTTTACTTATTGCAAAATAATTTCAGTAAATATAGGCAAATAATTTGCGGTAGAGGAATATAAAAGTAGTTTGGAATTGAAGCAATTTTTGAAATAAGTAAACTAAGTTACGAGTGTCTAAAAAAAAGAGTCGACGCTCATATAGTAACAAGAATACAGTTTGATATTACATGTTCGTTATTAAATATTTACAAGTCAAGGCAGCATGTTAATATCTAAAAATTAATGTATTTACCTAAAAAAATTAAACCAACTAATAATTTGACTTCTTTAAGCCTGCGTCAAAGTATTCTCTGATTATTAGGTACTATGGAAAACCATGTGCTTGATTTGAATTGCTTTCGTTTAACAATCATACTTTTTAAAGACATAAGTTGTTCTAATACCTTCAGTACCTAATATGTATTTATTATGGTTTATTAGTTTGATGCCGACTTTCGTAAGTAAAATTTTTAAGGTCCTCTGAAATGTTAGGTTTTAATTTTCAGTGATTTAATTTTTTTCAAAATGTGTAATTTTTATTATTTTTAGTTTCAAATTTCATTATTTTTGCGTTTAGTTTATTTTTATTTTAAACTTTTTTAACAAAATAAATAAATACTTACGATTTTTTTATTCTCCATTATTTCTTAATTGTTTCAAAGATGCTTAAACGTATTCAACTTTTACAGTTTTTTAGTACATTAAAATTTTTACTTGCATTTTAAAGGGAGGAGTGCAAGCATTCCCCTCCGACGATATCACATATTGCTTAATTATTTATTTTCGTTAAAAGCACTTTTCATAAGTAATTAAAGCAATTTGCCAGATTCTCCGCATATTTTTTATTACTGAGCATGCCTCTTTTATCCTAACAAGCTTACATATTAAAACCACCCGGTAATTTTGTTCTAAAACATGGTGAGAACCCTGTTCAAATGCATTTAGTAGTTGCTCAGAAAATCGCGGACATACACACAAACAGGTCGAAAACAGAACCTCCTTTTTTGAAGTCGGTAAAAAAACTCGACTCCCTTCAAGTGGTTCAATGCATAGCCCATAGTTTTTGCCAGTAACTAAAATTTGTCAGTTATTATCTTATAGGTTTTATTTTTTTTCTGATTGTTTTGGGCATAATCAAAGTAGACGAATAATCGGGTTGGTGAATAACCACTGTGTGATGTCACTGCTAATTACCGATTATTTCTTATTAGACAAATACTGCATGTGTGATATCTTTAAGCCGAGCTTTAAGCTCAAAATTGGGAAATCTTAAAATTGTTAACATTTGTAAGAAAAAAACCTTTAAAAAAAGATTTTATATTGAATAAATGCCCCAAAAATACTTGCATTAGTGTATCTATCATTTTCTCACTTGCCTGTTTGAAAAAATCGACATTTAAAATACCAATTTTTTGAAAAATCTATAAGTTAGATATAATAGGTAACCTATAATACAATTAACCCACCTTTTAATAAAGCATTCGAGTATGCAATAAAATGCAGAATATTTCATTTAAAAAAATTGAGGTTTTATATGTCACTTTTTTGAGGCAGCTTATAAACTTTAATAAATAATTTTAGGCTGTATCACTAACCAATCTGCACACATGCTTTAAAAGATATGTTATAAAATACTATTTAGCGGCTTAAGCTGCTTCGTTACATTGGTATTTATTTCAATGGAAATCCTAAATTCTGCCTCAAATTGTAATATATTTAGAACAGCTTATCGCTGGATCTGAACAGCGTTATTTGCGCGTACAATAATGGTTATTATGGATTGGCGGTTTGTCATTCGTTTCCATTAGGTGGCACTGTGCAATTTAAAACACCTTTGACGTAGTATAAATGCAAAAATGGATAATATAATTTGCAAATTTAGTAAACTCTTTACTACTAAAGAGAAGAAATTAAAGCCTGGACATTCCAAGTTTATTCTACTATATACAAATGGATCTTTCTGGATTTCTGGGAATTTCAACGGCCAGAGTTGTCGGTCCATGACACACAGCATCCGATTTGCTGGTTAAAATCTTTTAAAGTTCGGTTTTACTCTAATAATAGGCAATCATGTTTGTCAACAGCTTCATTTTTAAGATATAGGGTCTTAAACAAAAATATTTTTATATGGTTTTCTCACTGTATATTCAAACCAGATTATTAGATTGAAATGAAATTCGGTATAGTAGGAACATAGATAAAAATACGTTTTCTCATGATACATTCTATTTAAAATTACCGATGGGGCCTAAAAAGCCAATCTACACAAAAATATGTGGTGCTGAGCTCTATATAAAAAGCTTATAGCAACTGTTGGCCAGATATCGAATGCAGCAGGCTAAAATGTTGCAAAAAGAGCAGCACTGGCAAAAACGAAGTTTTTTGCGGCTTTCATAGAAGGGACTTCAGAAATTTTCCTTCGCTTGTCCTTGATATAATTACTATGTAGTTTCCCAATAAACTTACTCATCAGCTCGAACTGTTTATGTTTAAAATCTATGACTCACAATTTTTTTCTTTCTGACGAGGCCCGGGTCGTCTGCTGCTTTTGTAATCATTCCGTTTTCGTGTTCATCAGCGTCGACTGTAAACAAAGTGCCGTGTGTGTGAAAAGTTTAGAAATGCCGAAAAGACTTCCTTGTGAGAAATGTGAAGCCATTCAGAATTTGATTTTCAATTTATGAAGGAAAATAATGTATATTCCAAACTCCTTAAATAACGAATTAGAGTGGTTGCACAATAATATAGGATTAGGTCAGGACATAAAATCTAAAAAATTCTCCCTGGAAATTTTCTCTGCCACGGTTTCTGGAATCATAACGAACAACAAAAACATCAATTTTTTAGAGGTCAAAGCCCCTATTTTGCCTTAAGATCACTTGCTAAAGACAAAGAAAACATCTCCATTTTATTAAGAATTGACAACCAGACGGCTATATCTTGTATTAATCGAGGTGGGAGCGTTAAGAACTCATCTTTAGATAATAGTACAAAGGCTCTTTGGCAGTGGTGTGAAAAAAAGGACAAGCATAGGGAAATACAAAGACTATAAAAAAGTAATCTCGCGAAATGCAAGAAAACTTAAACAAGCTTTGTAAGTCTAGTTATTCATCCTCTGAAGATTATTCGACTTCACGTAAGTTTTTCTTTTTTAGCTTAATCAGGGATTGTCAGAAAATTGGGAGAAAATTGTAAGTTTGGGTATCGTGCGATAATCCCTAAAAGACAGAAAAAGCGTGCCTTTTTTCATGTCATTCCTACAAAATATAAAGAAAAGGTTTTAGGGTGACGTACGTTGCTCCTAAAACTAAAATCGAGCGACTTTTTTATCTAAATATAAATAATTATAAAATATAAGATCGTCTCTTAGATCAATATTTGAAAGATAGCAATTTTTATTTAAAAGTTTTATAACGGTTCTGTAGTCCTCCAATTTAAAGTGAGGAGCATTTAAAGGTTTGTTAAGAGTTTTTAAATTTAAAATAAATCTGCATGTGCCAGAAAGTTTTTTAATTATAAAGTAAGATGATATAAATGGTCCTACGGAAGAATGACACTCTTCAATAGCACCTAATTTTATCAGTTCCTGAATGGATTTTTTTATATTCAGGTAAAAGTTTAGTCGAGATTTGTACAGAGGATTGAAAAAGCTGCACAGGCTTTTTAATAAAAGTTATTTTAATTCCTGTGACCCATTCTAAGACCACTCGGTTTTTCGTGCTATATTTCCAACCCTGTCGAAATCTCGATAGCCTACCAGCGTTGTTACTCACATGTTCCTCCCTGTCTATTCCTGGCCGTGATATTTCCTTCTGATTTTCTGGTAATACTTTGAACGTACTGATGGTTTCCTTTCTTCCCTCCTCCTTTTCTCCTTCATTTTCTCTCTGGACGGCGCGCTCTGGCAGTTTAAATGATAATTACTTGCTATTCCCGAACCTGAAGGTCTTAAAGAACTGGATTGTCAAGTCTTTTTCCTAAAGTCAGCACTGGCCTTTTTTATGACTTGTTCGTTTTTCATTGTTTCAGCAAATTTTGTATTAAATAACAAGTCATCAATTTCCAAGTTGTCTACGACTTTCTTGCATTGGCTTAGGAATTGTGGTAGTACCCTATTGGTGTACACAGGCGTGGTATCACCTATTCAATAAGCTATTATTAGAAAAACCTATTTATTTTAGATCAAACAAGTTTTTGCTTATCTCTCTTTTCAGAATCTACCACCCATTACACAAGGACATTTCCCTGGCAGCAGGGAAATTATCCGGCAGGCTTACATAAGAAAAGGAGTTCCAGTGTCGGCAATAGAAGTAATTGCCTCATCTATAACAAAAGGAACGCTTAAACAGTATAAAGCTTGTTATAAAAGATTCTGGCAATTTTGTGCTGACAATAACAGGGATCCCCGTGTTTATAGTCTAGAAACGTATCTGGCATTTTTATCCGATACTTGAAATAAAGGATTTTCATTTTCTGTTGTAAATTCCTATAGGTCAGCTCTTAACTTAATCTTTAGCCCTATGAGCTATAATGATTTAAAAATAATTAATCGTTCTGTGAAGGGAGTGCCTAATATTCGACGGCCTGAGCCTAAATATAAATTTGCTTGGAATCCGGACCCACTTTTAAAATACCTAGGTACACTGAAGCGTTAGATTTTTTTAAGGCTAGAGAAGAACTTTGCGTGGCGTCCATTATCGAGGACTATATTAAAATAACGAAACCATTTCGCAATAGTTAAGAAAAATTAATACTTACCCACAAAAAACCTTATCGTCAAGCATCATCACAGACACTAAGCAGATGGATTAAAAAGACGTTACACTTAGGTGGTGAGGACAAGTCCTTTTTTTCAGCCCATAGTGTACGCCACGCTACAACCTCGGCTGCATTTAAAGCCGGTGTAAACATAGAAGTGATTAAACATACAGCAGGTTGGACTTCTACCTTGAACACTTTCTTTAGTTTTTATAATAGACCGATAAAAGAGCCTCAGGATAAATTTCCTAGTGCAATTATTGCATTAGGATCTAATAAATCTTAGTACTCTACTATTAATATCGGTACGTCGTTATTTAGGATTTATCTATGGATCATATCAATTCTGTTAATTAGGACCTATCATTTACATAGCCAGTAGATATAAACTCAGGAATTACATAGTTTATAGTTTATTAGTGTGTAGCCTTGTTAAAAATTATAGTATTTATATTTATTATTATAATTAATTATAACAATATATAGTTACCAAAAAAAAAGAAAAAAGAAAAAATTGCCTCTGACTTTGAACATCTACATAGTAATTATATCAAGATCATGCGAAGGAAAATTTAAAGATTAGTCGACTTACCTGAAGGAAGATTAATCATAATTTTCCGAGCTTGTCCGAAGATATAATTACCCAACCCTCCCTATATACTCCCAGATCAGGCAATTTTTAGAGACTCCAATGGAATGATTACACAAGCAGCAGACGACCCGGGCCTCAGATCAGAAAGAAAAAAATGTTGAGTCATGAACTTCAAACGGAACTGTTTAAGTTCGTGCTGATGAGTAAGTTCAGGTAAGTCGATTAATTTTTAAATTTTCAGTAAGCCTTCTAACATTCATATCTCAAATATCGTTTGGACACAATTTTCTACACACCTAAATTCAGCTGTTTTAGATAAAAAGCTAAATTGCCGTGGTTACTCATATAAAGTGATTATAATTTATAATATCTGGTAATAGTTGAGGTTGCTTTTACCTATTAATATTTCTCCTTTAGTACAAAATAGCTATTATTTAAACTACTGGGACTTTTTTTCTATAAAATCAATCAGTAAGTGTCTCACTTCAAATTGATAAAAATGTATTTTTTTTTGGGATTACAATAATCGTTTCCAAAAGAGTAGATGAACTATATGCTCGACTGAATGTGGTGTGATCTCCTATTTGGGGCACATATAAAAATGAAATTTAAGATATGGATGAATGAGATTTTATTTTCTAAGTATTAAAATAAGATAGCTGTTGTATGTAAAATGATTGGCTAAAGTGCATAAAAAATAGAATAATAGAAAAATATGTTTTAAATATGTACAATCACACAAATACAGAAACTATCAAAATTATTTTCTTTAAATCATAATTTATTTATGTTACATAAGACCAATCTATTCTCCATCAATATTTTCTTTTATTCCAGCTGATAAAGTACTATCAGCTTTTTTTTCTTTCTCTGTGTCATCGAAAATTTTTCTTTTTTTTAACCTTTCAACTTTCAGAACTACTCGCTTGGTTGTACTTTCTAAGATTCCCTCTCTCTCACTTCTTAAGAAATTTTCAGCGTCAAGTGAAATATCCATGTTCCAGAAATTGCAATATTTGGATCCGCAGGTCTTACAAAATTCAACATCTGTCTGTGTAGTACAATAGTCTGAATATATGCTGCAGCCTCGTCTGAATATTGCGGTTCCGTTGATACTCACTACAAAGAAAAAATATTATTTTAATCGTATGACGGTCGTGCGAAAACTATCAAAATGAGTGATCAAATGTGTTATCTTGTAATGAGTATTTAATAATCTTAGTGTTGTTGTAAAAGAGTGTTCTTTAAAAAGAAAACCTTTAACAAAGATAATAGAGTATGAAACCAGTATATTGAACATGCTATTTAAGATTGCAGTTAAAAAAAGCGTATATGTACTAAAAATATTTGTATTTTAGCTAAGAGCTCTATGAAAATATTTAGTGGGCAAAACTATTCATATTATAATTAGCTAATAAATAAATAAATACAAATTGTTTTTAACCAATAAACTCCTAGATAAATGTAACCGATAATTTGCAGGTAGTTTTTCAAAGTGAGTATTTTTAAATATTGCAAATATTGTTGGGAATAGACCGTTTTAAGCAAAAATCTTCCTTATAAAAAGAAATCTATAATATAGGATGTAACGTCAGAGCGTGCACCATTTTTAAAATTTCAGTTGCTACGAGGATTTATAAAAACATTTTTTGTTTGTCATATTACAGCAATCCTTACTAAAATGTAATAAAGTAGTTTTAGCGTTTTTCTAAATTTACTTTTTTTTCTTTTTTTTAAATTGATTTTTTTACGTTTTAACCTGTATTTTTTAACGCCTTCTCTATGTTCAAATATTTTTACCAAACTATGTCTTTACATTTATTTTTCTATGATTTATTGGGGCTACAGTCTGTATATAATGTACAGGGCATCCAGAAATATAATTAAGTTTAGATGGATACATGTGATAGCAAATATTTGTTCCAAAGTATTTCAGCGCACTGTAGAATGTAAATCAATTTAAATATTGCTAGTTTTTAGTAATGTAGCAATTCATTAGCATCAAACTGCTTGTTTAAAAATAACACATTATACCTTTTACACATTTTTGTGCAAAAACATTAACGATACAAAATAGCTATGTTTTTCAGTTTGTGTACCGGGTATTCCATAATTTTCACCCAGTAGTCTTCAACTATAGATATTTAAAACAAAAAGGCCTAATTTTTATTCTTTCGATAAAAGCGCATTCTACATGCAAATTTTTGCTTGTTCAAAAAATTCAATCAACGTTGAAAAGAAGAAAATGATTAAGTGTATTTTACGTTTGTTACAAGTTAGTATTTTTTCTATTTTTCTGATAAATTGCCTCTTATGGAGTGGTTGTTATCAATTTGATCGGTTGTTTTATTAGCTATCAAACCATTTTCAAGCAAATTCTGGCGGATTAAACGAATCCTTACAACTTTCGTATTTAATTTATTCTAGTTCGTAAAATTCTAGACTCTTTCCAAAAAGGAAAACTTAACAGCCTTATTCAGGCAATATGTTCAAATTTAGACTAAGTCTGATAGTTATAGTTTTTAAGAATGGAACAAAGGAGTAATATAAGCAAAACACAGCTGTTGAACTAACATTTTTAGTTACCATAGCACTTAGATTAAAACACACGTCCACATAATATGGTGACCTATTTAAAAAACATCCAGAATTTAACACAAAATAAATCAAAATGTACAGGGTGATCCAGATATCTTCGAGCAAGCGTTATATCTCCGCTATTCGTAGAGATAAGAAAATACTTTAAATATGAAACTTGTAGATATTTTTTTCAGAAACAAACTGTCAAATAAAAAATAATACGTTATTCAAAAAATCCCTAATTTAAATGCAATATATAGCTTGATGTAACATACCTCTTGCCTTTCCCCATTTGTGTCAAAATATTCAAATATAAAAATTAATAATTTCAGACTTTAAGAAGCTGAAAAATCTTCGTTCGACTTAGGGCAAAACGAACTACATGTTGCTAATATAATTATATTATATTTCTTACGGCCTAGACCAAAAGTGGTGTAAGCAGAACAAAAGTGCTTTTCGAAAAAAAAAAGAATTGAAAAACGTTTGTTGAAATGTTGAATTTAAAACTGTCGTTATAAGAGAGACCATAAAAAAAATTAAGATGTGCTTGTGTAGTCTGTTTTGCTCTAGGTCGAATCATTCAGATATTGCAACCATTGGAAATTGTTAATTTTGAAAAGATATAATTTGGATAATAATTGTATGTTATTCCAAGGTGGCTTAGAATTTTGCATAAAGCTTAAACTTTCATAAAATATAGAATACTGAATCTAATTTAACGATATTTTTATTTAGTTTGTCACATTTTTTAAAATTCGATGATCATTTGTTTTTTTATCATATTATAAAATTTCGTATTTAAAGTGTTTTCTCATTTCTACGTTTATACCTTGGAAAAACGTCTTTAAAACAACTTACAAGCCAATTATTGTTAAATGACAAAAATAGAAAGTTTGTGTATGAAATTCATGGAATACCCGACACAAATTAAAAAAACATGGCAATATGGAAACAGCGAGCAATTTATACGACGTTTTTCTCTGCTAAGACTCCTGAATTTTCGTAACTAATAAAACTAGAGAAAGGTTTTGAAAAATATCGTGACAAAATATTGCAATTTACTTAAAACTTACAAATGTTTGTTATCATCTTAACATGTGTCCAACTAATATTAAATTAATTTTTTACGCCCTGTATGTTCTATGCAGAACGTTGGTACTACAAACCAATCAAACCATAGAAAAGTAAATGTTTAATCACAATAGTAATACTATTTGTTAATAAGAAACGAGGTAAAAAGACGCATGCTAATTACGTTTAACCGAAAATTCCTTCGTTATAAACTTTCCTTTTCTTAGGAATAGTGGTGAAGTGTAACCCAGTTTAGTTCCGCACATATAGTCATTGAGTAACACATATATTATGTCTTCAAACTTCTTATTTTGTTCCACCATCTTGAATTCGTTCCACATTTTTACCAATTTTTTCAGGCGGAATTTTTAAACATTTTCTTACCCGTCAATTTGTCTCGCCATCGTGGATTCATAACAAAATTTTACCAGTTGATTCCTACCTAATAATTGTGAACTTTGTCCAAAATTTGAGGTTAATTGGATAAGTAGTTTTTTAGTAATAAATTTTTAACTTCTCTAGGCCGCCATTTTGCTTCGTCATATTCTATGTTAATTAAATATTACCAGGTCATCCCCATATGACCTACAATTTTTTGCTAAAATTTAAAGCCAATCGGGTAAGTAGTTTTTTAGCTATAACACAAACAGACTGACCGACGGAAATGAGAAAAGCTGTTTTTCGGCATCTGTTGTCCCTGAAACGTAAAGTTCAGAAAAAATCTCGAAAAGTGATTCTTTCAGCATTTTTCGTTTTATAAAGGAAGCAAATTGTTACACAAAAAAGGAAAATATTTTTGAAAAAAAAACCCAAAATCGCTGAAATATTTTCTTTTTGCAATTTTAGTAAAAATTGTTTTAATATAGCAAACAAAGAAAAAAATTTTCGTTTGTATATTTTTGGAGCCACCAAAATTAAACGGTTTCCCCACTCTGAGCAATGAATTTTTACTAAAAGGAAGATTTTTGCTTATAGCGGTTTGTTCCCAATAAGATTTACAACAGTTCTGCAGTCTTAATATTTCTTTTCTTTACGCATATATTCAGGTTAAAATATGCACTAAATTTTTTGGTTATCCGGTTCTTCTTTCTAGGAATTTAGTTGATGAAAAGTTTGTATTAAAGGAGCGTATGAAAATAAGTTAGGTTAGGTTAGGTCAGGCTAGATTAGGTTTTTATTTAAACGATAAACATAACACTCTTAAATTGACATTTATTTAACGACATTCTGTCAAAGATGGTCATTTAGTAGTTGCTGTTAGTATTTCTATTTTTAGTTGCTGAAGACGGAGGTAGACTTTCCCCGAAACTAGTCATTTTTCAGTCTTGTTCCTCGGGTATCTTTCCAGTGGACACAGAACTCAAGACCAGACAGAAGTTCACAGGTATTTTTTTATATATTGTCGCGAGATACCCATAATAATTTTTTTCTTTAATATCTACGTTATCTACTTTACTTATTTCTTTAAATATTTTAAATTTAACCCCGTGTTGTTTATTTTTAAATTATTTGTTTGCAGTTATCTATAGTATTTTTCTAAATCCATATTAACCATATTATTAAGTTCTTCTATATTATAACTATAGTAGAGCAGTTGCGGCTATTCAGCTGAACTAGGTGAAGTGCTACTTCACCAGGAAAAATACACAAGCGAACATCTAACTATATTTATTATATATCTCTTAAAATTTAAGTTTTTACATTCATTTATTCACCTAATTGGCAAAAAATACACTGTACATCTCGAATAAATATTTTACTTGACCGTTGCGTTGGCGGCATGTCTTTTTATAACTTTCAATCGATCTTTATTATAACAACTATAACTGGAGGTGCTATGTTTAGTTTACGATTTTCCTACTACGTTGCCATGACGCGTTCTCGATGACGTCGAGCACATGGAAGAATAATGCTAACAAGTGCCATACAACGGTCTCGGTGTGGTTGTTTACTTTTATTTTCGCGGATTTCGCTGCAACGGGTTAGTTCCTTTGCAGTTTACTTGAGTGTTTTGTGTTATATTTATTTATGGTGATATTACAACTTTATTTGGTGTCGGGTTTATTCATTTACATTATCGATAAATCCGATCATTGATGTAGTTTGCATTTTGTTGGAAACTTAGAGTTTTAATCGTCATCCTGGTTTTCGGCGTACAAATGGTTATGAAGTAGTCAAATATTACAAAAATTGTTTTGCTGGCCTTCTTTACTAGTTTCCAATAAATATTCACTGTGAAATAAGAAAGGATTTGCAGGTATGTTAAATATATGAAGGTCTTTACATAAACATGAAGACTCGGCGGAGCATTTAAAATGCGAATTAATGCTAAAAACATTTGTAAAAAATCAAAGCACTATAGCCGACACTTTAAAAGAAAATGCTAAACTATATAAAATACATTTTAACGAAAACGTCAGATTAAATGGACTATTTATGTGCTTGGTAATTGACGCAGTTTTGTACCTTGCAAAACAAGAGTTAGTCTTTCGCGGCCATGATGAGAGCAGCGAGTCAATAAATAGGGGGAATTTTAAAAAGCTTTTGGGTTTATTAATATCGAGAAGTTCCAAAGAACTAAAAGGATCACCACGAAAAAATTAAAAATGTTTTTACTGGTGACTAGAAAACTATTAAAAACGAAATAATTGAATGCATTTCTGATTATTTAAATGATCCTGTAAAAAATCAAATAATGAACACACAGTTTTTTTCTGTGCAAGTAGACGACACCATTGATATTACGCAAACCTCGCAGTGCTCTATAATTTTTAGATACGTTAATTCAGAAGGTTCAGTAGTCGAGAGATTCTTGGGATTTTATAATATCAGTTCCGATAGAATGTCGGAGAATTTATATTTTTTATTGGATCAAATTTTTAACCAATTTGACTATAAACATAAATTAATAGGGCAATGTTACGATGGCGCAAGTATGATGTCTGGCCATCTAAATAGCCTTCAAAAAAAAAAAAGAAAAAGGGCCGCAGGCTGTATTTGTCCATTGTCTTGCGCATCGTCTTAATCTTATGATGCAGCAAAGTTTAAAAATATTTCTAAATGTCGAATTTTGCAAGTCTTAGTGGTATTCCCTCATTTTTTCATCACTCAGCCAAACGAACGTATGCTCTTACATCTGCATCTACGAGGCGTATACCAGCAATTACAGAGACTCGTTGGTCTTCAAATTCGAAGTTAGTAACTTTGATTGTTCAAGACTGGAATAAATTAAAAGACGTCTTTGAATTTATTACAAATTGTGACAAATCTGATGAAAAATCAATCCGGCTTGCGGAGGACATTTTTTCAATCACTGACATACTATTTGCGTTCTTCAAAAAAAATCGCTTGACATTCATTTTTGCATATCCAATATAAAACGCTGTCGTGAGGCGCTCTGTAAAAAAAGAAATGAACATTTTTTTAATACCATGTTTGATAAAGTAAATTCTATTACAGAAATAAATCAATACAAACGTGATCTTGCTAAGCTTTCACCTGAAGAAAATAAGGCTAAGTATAGAACTCTTTTTTATGAAATATTGGATCATATTTTAATGGAAATGACTCTAAGCTTTCAAGACTCTGAAAAACTTACATTTTTATGTTTGGCAGATTCTGCTAAATTTTCCGAATATAGTTTAAATTTTCCGACTGGCCCGTTTGAAAATTTGTTACAGTTATATGGGGAAATATTTTCAAAAAGTCAACGGCTTAAAAATGAGCTTGGCCTTATTTATGCCAATGACAGTAATTGGAATATATCGTTGCAAGAGCAAGTTGTAAATTAGTGAAAATAAAGATATTTTAACCAAAGCATATAAAGTGTTTTCCCTTTTTTTGACAATACCGTCGACAAGTGCTTCAGTGGAAAGAAGTTTGTCTTGCCTCAAACGTATAAAAACTTATTTAAGAAATACAATATCTTAAGAAAGACTTCTCTAGATAAAATATCAATTCAAAAGGAATTTCTGGAGGAGATTAGGGCAACTCATCCATTTTATGAGGATGTTATAAATAAATCTGCTGCTATGAAGGATAGGAGAATTGATTTAGTATACAAAATTTAGGTAAGTCGTAAAAAATATTCTACCCCTTCCACATATACAAAAAATTCTGGAAAAGAAATTATTGCGATATTCTCTTGCTTCATTTGCACTTCACTTACTTTTTCACCAGCGAGCCGCCACTGTAGTAGAGCGACACAGTATCGTCAACAAAAGTGTAATATTGGGAAGCAAATTCTGATAAAGGCAAACTTAGTACAATGTATAAAGAATTTCTCCCAAAACAGAGTCCTGGGGCATACCACTGATATTGATTAAAACGTTGGTACAATTTTACCTAGTGATTTTCTGAATTCATCGATTGGGACATGTTTCCCTGGAATACTTTGCTTGTCAAATGAAACCATGAAGTGCCTTGGGTAAGATAAACAATACCGCTATGAATTCGCTTCTCGATACATTATTTATAAAATCTAATGCGGTATTAAGTGTGTGTTGCTATTTCTTAGAATGTTGTATTGGTATAAATCCGTGGTAATATAAAACAAAGTATTCTATCTTTTATGAGGAAGAAGACCCCAATTATTTTAGAAAATACCCTTACGAGAGCTATAGGGCTGCAGTTCAACATTTGTCTTTTATTATCGCGCTTGAAATATCGGACGAACATTCATTATCTTTAATTCGGGGGAAAGAAACTCTATCGTAACAAACGCTTGTTAGACCAGCTTCAATTTTTTTTTAAGTTTCCTGGAGCTAATTTTTAATTCATAAAGATTTTATATTTGATGGAAAATAAGAGTCCTCGAAAACCATAATGGGAGTTAAATAAATTTTTAGAAAAACAAAACGATCGAAAGGTATTTAAGTTGAGAAATTGGTTTTAAAAATATATTTCCTAGTTAAAATTAAATGTTTAAATTTTTTTTTATTCTTAAGCCATTATGAAGGGTTCTTAAGGGAATTATGGGAATTTATTTTATAATTGTATAGTAAAGCAAGGATTTAATTATATTTGAGAACCAAGCATTCATCATCTCGAACATGTGCTTATGTGCAAACATAATTTATTACTTACAATTTCCATAATAATCTACCAACAAATCGTATATTTTTCGTAAAAGGTATAATGTGGGTGATAAGTTTTAAGACTGACAACCGTTTTTAAAAATAAAGACGTAAATATATGATTCTTACCTTGAGCCAGTGCAAAACATTTGGCATTTGGTGCATTGCAATTGTCAAGTTTTGGTTTGTATTTTCTTTGCCCCAGCCTGCACTCACTATCTGGATCAGAACTCTTGCAGAAGATACATTCCAGAGCATGTGCTAAAAGTTATTCACATTTTTATGTTTTAAGTTTAATCAATACAGTGTAAAAAGTCCTCTTGCAAAGTAACATTAGGAGCAAAGAAGAGCTAAACCTAGTTTGGCTTTTCTTACACTCCCTGTTTAGAAATCTATCTTTATGCTAAAAAAGTGATAATCTTAGTTCATTATAAAAAAAAACTCTAAAGTAACCTTTAGTAATGTTGAGCCGCAGTTTAGCTAAATCTAGGGTACTAGGGGTACTCTTGGCACTATCTGCACGTCGCCCCTATGCACTATGGAAAATATGTCAGATTCATATAAAAAATCTATAACTTGTCTAATCTTGGCGAAATTGATAACAAACTTTGCATGAACATAGTAGTTGGTATAAGGGTAAAAGATGTTACATAGATTCAACAAATATTATTCCTCACACGGATTTATTTTTAATATAATACATGGTTACTGGAAAAAAGCTTACGATTTTTGCGTTTTCGTTTGTTTGTAGCTCTTGAAGATTTTTTTTACCCTGTTATTTAACACTCTGAACAATATATTGAAATTAATTGCCTGCATATACAGTGTGTTTATTTAAATATCCTCGCCTCCACTAAACCTTTTTTCTAATTAATTTTTCAAAAAATAAGATGAAACTCATAGACCATAGAAGATACACATTAATTTAGATTTACCAAATGGACACAGTATTCCAACTTAAGAGAAATAAGGAAGAACGAACTTTTATAATGTGAAACGAATTCGTGTTGCATAGTAATATATAGTAATATATGTATAGTGTGTACAGTTGGGGTAGTTCCTCATATTTTGAAAAGTTCTGCCGGTTTTATTATAATATGTAGGAAATAACTTTAAATGCAAACATTGTAAGGTTTCTCTTAAATTGTAAAAAAAATTGCTAAGAACAGAAACAAATGAACGTCGCAAAGCTGTCAAAAACTTACAACTTTGATTTTTTCAAACGAAATACCCTATACCCCTATACCCTATATAGTATTTTGGATTCTACGGGGAATTCTAGACATATCTGATATAACCCCATGTCTATCTATCTCCGTCTCTGAAATATCGACATTTGAAAGATGACAATCTTTCCTCTTTCATATGCTACAGACTCCAAACGATGCAACCTTCAGCCAGACAATTTGTGTGTCCCTAGTAACATTCGATAGCTTATAAAAAAACTAAGATAATATTAATATGTGTACCAGTTAAACTAAAAAAAATTGAAATTTTTTGGAAAAATTCATTTTAATTCAACAGGTACAAATTGATATTTTATTGATGATTGATTGATACGATTGATGTTTGTGTTTGTAATACCAAAAAAAAAACAGAAATCAAATTTTTAATGCACCGTCATTTTGTTTTGAGGCGTGGCAGCGACTGAAATAATAGTGAAGACATTTTAAATAAGGTATCGCTCCACCGGTTATCCGGTTATTGACTTATTATTTTTTCAAAATGGCAACTAGCCGCTATTTTAGAAGTTTTTCTTATATTTACTTTAAAAAATTGTAAACACTTTCTTTGAAGGTCGGGTTCAAACGTTAAGCAGTTCAGGAGATAGAAGATGGGGTATGACCTGAACTTGGAATTTCAGAATTATGACGACTTGTCATATTTTCCCGAATAAACTGCAAAAAACGGCTTTTTTTTTAATGTTACTAATATATTACTGAGCTACAAATTATTATAGTATTCGAGGGGTGGGGAAACTGCTAAAAGTTTCGTCAAACTGAAAATTTTTTTTTCCTCACTTCCTTCCCTAAAATACATGTAGATTTTTTTCTATAGAAACAAAAAATGTCAGTCTTCATTTAACACTAAAACATTAAATTTCAGTTATATTTTGTAAAATACCTACATTATAGTAAAGTTTAATATGCATACAAGTAAGTCAAATGAACAAAACACCATGGCACCGAACATATAATTGAAATTAGTAAACTATGACCATGGTTGCTACTTGTTACATTGCCAGCATGCATTTTTGATATGCCTTTGTTATACTTTGTTAAATGAGGTTATAATCATCTAATTTTAATGAGTTATCATATTATGACATCAAAATATTAGAACAGAATTTTAACTAATAGCACGCAACTCGTTTCTTCCTGTTGTTAAAGTAATTGAAATTTTTAGGCTTTTTTGTGGTAAATATTATGTTGTGGGCTAAACCTGAATAAGCAGAGCAATAGTATAAAAAGGAAAACACAATAAAGAAAATAAAAAGTGTCGAAAGAAGATATGAGCATTGTATTATATTCTGTACTGGCTCATAACGATCGTATTATTTCTTGCGATATTTTTATTGGGTAAACAAATATCCAATTCTAACATAAGGCAAGAAATTGTAAATATATTTGAGCGATGCTTATTTGGGATATACACATTTCACAGTATTAAATTAATACAACCCTTTTAATATTGATTAATGACATTTTTTTGTCGACTTTTGGCTGTATTGAATAGCATGTTAGGTAGCACAGGTAGGAGTATAATGTTTGTTATTGTTCTGCTTGTCCACCTTTTAGTATAAAACACTAACAACACGAACGCCGCACCCATAAATGTAAAAATTACAACTTGACTTACGTACTTAATTCAAATAAACATACCACAAAAACAAATATATGTAGCCACGTAGAAATATTTTTAGTCATGTTCAAAATTTAAACGACAGAACTGCAGAAGACACAAACAAAATTTAAATTACTTGAATTCATTAGTTTATATACCGAGGTTATATTCGTCATTATCGAAAATATTTAGTAGAACGAACTGGTTGTAAATTGACAAGATTTCTAATTTAAGTTGCAACTCTAAAAAGGTTTTTAAGTAAATTTTATTTAAATGCAGAGATTGTTGTTTTAATAGTTAAAAATATATCATACCAAAATAGATATTGCTTACTAGTTCGGAATTATTTATTTTGTTTAATTTTTATAATCTATATAATATATAGTAGATAATAGGGGTGGTGTCGTTAATTGTTTCAATATTAAAATTGTGGTTGTTATTAAATAGCTTTATTTAGAGTTAATCCTGTCCACCCTGCTAATCTAAATACATTACATTTTATCTAAATTGACCTTTACTTCCTTTAAAATGCCAGCGTTACTGAAATGGTGTTTTTATTATTCTGATCTGCACAATGTATAGATTAAAAAGTAAAGATAGATGTCGGCTAGGAGCTATTGATAAAATGTCAGAGTTGCATTCAGTTTTTGCAATTGATAGCAATTTATTAAAACATATTTTAATATTTTTATAATAGAGCATAACGTTCAAGATTGTGTATAACAATCGAATTAATTACTATTTCCTGAAATAAATTAAGGAAAGTGGCAACTTCAGATCCCGCCTCTTCTAATAATATACAGTTCCGGTCGTGGTATTAGCCAGCGGGCCGAGAAGTTGTTTCTGTAATTTTTTTTTTCATCAATAGTCTATGGCGGCCTGATGAGCTCTAAAATGAGCGAAATCGCGATTATCCGTTGACTGAAATGGATCATTGCACCTGGGTATTGCGGATATGTTTCAAGTAAAGATCATGATATCCTTGTTGTGATGTTGGTGTAACGTGAAACAAAAATTCATTGACATTATTTTTCTCGACGAAAGTCAGGAATGAACAGTGTAATTCAATGCCGGTCGTGGTATTAGCCAGTGAAGTAGTAGTTTCTGTGATTTCTTTTTATGCCTTTGCTCTACGCAGGGCTCGCTAGCCTATGGCTGCCTAATGAGCTTTAAAAACAGCGCGAAATCGCGAGAGACGTTTGACTGAAATGGATCATTGCACCTGCCGCATTGTAGGTCATGTTCCAGGCAGGCATCATGATACCCTTGTTGTGGTTGTGTACGGTATTTTTTCCAACGAATTTTTTTTTGATAAAAACTCTCAGAAAATTAACGCAAATTAGTAAATTTCAACTTTATACTTAAGTTTAATTGTCTTCGAAATTTTGGCTATAGAAATTGAAAATCTAAGAGACCGTAAATTCTAAATGTGTCGGCAAAACGAATTGCACAGTTGTCGACAGATAAATCCGTACAGCTGAATTGGTTCATTGTAAATTGTACTTCGTTTTGCTTTATTTGCCTGAATCACCTTTCGCATTTGACAGTTATAACAGCACATGATTAATTATTGACGTTTATTGATTTTTGATGCGAGTCGTGCTTTGTTAATTGTAAAATAATAGCACAAAATATGCCACGTTTAAGTATTGTTACAAAAACTGCCATAATTACACTAATAGAATAAGGCTGGTGTCTCGGGAGAGTTGCCAATTATTTTGGTACAGCTAAGATCACTGCTCAGGAAATCATATGGATCATGAAAAATGACATGAGGAACCAATCTTGGAAACATCGGCGACAGCCAAAATCTATTTCAAACCAGCATAAGAAATACAGCAGCTGCCCCAAAACTTTTCCTAAAGTCAAGTGATAAAGAACTAAGGTGTTTGCTAAGGGGTGAATATTTGCCGCAAAATGCAGATTTTTGAAAAAAGGTGATATTTTTTGACGAAAACGTATTTCAGTCTAGTTGTAATTGGTAAATTCGCGTCTACCGACTTCCAAATTCTCGATACGATCCAAATTACACTAAAAACAAACAAATTGGTGGCCGTTTTTCAGTCAGAGTTTGTGAATGTAATATACATCTTTGAAAGTAACCTAATATAAAACAAATCCTTCAGTTACGTAATAAACCTTAATATACCTCTAAAAACCACTCACTCCGTATGATTGTAACCTAGGTAACAGGTGAAAATTAAAGTTCGTATTTACAAATTATCATAAAATGTGGTTATACTGATTTGATACCGTACGGATTTATCTGACGCTAACTGTACATACATACATATCTTACTTTTCAAAAGTAAAAAGCTTTTACTATTGTTTAGACCAAAAACTGATGCTATATTTTAAAGGCCTTCAAAATTTCAAATTGTCAAATTTCAAAGAAACTCAAACTCTTAAAAAAACCTTTTTTTCAAATTTAGGATACCGGGCAGGATAGATATTAGGTATTTTAGGTATTTGTAATCTTCGTAGGATAACATATAACATAAAATAAAATGTAAAATTTTAATAGAAAACAGAAAATATAACATGCGCTGTGCTATTTGCTGACATGGAATAAAGCGAGCACATTTTTTTATATCTTTATCGTATTTTTTCATTATTGGGAAACTATGTGTAATTTTATTGTTTTTTTAAACTTTTTATTATTACTCACTCACGCACCAGGTGTATACTGCTTGGTACACTAAAAAAATCGTAAGGTTTTTTAAAGGGCGAAAGTTTTAGAAATTAATTTTTGACATTCCATTATAATAGAAAGAGTTTAAAAACTAAAAAATAAAAAACAGGAGGATAGAACATTTATTTTTGAAAATATGCGAAACTAAGAATTTTTTAAAACTTATTATTTTCTAAACATGAAATTACAGCCCACTATTCAGAATGTACCGTTTTATCCTTGTTTTCAGCTGCTTCGATGACATTAATATCATTCCTTTGAACGGAGAAGTGAAATAAAGTATAATTTACAATATACTGATTCCTTTCCTCAGTTTACTATTTTTGAAATTTTATTTATTATCATAGCATTATTTTTTATTTTTTTTATTTCTAATACTATTTTACATTGATACTCTATAATAAAATAAATAATATATTTTCTTATTTTCTTCGATCTAAAGATTTTATTAAAAAATGTGAAATAAAAATTTAAGTTAGCAGGTTTATCAGTAAAACCTTAGACTAAATAAAACAGCATATTCTAAGAATAACAACATCTTTAAAGCCAAAGAATTTTTTTTTTGTTTGGATGTGTATTGAATTGGACATTTTTATGGTTTGGTACTAAATCTGAGAAACAAGGTTTCTAGATTTCAGATTTCTAGATATGTGTCTATTTAAAGCGTATGGAGTGCTCATTATAAATTCGAAAATAATAAACTTAGCTTAATTAACTTTTACATGAGTGTTTTCAATTTTTATTTTTCCACTAAAACAATGTAACTTATGATTTCAAAATTGAGTTTACAGCAAAACGGTGAAAAGTAATTCCAATCTGACACGGTTTAAATACAAGAAAAATACACACATAATTATCTGTTATTATTTTTACTCCGGTTTCATTGAAGGTTATTGAAATTACGCAATTAAGTTGAAATTTTGCAAAAATATTGTAAAACAGATAAACTGATTTTAAAAATGGCAAAACAGAATACTAGCTTAATTAAATGGTTAAAAAGCCAGTAAAATTATATTTTCTAAAATAAAGATAAAAATAATAAATATTAGAGATATAGAGTTTTAAAGCAATAATCTGTAAATAAACTTACAAAAAATAAAAAATAATATAAATATTAAAAGAAAAATAAAATAATAACAAATAAAATACGGTATTTTGGAGTAGGAACGGATTTTTTTCGATATATCTATAGTTATCAATAATTCTCGATAGTTAATGTAACATTGATAACTATTTTATCAGTCACACTAAAATGTTTGATTATCGGCATCTATCGACAATCTTAAATGCTGATTTAAATTCCCTAAGCACTGGTAAAGGTCCTTTTTTAAGTTTTCGGGAGGGACACTTGTGGTTTTTCGCCGCATTACTCTATATTAGTGTGCATAAGTAATAAGTATATATTTATTTTACCGATTGAATATTATGAAAATTCAATATTTGACCTTAATAAAAATTAAACAGTGTATCACGACCAATTCTGTTAATTTTTTACCGACTTATGTTTTTATATATGGGGTTGCAATAAGTTGGTAAAACCGCTTTTAAAAACTTATAATATATTTTAATTCTATAACGGTCAGCCGTTTTTTAAAAAGTGGGTTTTCGTCAAATAATTTTTTCCTATATTTCTTATTTATAAAGGATCATCCACAGACCTCCTCCCTCCCGTCCTCTAAAACAAAAATATTTTATATAGATAGATCTTTTTAAACGGTGATATGATTTCATAGTTTTTTTGTATAAAAAACTTATTGTTTTGTCCTATACAGAGAAGCAGTCCTGAGAGAGAAACACTTCCATTTTTCTTCCTTTCAAAGCATTTGGTTATTTAAAAAAAATGGGGAACCGTGTCTATTGCATATAAAAACATTTTATTCTGTGTAGGGTGGTCCTTAAGGTGTTAAACAACAGGGGTAAAAAGCAATTAAAAATGGGAAATATTACTCGCAATAGGCTAAAAGTTACTAAATGGTAAAATTCATGGTATAAAACAGGTTTATGAGGAACCTTGAGGAAAACTTAAATAGGTTTGCTTCAAGTTGCTAAGAAATGCTTATATTGTAAGCGTATATAGCAGAAATAAATCATATCATCAAAAATCTGTAAAGTTGTCCAACTCACTAAAAAAGGTTTTATTTGAGCCGGTAAGCGGCTTTCGAGTTTTTTTTTAATCACATGAAAGGCAAAATAAGATGCCATATTCACTTATTTTAAAAAGAGCAAGTATCGAATTTTCAAACATAAATGTAATGTCCAATATTTAAATATGTTCCTGAAACCCCTCAACTTTCTAGATTGTCTTTGTAAAATAACAAGAAATAAAGAATTGATTTAAATTAAATATCACACATTATAGTTTTGTGAGATTAGTTGCATCCAAATATCTAGTTAATATAACAAATATTTCAAATTAAGCCCACTGGGTATACTTCACACTTTTCCGCGTTTCTTTTGTAAAAAATGTCTGTGTCTCAACACTGTCAACAATGTCAACATATATTTTTAGAAAAATTCGTAATAATCATTCAGATATTAGCTCCTAGAAAATATCGAAAAACTGTATACACACTCGCGTATTCTAGGGAGTGAAAAGCATCCAATACAAAATATACATATACAATTATAGACAAAATAAAAATGAAGAAAAAGAAATTTAAAAAAATCTGTAATTTGACCTTTATCAGTAGTTATTTAAGGAGAGAAGCACCTCCTCCCTATCATTTTAAAATTATATCTAGTCCTCCTCCTCTCTAATATTGAAAATTATTTAATCGAGTTCGTTAACTTAGCCTTGTCACGGAAGGTTATTTCTTTAAGCTATGACCAATAATTTAGTATTTCTTCGAGAGACTCCCCTCTTAAAGTTAAAGTTTATAAGGGGTAAATACGACTTTGCTGCTTCAATCTAAAGTTGTAAATGTAAAGTAACAAACTTTTCTGAAACTTGTCAAATGTCTAAAAGAAAAAGGGGCTCTCGAAGAGTTTTAAAGCAAGTAAAATTAAAAAGAAATAAAAAAGAAAATAAAGTGACAGAAGAAATTTACGATGAGTGTCATATTTGCTATATACCTTTAAAAAATGAAGAAAGATGCAGACCTAATCCTTGTGATCATAAATTTTACCTTAACTGTCGAGTGGACCGTGGACAGTTTTTTAACGTGTCCATTGTGTAAAAGAGTATTGCTTTATCAATTTGATATTTAATTCTGAAACCATTCCTTTGCATTATTGCCACCTTATGAAATTTAAAAACTTGAATCTTAGTGAAGTGAAAGTTTATTTTAAAAATATTTTAACTCTATAAACATGGCTAATGTGAACGAAATTTTACCGGATGAAGTGTTGGAAGTGGTGAACATTTATGATTGTGTACACGTCAATCTTGCTGAAGGAGAACGTTTGGAGCTTCAAGATGTAAATAATTTTATTTCAAATGACATTGAATCGTGTGATTCAGATCTAGAAATTGACCAAGCTGATGAAAATGCAACTTCAAAAAAGGCTTTAGTACCGATTTTTCGTGAACATTTCATACATAAAATATTTTGTATTGTTCAAAGTTATGTGATAGTTCGTAAGGTATTAGACATAAAAAAAAACATTATGTTATTTTTGTTATTACATACATCAATTGTCTCTTGGAAATGGTTCTCACGAACATATAAACACTCATTATAAACGAAGTGTTAGATATTCAGATTTAGATATTAGATGTGCAATTTGTTCGAAATCATTGTATCAGATGATACTTCGAGACATTTGTGTTTTTTGTAATGTAAATACAATTCAAATAGAAGTTGACGAAGTTCCAAAAACGTAATTTATATTTTAGTTTTAACATTAAAAAGTATTGCCTATAATCTGCACTATTCATATGTTTATGGCACTATTATACTAAGGGCTGATATTTTCATCTCCGTATAATTCTATTCGATGGATATTTCCCATCGTTACAATTGTCGCAACAATTGTTTCCACGGTAAATATTCGAAGAATAAAGTTATTTGGGGATGAAAATATTGCCCGTAAAAATAGGGTTTACAATTTAAGACATGCAAACATTACATCTACAACTTTAAATTCACTTTCAGCTAATACAAAATAAAATATAGAATGTTATTTTGTTTTTTATTTATTTTTATACCTATGTCAGAATACCGACATTCGTAAAAATACAGCTAACCGAAATTTATAACATTTGGATATTATTAAGGTTATATTTTTCAAATAATTCCAAATTAGTGTTATATAGCCTTGTCATGGTATTATTACATTCACTTTAATAAAAAAACTCCCAGTTAATAAGTGTGGAGCTTATTAGGTGACTAAAAAGACACGTATATTTTTTAAGCTATATACAAATACAAATCAATATGTTTTACTTGTTATGTATGTAAATTAAAAAAGGGCCTGGTGTGTTATTTTGTCTCTCTGTAATGTAGTAATTGCTGAAATATTGTTAAAAACCACAATATAAAATACTATTACTAAACACTATTATTTTTAACTGCGCTATTACTAGATCATTTAAATCTGCTTTTCCGAATTTCTTTAAGAGACCATAAATTTACCAAAATATTACAACTTATTAAACTTTATTTAAATTTTGATCTTTGTGCACTACTTCTAATTTTTTTGTCTAAAAATGGATCTTTTTCACTCTTTTCACTTGTCTTTAAGCATTTTAATAATTTATCAGACTGTTCCTATTTTTCTAAATATGTAGTGCAACTAAATTTTTTTGTTCCTATATACAATAAACATGTTAGGTGTGTGAAATAAACAAAGCAAAATTTGCCACAAATATTACATGTGCAAATAAAAAAAAACGTGTAGATTTTTGTTTAAGCAGTCAATTAATAATCAAAACTTACCAAAAATATTATTACTTACGGTTGACTATATACATGCAGATTCCATAAAATGATTTGTGTAATAATTAAATTGTCTCTAAAAAATCGTTTTCACTATTTTTTCTATTATCTCTAAGCACTCTAATAATTTAACTAACACTGTCCCTAATTTTTCTGTTTCTATATACACTAAACAGTATACTCAAACACTCAGTTTCTACGGGTATAGTGCAGCATTATTCGTCATAGTTCGATTGTTCTGAAACACACAAAAATAATTAAAAATTCTTCAAAAAATTATAATACAAATTTATAAGATCAATATTTTACTTAACTTACCACTCTAAGAAATTTCTGCCACCATTATTGGACCCTCGAATACTGGTTGAAGAAACGCACTGATGTCTCCGCAAATGGATAGGGCGTCTTTGTTCCCGCCGCTTTCCTTGTTCAGGGTGATGCTGTTCTTCATCCACCTGCTCCGGTCCTAGCCCCGCATGTCGTAGTGGAAACGGGAGTGGAGAATTTCTGCCTACCCTCCGAGGTCTGAGCAAACGAATAGGACGTCTTCGTTCATGATGCCACTCCTGAAGACCCCTTCTTGGTTACCCTGAGGCTGTTCCACAGGTTCTTCCGGGGGTGGTTGCTGCACTATTCTTATGTTATTTCCAACAATGCAAATGAGTCTACCATGCCAAAAATTGTTTTGCTCTTCGCGATTCATTTTAATATACTTTCTGGTTAACGGTTGGTTAAAATATATCACTATTTTAAAAAATGTGGGAATTAAAATGAATTTATACCATATCAAGTTAAGAAATTTTGGGTAAAGGGGAAACGAAAGTCAGACAGAATGTTAGGAAAGGAGAGTGAGGGGGGAAGGGGTTAAATAATTACTGAGGAGGAGAGGAGGGGAGGGGGCGCAAAGCGTCATATATTTTAAAAGTTTCATTTGACCAATTAGGAGTGTTAGGTTTGTTTGCTAATTCGGACATAGTCACCAATTTTAAATTTTGGTTTTCTAAGATCAATTGTTTTCTTATTTGTATAAGAACTTCTTTTTCATTGTTTTTATTGATTTCAGATGATTTTTTTCCAGCAGTAGAATGAACTGTATTATTATAGGTTTTTACAATTTCGTGTAAAATGTCTACTCATTTATAATTTCACGTAAACTAAACTTTTTCCACATTAGAGTTTTTATGGTTCTATTTACTCTCTTCACGACACTAGCTTTCATGTTTGAGTAAGTATTGTAGTGATTTATGTTAAATTTAACCATTAAACTTTTAAAATTTGTATTAAAAACTCTTTTCCCATATCAGTTTGTAGATTTTTCGGTTTATATTTTGCTCTCTGTAATATTGTTTGCATCACCAAAGTTACGTCATTTGCAGACTTTGATTTAACTGGTTCTAACCACAAAAATTTTGAAAACACATTGATAACTACAAGAATTTATCTGTATTCTTTATTTGATTTCCAGTATGGTAACATTTCAACTAAATCACCTTGCCAAAGATCATTTATTCCTTTTACAATAACCCTTCTTCGTCTATATTTTTTTCTGCTTGGTCTATGAAGTTCATTAACAAGATCTTCTTTAATTCTATTGCTCATGACTGAAATTGGACAATGATTAAGTTTCAATAATTATCGGATATTTTATTACTAATTCACTATAAAAAGTTAGTATAGTCACACTATCTTGAGGATGAAAACTAATTGCATCATTCTGGTTGATATATATTCGTTTTCTATATGGAATAGGAATATTGTTTATGCTTTAATAAAACCGCATCTTTGGGGTACTCAGCTTTGATTATTTCACCTGAAGTAAATAGAAATTTATATATTAATCTTTCATCTTGAAGTAGTTGATAACTTCTTTTAGATGCATCATAGGTTCCAATAAAGGGCAAATAATAATGTTATAAAACAAATTTGTTTTGGCGATGTTGACAACGTTTAAAACGTGAGAAGAAGCATTTATATTTAATTTATTTTTATCTCTATCTAATATATGTGATCCAAATTTGTCAATCGACATATTGGCATGAAAGTCCTACGAGGAATAAATATGTTGTTGCAATACAGCGTTTTTATTTAATTACTTTTGCCTCCCTAACTCCTTCTAAAATTGACACAATTTAGTTTTGATGACCTGTATGACCCGCCATTTGCGATGATACAAGTATTATCAATCTTTCAACTATTTCATTAATATTGTCGAAATAAATGTAGTCAATTTTTTTGTTAGATAAGTTTAACATTGCTCCACCTACTTTTGATGACGAGGATCGTGGTCTTTGGGGAGGTCTTCACTTGCTTAAAGTACTGAAACTAGAGATACTTGAAATGTTAGATGTAGAAGATCTTGTAGGTTTAATAATGTTTTTTTCTATTAAATATGGTTTAATTATTGTTATGTATTTCGGATCTGTGGTTCCTTGAACTTGCTCTTTGGGGTCATAATTTCTTTTGTAAGCATTTGTTCGTTTTAATATGTCTATTTAATTTTCTACATCATCAGGTTTGTAACCTTTAGGATCTTTAAAAAAAAGTAGTTCGTACAACCCAGTAGTTATAATTATAAATTAAATCTTTAAGTTTTAAGTTTTCATCTTTAAACTCAACAGTAGAATCTCCGATTTTCCATTTTTCTAGTAAAGAGTCGTGAACAAAACCATGTGTATGATCTAGTTCACGACTACCCTTAATCGAGTCATTAACAAATAATCTTACGAGTGGGTGATACACTTCGAGATACGCATCGTAAACGTCACCTCTTTTAGTTAATTCAAGCATTTCCTGTCTCATATCTGCTGTCGTGGGTTCAATAAAAAATGATTCGGATGGACGACGGGGTTGAGTACCAGTTGGTTCATCTAAGAACACATCTTGACATGATGGAATATTAAGAGTAAGATATTTATTATAAATATTCGTTTGTCTTTTTCCTGGTTTCTTTTTTTGTAGTTGAAAAACTACGTTTGCCGGTTTCTGGAGTTAAAAAAAGTGATGGTGAAATAAGTTCTCGTTTTACCAAGGGTTCGGTTTTTATTGTTTTAATTACTCTCTGCTAATTCTAATTTTGGTGCTTGATATTTTCGTTTAACAGCTTTTCGAACTTCTACCAGTTCCTTTGCAACTTTTACATTCATGTTGACTAAAATATCACGAGTCATAAACTAAAGTCGATTGTAAAGGTTAGATATTATATATGTTTTAAAAATGTATAAACTGTCAAATCATTTTCGATATGTCCCAGATTTTAAACAGCAATCCTGATCAATAATTAAAAAATCATAGTCAGATTTCCAACACATTGAACACATTTTTTTAAAAATTTCGATTGACATATCTGAGATGACATGATCATCATAAACATGTTTTAAATTCATCTTGTCTAAATAAAATTAATAAATTTATTTGCATTATCTCTAATTAGTTGTTTTGGAATTGAAGAATAGGTTTGACACAAATAAAACCAATCGGTGTTTTTATGTCGTCCAAAGGAAAAGTAATCTCGCATAATACTTTGATTACAGCAAACAATATCATCAAAAATTATTACAGAGTTGGGTTTTACCTCGGCAGGTGACATAATGTCTTCTTCGTTTGTCGACTCAAAATATCCTATTTCTTTAATAGTCTGCATTACGTTTCTTAAAAACTCATATTTCGTTTGTTACAAGTATTTTGAAAAAATTTATACATTCTCAAAACATAAACCATTTATTGAAATTAAAAGAGCAACAACCACATTGGTTTTTCCTGAATCAGAAGGTCCTACAATTAAAGCTCTTTTCGAACACCCCCCAAATAACTTTCCATGCTTCTTAAAATTATTTAAGTTGATATCATGATTTTTGACCGGCAACGAGAAATATTGTTTTTCTAACCACATTTTAGGAAAATCAATATGTATCTGAGAAATATCTTCAGGTTTTTCATTTAAATATATAACCTCAATTAAGCTTCAGTATATATAAAATGGGAAAACGAAGTAAATGTAAACATATTAGGAGGTCAAAGCTCATGACGAGAGGTGGTTGATTAAACACTTTAATTAACAAGTTACCATTCGAATTACACATTCCATCATACAATTATTGTGGTCCAGGAACCAAACTAGGTAAACGGCTTGTTAGAAGAGATAAGAGCAAAAATTCTTTAGACGAAGCTTGCAAACAACACGCTATTGCTTACTATAAATTTTCTGATTTAAAACATGGCAACGAAGCGGATCTGGGGTGCGATTTTGGGAGACAGCGTTCATTAACTTAACGAATGCTGACTCATTCGGGTGTTGCTCGGGCATTATATTCGGATTTTCCGATCTTGATTCGTAAAACACCATCCTACTACGAAAAGTCGCCATTTTCTGTATCTGTCAGTTAACATTCGTGATAAGGTTATTAATTCTAAATTGTCACTTAATTTGATTTGGTGGAATATAAAATTCTTTTCGATACTTGTTACTTGGGTGCTATACTATAATATATATACATATAATACATATACACAGTAAATAATCGACAGATGCCAAAATATTCAAAAAATTATATTATGAAAACATGGAACATCCAAAGCAACAGAAAAGTTACGAAACTCGTAAAAGGTCCAAAAACAAGGTAAGCTAATCTGCTTAAAAACTATGTAAACTTATTGCGAAACCTGTATGTTTTATTCATAAGTGAATTATCAATCCAAATTCAGTGAATTATTTCCTAATTTGGCTCATTTAGTAGTATGTAAGGATGAGGAAAAAAAGAACCCTGTGCTCTTAATTTACTACTATTGAATTAACCTTTTATAGGAATGTCTAACAAAGTTATGAAAATAATCTTTAAACATTGTGTAAGCTATTTATTTGTAAATGGTCTGGTAAACACCTCTATTTCTATTACATATTTTATTTTGTAAAGAAAAATCCGGTTTATACTTCCGAATTCAATGCCAACACGTTACCAAGTATGCAACCAGGCAAACACAAAAACCGTTTTAAAGATACGGTGATACGGCAGTACATTTCCTGTTTTCCTCTTACTAAGGATATCCTTTTTATTACATTTACAGTAGATAATTACGTTTTGTAAACTAATAAAATAGAATTCCTTAATGGGTAAAATTGTTAATTGTTTTAGGCAATAGGTATAAAGGTGACGGATCTTTTTTGTAACGGATATAGGTACATAATTTATAATAATATGAATATGAACTTTTTTTATGAAACGAGAAATTATGGACAGTTTAGTACAAGGTCAGTACTGTGTATAACATGCCATAGCCATACTATCTTATTTTTTGTGTATCGATTATTCCAAATACCGATACAAAATATCAAATATTTTATCAAAGTTGCACATCACTATAACCTAACCTAACTCCTGTTTAAAATATACCTTTGTTTATGTTTAAGTTCTCAATACATAAAGCGAAAACGTATATTATTCACACGACAGAAATAGAAGAATTGTATATTTAAAAACTGCAAAGTTGGACACTAATTACAGTAGGATATTAGTACTTAATACAAGTAAGAACATTTTCTATTTATGAAAATACTGAAGGGCAATAAGGCCAATTCCTGATTCAATATATAATTATAATGAATGATATCTATGTGTAACTTTTTCAGGTAGGCATGAAATTATTTATTTCTCAGCAAATACAATAATAATACTTGCTAAAAATTATATATCTATGTCTACGTTATACATACTGATACATTTTCGATGTTGAGAAGCAAGGCCAATTAATCTTAGTTTGTCATTAGAAGAAGTACTACAAGGGATATAATTAGTATCATGTTACACAGTATATTTTTAGTTAAAGCTTTTGCCGACACTGAAAAGAAGGGAATGATATGGAAATGATGCCTAGTAGATAATGCAGTATTTTCATCTACCTTTCCCATGCTTGGTCAATAAATGGAAGAACCATTGATCAGCATTAGCTGAAGTACCATTAGAACCTTCTTGATACTTGTGGAAGATATTTAACTTTGTAAGTATTAATTCTGATTGTTTTATGTTTAGGAAGTATCTACTGCATGGTACAATGGACCCTATAAGATTCCCTTCTGTTTTGCAAAGGATACAGTGATGCCAAAATGTATGTAGTGTGATTTTTGCAATTTTGTATGTATAGTTTTTAATTAGTATTTTGCTCAAATTGCTTTAGAAGTTTCATACCTCAATATTATATTTTAAGAAATAATTATTCCATTGACTTCATTATGTTCATTACTTTTATGAAATGTTTTTGTTTATTTATAAATAAATATTAGTAAATTTGGTTTCTGCTTCAGATACGGGACAAATATGTTAAAAATTAGGCAGAGCCATAGACTTTATATAGGAGATAAAGCCAATGGCACAGCTATAGAACTATTAAAAGAATGCTACCTATAATTTATATCTACTTTGAGATAGGAATTATATCCATAGATAAATTGTACCTATACCTCATTAGGTTTACATGATAACATTCCGTTGTATGTAAAATTCTTCGGTAAAATTTGATATATCTAATTTTAAAATTGAATAATGTGCAACTTACTTAATATAAATTACCCCTTATAATAATTAGAGCTATCATGTAGTGTGTGTCATGTTATAAGCGTATTGATAATTTAAAAATCATGATAAACAAGACCTATGAAAAGGGCAGAATTGGGACTGGATTATATAATGCTAGAGATCTTGCACAGAAAATATCTTGGAAATGTTAAAATGATACTAGCCGAACGTCTGAACTTTTGGGAAGCTTAATACTCAGATAGATAAAATATATAAACTTTACAGCGGACCAGATAAACCTTTGACATAATATAAATATACAAAAAAGATTCCAGTTCCAGGATGTTTCCAAGGGCAAAAATATCTTCTTTATGTTAAATCTAATTGCAACAAAACTTTGCAAACTCTTTCGATAGGGGGTGGCAAACAACAATGATGAAGTAAATTATTTATTTCTAAAAATACAATACCTTTTTTATCATTACCTCAAATTATACAAAATTTTGCAGACAGATGAAGTAATATACACTTAATACATGGTCTCGTCCTAGGCGGGGTGGCAAACGACAGGATGTCGGATAATCGTACAAGCTGCAGCAGTGCAAAGTGCATTTATTATGATATATTTAGGATTAATGAGTAAATGTATACATTTTTTTTTATAAAATAGGTCTGAACTAAAACATATAAAAAAATTTAGCGAATTTCACTGAAAACGGTTTTCCATAAGGTTTATGGTCCTTTAAGGTATCCCTCTCCCAATTTCTATAAGCTTTTATTCAGCATGATTTTTAAAATATCATTACAACTAGAATAATATTAAATAATTAAACAAGTAATTGCTTCTTGAGATTTGATGTTTGTCAAAAAATTGAAATGTTTTTTTGGAATTTTAAATTGAAAAAAACATATCGCACCTATAACTTCACAAAATGTTTCTTTATGTTTAGGTTCACATAGCTCTTCTCTCTTTTTTTATTTAGAGCAATGAGTTTGGAAAATATAAATTTAAAATTTTTCCATCCTTTGGGATATTTAATTGTCTGTTTGCTTATGCAATAAACAATAATGGAAGAATACAATATTATTTCAGTCAACTAAGGGGACAATTAAGTTTATCATGACTTTAAAATGTATAGGTTTTTGAAGTAGTACTTTGTCAACTTTTAAGCTACATAATAGTAACAGATATAATAAAAATAATAATAGTGAAGTTTGTGTTAAAAAAATTTTGTTTATTAACAGAGATATTTTTTATACTTTGCAGGTGATTCTTAGAAAAGTAGTTTATCTTATATTACATTTTGTATTTCTATTTTTAGGTATTTCAAGCTGAGTCAAGTCCTTTGGTCCCTTGTAAAAAAATGCACCACCTTACATATCATCAGAAACCAGCAGCATTGGAAACTATATTTCAGCTTGTAATTACTCGAACAATAAATTATTTTAAAACATGGTATTTTTTTTATCTAGAAAATAAAAAACTTTCTTTAAGTGCTTTAAAAACTAATACATCAAACTAAAATTTTTGACTTACTTAAGTATAAGAAAATCAAAATGATTAACTATTTCATTTATATCTTGAAAGATTTGTGACCACACTTAAACCTAGAAAATTACTTATTTTTAGGCATTTTGAGTAGATATACTGAGAGACAGTGTCATATAAAGAGGAGGGGGGGTCGATGTTAAAACCCTCCCAGAGAAACCACTTTTATTTAAGCTAAAATGGTAGAAATGGTATAAAGTAATGATTTTTTTAGAAATTGGAGGGTAAAAACCCCAGAGCCTGTTTTAAAAAATTAAGTTTTTTTTTGAATCATATTATTTACGCTAGATTGGTGGAAACAACAAGAAGTGAAGACTTTTTATCGTCTCAAAATCCCCCCAGAAGCAATTCCTATATACAGCACTGATGAGAGATATACAGAATTGAAGATTAATGATTTCTCTTGGTACCTATGGAAAATTTCCAAAGGGTCAAATTTGATTTATTTGTAAGTTCAAAATAATTATTCTAGACGTGTCTAGAATTTAATGCAGTAATTTCAATATTGTTATTGTAATCAAAAGAATTAAAAAAAACATTTCTGTTTATCAATTGTATGGTAAATTTCAGTATCTTTCAACATACTGAGGCTAACAAGATATCTATTTTTTTAATTCAATGCTCTGTATATTTTCTACACATAAGAAAAACTAGAAGATACATTTCCAAAAGAACTGCACTTCGGATGTTCTAAAATACCTATATTATATAAATGCAAGCATATAGCCAGGGGGTGTTTTGGAGGTCTGGACCTCCCCCAAAACTTTGAAAATATGTTCGTATAGGCATATTTTTTACTAATATTTCTGAAATTTGACCGTTTGGAGCCCCCTGGCCCTCGAAATGAGTTTCTACTCTGGACCTTCGAACTGAATTTCTGGCTAGGTGCCTGTACTGATTTATATAATTTTTAAAATTGAACAGGACAAACAAATTCCAAATATATCAGTTACAAATAGAGTAATTTAAACTTTTTCCAGGGCACTAGCTCCATGCTGTAATTAAAAAAATCTTACCTACATTTAAATATTTTAAACCTGATAAATAGTTCAGTATTAATTTTAAATATTTTTATACTTAATGATAGTTTTATAAGGAAGTAACAAAATTTGATAGATATTTTAATAATTTTGTTTTAAAACGGAATAGGACCTACTTGAAACTGAAATCCTCAACAGATAGAAGTAGATAATATGAAATCAAATCCACTACAATTTTCACCATTTCTCACTGCACTCACTTGAAAACATTTAAATTTAGAATCCCAATTATTTGTGGTTCTTTAGGATTACAGAAACAGTAGGTAATAAGTATAATAATTATTCGATCACCAACTCTGGCCAACTCGTACTAGCAATGCCGCTTTATCTTCTCTTTTAAAAGTGTTCAAGTGTAGTATAATATAACTATTGTGGTTTTTTAGACAGACCTAAAAGCTGGAGCTGCTTGATTCTTCATCTTTTCGTTATTTCCAGAATAATAAAATATGTGTGTGTTAATAAACCGAAACTAGTAAACTTTTTTCGTGTTTTGTATGTTTTCATCGTCAACAAAATAATTTAAGTTTAAGAGTAATTGTCAAATTGGGTGCAAAACATGGCTTACTTGATGTCAAAATATGCATGTAATTTTCCATTTATGAAATGACTGCTACTTCTAAACACCTATCTCTTAACGTTAACTTAACTATCGTTATCTCCAAAATCGCACCCCAGGTATTGGCATCAAGGGCGATTGAAAGATTGAAGTCACCTGAGGCACCAATCGGTGAGAAGATTGTTGCTTTAGGAATAACTGGAACTATGAAAGCTAAATCAAGATTGGGAATGGGGTTACGAAAAGGAAGGAGAATAAAGTTAAAAAAAAGGAAAAAAGGTTCAATCAAAAAATTTCTTTTCAGTCTGCAGTTCAAAAAGCTAAGAAAAGAATAATCGGAAAAAAATATAAAAATTTACGTGTTGCAGCTCAAGATGCGTTGTCTTTAATCAGCAATTATAAAGGAAGAGTAAAAAATCCCACAAATCGAATTATTCCAATTCCAAAAACCGGCGGAGTTTTACCATTAATCCCTCTTTTTGCAGGATTATCTGCGTTAGGAGCACTTAGTAGTGGGGCTGCTGGACTTGCTTCAGCCGTTAATTCGGCGAGGAGCGCTAAAATAAACTTGAAGAACAAAAAAGACATAATAAAGTTATGGAGCAATTATCTATTGGAAAAGGTTTATTTTTGCGTCCATATAAACAAGGGTGTGGATTATATTTAAAACAAAAAGGACTGTTAAAGATGTTGCCTCGCAAACCACTTACTAACATTGATTTAAGAAAGTATGTCAAGAAATTACAAATTCCAAATTTTCGTGGTGTATTTATGCGGAATAATATGCCAAAGGTTATCAGTAAATATGAAACTGGTATTATAAATTTAGATAATAGTAATGGAGTAGGTACACATTGGACTGCTTATATTAAAAATGATAAAATTATCACTTATTTTGATAGTTTCGGCAATATAATCCCCCTTTAGAGATTATAACCTATTTTTTTAGCGATGGCAGCAAAAACAAAATTATATATAATCATAACTCGATTTTATTCAAATCCCTCCCGGAAGATAGGAAATTCAAGATATTAATAAATATTTAATAGAACAATTTGATAAAATAGGGATTTCGTTTCATTTATTTGCAAATAATAATACTCTTCAATCGGTAATTAAGTCTTCTACAAATATCGCATTTAAAGAGAGTAGTATAGGCAAAATTTTAGGATTCAAAGATCAGGTTATCAGAGGTGAAGGAAAGAGTAAACATTCAGATGTTCCGGCAGAAATTATAAAAGTTAATTCACTATGTATCGACTGCAGTATTGCTGAAGGTTCCTACTTGAACGGAAGACCCGTTCATATTATTCATCAATTTTTTCCAAACGTCTCTCCTGGATTTAAGATAATTGAAAGTACCCAAATATTATATATTTTCCTGTAACCGTGAAAGTAATAGACAAAATTACTGTAAGAATATTAGATCAAAACGAGGAAATAGTGAATTTCCGGGACGAAACAGTTACACTTAGACTGCACATTAAAAAACTAGATTAAAAATGGTTATATTATACAACAGAAATTTTAGTATTCCAAATAAAATTGTTCAAAAAACATATAATAGGACCAAATTAGTCAAGAAAAACATTAGTAGACGTGTTAACGTTAAAGAGCTAACAACTGCACATTAAAAGTTTCTGGGGTCTCTAGGACTTAAACTTTTAATATGAATATACTTAATGTTACAGAAAAGCTTTTAATCGATAATTTCATCACTCATTCGGAAATTCATTCTTATGAACCTTATTTACTCACCAAATTAGGAAATAATGATGAGATAATAATTCACGTCCATGAAACTGAAAAATACACCCTTCCTTGTGAGAGTTTTCTTTACATAAAAGGAAACTTAACGAGACAGGACGAAACAGTTTCTAAAACGTTGAGTTTAATAAATAATGGAATTGCCTTTCTTTTTAAAGAAATAAGATACCAATTAAATGGTGTTACTATAGATTCGGTTAAAAATGTTGGTATCAATCAACTCTAAAAGGTTATCTTTCATTTAATGAAAACGAGTCAGCTAAATTACGAAATGCAGGCTGGCATCCTGTTAAAACTCTCAAATAGATGCGACTACGGCAACAACTGTATCTATCGTCGATGAAAAAACAGGATTTTTTAAAGTTTGCATACCCCTTAATACTTTAATGGGATTCTTCGAAGACTATAAAAAAGTAATACTACATTCGAAACAAGAGCTCATACTTGTTACAGATAATACCGATAACAACGCCATTTCAACTACAGATGACAACGAAAATCCAAAAATTACTTTTAACAAACTTACATGGAATATACCTCATATATCAGTAGGAATTCCTCAAGAACTATCACTAACAAAAATTATAGACAAAAATACTGATATAATAATAGCGTTTAGAAGTTAAGAATTAATTAAGTATCCAGAACTATTAAAAACTAATAGACACAATTGGCCAGTTAAGACCTCAACCTGAGTTGAAACCCCCCGTCATGTTATACTTGCATTTCATCAAGAAAAATGGAATAAGGAAAAGAGCAATATGAGTCAATTTAATGACATAGACTTAACGAACATCAAAGTATTCTTAAATTATGAAAGGTATCCTTATAATGATCTCATACTAGATATGAGTAAAAATAAATTCGCTATCTTGTATGAAATGTATTGCAATTTCCGCAATACTTATGGAAAAAGAGAATACCCATTATTTGATCCGCTCATATTCAAAGAGAAGGCCCCATTGCATACATTAATTGTTTTCATCAAAAAGAATCTTTGCAAGCAGGACCTATTGTAGTGAGAGTAGAATTTGAACTAAATAAAGACATAGAAAAAGACACAGCGTATTGTCTAATATTACATGATAAAGTTTTTAGTTACAATCCACTAACTAAAATTGTAAAGCAACTGTAAATTAGCTAAGCATGCGGGATTTTTACTTCAAAATTAAATTTAATTCCTAAATATAACTTAAAAATAACAAAAGAGTCAGTTGTTACTAGACGTTTGACAAGAAAACGTGACTAACTGATAATGTCACTTCGAGTAGGAGAGATAGAAACTTTTATCAGAAAATTAAGAAAACTCAAAAAGGATATTGAAGATTACTCCAAAAAAACATTTATTTTTAAGAAATTTTCTAAATTAAAAATATGAGGCTAGTGTTAGAAATTCAAGGTTTTAAGGACGAAAAAAACAAATTTATACCTAAAGAATTGGCAGCTTACGATGAAGATAAAATAATTCACTATATTTTTAAACAACTTTTTCCTTTAAACTTTCTTTCGCCTGAACAACATAAGCAAGCTATTTGGTTAATGAAAAATTATCATTGTATATACTGGAATTCTGGACATACCCCACTACATCAATTTTCAAATATAATCAAAAGAATTGACGGCGGATACTGAATTTGTTTACGTTAAGGGGAACTAGAAAGCTGAATGTATAAGAAAGTATTCAAAAAAGCCAATTATTGAGTTAGATGAACAACTAGTTTTAATGGCATCTAAACCAAAATGTTTTTATCACTCTAAATCATTATGTATGTGTGCACTTTCAAACGTTTTATACTTGTTTGATAATTTTTTTATGAATGAATAAAAATAATATTAGCTTTATGTACTTTGTTTTATTTAAACTTATTATAACATAATTATTTTGTATTTCTAAACTGTCAATATCAGCAAAAAATTGTTGTCTGTCTTTGTGATTTTTCATGAAATCTTGAGCATTCGCGTTATCATCATCACCAGCAAAAGCTAAATATCTTGAGCAAGCTTCTAACATAACAAACTCTTCGAGCACTTCGGTCATTAGTTTTTCCATCACAATTACACAATTTCCTAGACTAAACCTTCTTGAGATATTGATAAGTAAAAATCTCTTTCAGCTTCTGCCGCTGATATTTCTTTCAAAACTGCTGAATTTTGAACAAATTTTTTCAAAACTTATGACCTCACTAAAAGCCTAACTTTATCAGTTCACGCACAAATTCTAACAAATCAAAATGCTTTAAATAGTCAACACACAACGATACTGTCTTTGAATAATCTTCTGAAAGTTCGGAATAAAATGAAGAAAAAGATGGTCGAATTCTCATCTGATGCTCATTAACTTCATATAGTAATCTGCTAACTTCACTATGCAATTCTTGAATTGTTGATGTTAATTCGTTATTTTCAGTACTAAATGCCATGTTAACACTGAGCTTAAGTGGTGATTCTTCATATTTAATGTTTCCGCTAGGCTACTATTTTAACAGAGGGGATAACCTTCTAAAGCGAGGCTAAGCTAACGAAGTCGTTTCAATAATTTCCAATATTAGGGAAGAGGAGGAGGAGTAGATTCACAATGACGAGGAGGAAGGGGGCTTCTCTCCTTAAATAACTACTTTTATCTCTTCCTCCAAAAAATTCTACCACACGCAGGTAACACAATTTTGATATATGTACATATATTTATTTGGCAATAACTTTACAGACACTGTATACATTGTAATAAAACAATAAATAAGTTTTATTATAAAGTAAGTTCTGGGTACCTAGTTGGATATAAAAATAGATAAAGTCCGTTTAATAGAACTTTCCTCATCATAATGAAATTTTTACTTTTCAAAAAAAGTGACACGTATTTATAATTATATGTGTATAAGGTAATTACCAAATAACTATATGCTTGTAAACTGTATTATATGTGTGTGATGTGATCTCTTACGAGAAAAATGTTTACGTTAATTAATGCAATATTTGCATTATGCACTTTTCTTCAGATCTAGTTAAATACAACAGAAATATTTTACCAATAAAATTTAAGTGTACTCGTGATTTTTTCTGCTGCCATGTCAGATATGAGACAAAAATATATTTTTTTATTTAACCTTAACAAAAACGTTGTTTACTCATCCGCTTTACTTCTTTTGGGTACTAGTAATATTCTTATTTTGTAGAAATTAGAAAATAACTACCCTGACTCGGGAAAATGTTTTTATTAAAGCTTATCACTGGAAATGCTAATAATGAAAATATTATCCTTTCATAAAATAACCTTTTACCAATGTCACTAATTCTAACATAGAAATTCTAATATGGCTCGGTTTTCGGCAAATAAATCATCCATACGCTGAATAGTATAACACCAAGCAGAAATATTGAACCCATATTTAAGCAAATACCCAAAGGCACGACTAATATAAGGCGATTAGCCAGCTATAACAGCATCAAACTTGGCCTCGTCTTAATATTTTACAAACTATTTGGTGGCTTCCATTGCCGCCCCAGGCATCAACTTAATCTATCTAATAGCAAAGCCTACATAAGCTTTGCTAATAGAGAGTTTAGGCAAATAACAAATGTCGAGGAGTTTTTCCATATGCATTTAAATACGATATTTCTTTAACTGATAATATAACATTAGAGGATTTCATAATTTGAGATCCGCTAGAAGAAATTTAAACATGATTTATAACTCCAAAGGAGTGATGAACCGATATGGAGTCAATTAAGAAATCATGGTTCATGGGTTTAGGCCGCGTTAAATTGGATTTACTTTCCGACGTTGCACGAGGCATCTTGAGGGATCTTTACTTCAGGGTACAACGGTTAAAACTGTAAGAATCCTGCGGAAATCCAGGATTCGCACAATTACACGCAAAAAATTAGGCAATGCTTAAAGACACGAAAAAATGTAATTCCTTTGCAATCTAAAGAAGTTCATAAAATTCCTTGTTCTTGCGGTAAAATGTATATAGGTGAAACTGGACGGTCCGTATTTACTAGACTTATGGAACATGAAAGATGTATAAAAAAGAAACTAATTTTTCAATCCGCTGTCGCTGAATACCAGCACTCAACAGGACACCTGATTAATGTAAAAGATACCAAGTCTCGGGTTGGTATAAACGAAAAATTAGAGAATCTGTTGATTTATTTATTAAGTACCCTAAAAATGTCAACAGAGACGCGGGAACTTTTTACCATTCCTCTCAATCTTACAATTTCAAAATACCTTTTAAAGAAAAAAAATTTCAATAGACATTCATTTCTTTTCTGGCCAAAAATCCTGAAGTTTATCAAAAAATTAATTTTGTCAATAATAAATTTATATTATTTAAAATGCGAAAATATAAAAGATGTGAGTCAGCTTTGCTAAAATTTTACAGTTCTACCTATCTTGTTTTCTTGCGTTTTATGAATTTCTAATATTATTATCGGCCAGAAAATAAAAATATCTTTACCTTTACATAATTTGTAAGAAACAATCTGTAAAATATAATTGGAATAAAACAAACAAATATATGGATAAAAGGCGTAACGGGATAAGTAGCCTTGATCCCAAAATTTATCACGTTCCTAAAGATAAGCTATAAATATAGTGAAAATGCATATTAGAAAAACAGATAAGTACACTTAACTCAAAAAAACCTTTTTGTGATAAGACAGGAGCAGCTTGTTTAGGCTCAAAAGGGCTCTGAATATATGTGGCCATTTTGAGGTAATTTTAATGGTATGTAATACATGAAAAGGGCGATATAATGATTCATCCTCTTCTGCAATTTGCAGTTTTAAAGAGATTCGTACTTGCAACGCATATCAATAACCTTAACTCCGTATTCGTATTTAAAAAAAAAGTCAGCCACAAATGTCAGGGTGCGACATTTCAAAAATTGATACTAGAGACACAACAAAATAATAGTCTTGTGTTTTACAGGCTAAATGATATTTTGTACTACCTCATATACCAGCCCATTATTAACCTATTATTAATAAACTGTATAATTTTTTCCAATATCCGAGGTAAGATCTAGGGGGAAGCATAGCTCTTTAAAAATGGAAAAGAAATCAAGGATCAGTAGATCGAGCTTATTCGCCGAAAAAACAAAATATAGACTTTATGAGGTAGGGGTCTAATTACTACCTACCTACTGGCACCGAGTTCATTAAGTAAAACTTTCAAGACGGAATTGAGTATTATTTTGTACTTTCTAATGTTACTTTTTAAAGTACATTTTATTTTTTTACAAATAATTTGGTTTAACCTTTTTTTACTTACGTAAGATGTGTGTGTTTAAACAAAAATTTAATTTAATGCTTATTTACTCTGTAAAATAATAAAACAATAAATAAACTTAACATTCATTGTGCCTTTTTTCTTCTTAAATAAAAATTAATACTCAGAAATTGATTTTAATTGACTTTAAATTGGCATTTGCCGTGCTGCTATCAATATGACAAATCGAACTTGTAACAGTGCAAGTAAAGAAATTGTCCAAAAATATTACAGAAATAAAATTCCCAGTAAATATTACAAAATAATGACTTAAACAAGAACGAAATTAACACATATTAAAATTACGACTTTTAGTTAATTAAATATCAAAAATATGCTTAATAATAAAATGAAAATGTTACACATTCCTGAAATAAAAAGGATTGATACTCTAGTTCATTATTTTTCATTTTGTAGAGAATATATATATAGCTTTTTCACAAAAAAATTATTATTTGCTTTTAAGAAAAATCGGATAAGTTTTCATTTCACTTATTTTTGTTTATTATTTTCAGCAAAACCTTAATATTTTTAAATTTGAAGCACTGCTCTTTAGAAAGAATCAGTTTTAAGTGGTCCCTAAAAAATTATTACTTGCATCGTTTTATATTTTATTCATAGATATACAGATTTTTTTTATATTCTTAATTACTCTTTACTTGCAATTCATATCTAGGAATACATATTTTCATATATATAATTTTTTTTATTTAGTAAAAAACATATTTTAACGATTTAGCATTTAGTGTATTTGCTAAAGAGGGCAACACAGTATCTCTTTATAGAGAAAAAGCTTTGCTGTATAAAAGCTACGTCTTTAGCCCGAAGCAATTCAGACCCTTGGATCCTGTTCGTTGTGTTTTAATTTAAACGAGGGGTAGCTTAGAACATTCCGAAGGCACGTGTCGGGATCAAAATCTAATTTTACATATATAGCTTATACATGCCAATGGCAAACAAATTTAAAAAATACACATGCGAAGTGACTAAAGAGAAAGCAATACATTTTAATTTAAAATATAATAAAATCTCTTGATATTTAAATGAGAGGAAAATTAACGGCCATTCGGACAAAATAAGAATCATGGTTTATCGCGCTTAGCTTTTTGTCTTTCGAGACGTAAAATCTCTTTAACCATTATAAAAGAGATTTAAAGAACACGCTCGCAAATATTCCCATACGTACCTATTATTCTTTAAGTAAATATCTGCTTAATATCTACAACGTTTATACACAGCATGCCGTTTGGTTTTTTAACGAAACATCCTATATATTTTTAAAGACTGTTGACGTATTCGTTTTCCTGAATCCAAATATATACAGGATGACTACTTTTCCTACAGCCATGTGAGAAATATTTAAGTTTTGTGGATCATACAATTTGAACGTCAGGTATATATTTGTGGATCTCTCAGGTAAAGAAGCAAGTCACTTTTAAATGTGTTGAATAAAACAACTCTTTAAAAATATTAAGCTGATAAGAAAATAATTAAGAAAATAGCCTATTCGGGGCAAGATAAATTGGACATTATTTGTTTATATTAATCAGCTCGCAGAGTAAAACGTGAACTGCTTCCCCAAAGAGCTAAATAAACGCTAAACACCACCAAAAATCTAATAATATAGTTTAAAGAGAACATGCATAAGTAACGAAGAAGATCCCCAACTTTTATTATCTTTTGAGGGTAAAAATTGCTAATTAGCTTTGTTTGAAATACTAATAATTATTAGAAAACATCACATTTATTGCAGAAAATCCCAAAATAATTTTACTTGAGGCAAGAGAAAGTATTAATAAATCTGAATCCAGAATTTAGCGAGTTCTTAAATTTTACCAATATCACCAACGCAGATATCGGTCAATGCAGGATATAACGGAAACCAGTATATTCAAAGTTTTAGGGCGAATTCAAGAAAACCCTGGCTTTCTGCAGACTGTTGTTTTTACTGACGAAGCCACGTGTACTACGTGACTTCGTCAGTAAAAAGTCAGGCTACCGAGCGTTTCTAGGTATCAACGCATCCACACAAATTTGAAGTTGTCAAAATACAAAGTAGACAGTCTTTTCATGTGTGGTGTGGAATTTTGAGAAGAAAAATTATTGGACCTATAATTTATGATGAAAATTTGAACGTAGCCGAGAAATTTAGAATTATTACGAAATCAAATTAAAAACATAAAAGACAGGGTAATGATTTGGTCTGGTAACAAGACGGATCACCACTGCACAATGTTCACAAATTATTTAAGGAATAGTTAAAACGTATGGACTGGTAGGAGTTGAAATGTCAAGTAGCCTGCAAGTAGTCCTGATTTTAATCCCTTAGATATTTTTCTATGGGGATATAAAAAAAAATTTTGATGATTATGCAAGAACAGAATCAAAGACACATATAGAGAAAAGAGTCAGGAAAGAAATCGAAATTTCAAATTTTTTATTATTTATTAATAATGGACCCTATTCAGGAGTTTAGTTGTTGGTTCGTTCGTTTATTAATGTTAAGTTACATGTTACATTTATTATTACTATATTTTATTACTTCGACATAGTCGTCTTATTCAACACATTTAAAATTACCTTGATTGCTTACCTGAGAGTTCCCCAAATATTTGCTTCAGATTTTTCTGTCAGTAAAATGTAAATAATTACAAAACAGCTTGGTGAAAATCAAGTCATCCTACATATATTTGGATTCAGGATTATAGGATGTTCTACTTATAAAAATAACTTAGACATTTTATAACTACTTTACGATAGACATTTGTTTTTTTGTGAAGTATTTTGGCGGCTCAGAAGAAACTTTAAATTTATTTATATTTACACCTTTTCTCTATCTCTGCTAATAAATCCTGTAGACGGGTGTAAAAATATAATGAATCACCCTGTACATGTATAGCAAGATAAAGCTAAAATGATACTATTCTACGACAAAATCGGAAGCAATCCGCATTGATTTTACTTAGATAAATGCATGTTTTATCTATTTTGTCGGTCTGTCTGTCTGTCAGTTCCTAGCATAGCGAAAAAACTAATTACCCGAATGACTTCAAATTTTCGTAAAAAACTAAGGATCATATGGGGATGACCTGGTAACATTTGGGTAAAAATCCAGTATGGCAAAACAAAATGGCCGCCTAATGAAATGTTAAAAAAATGATTACTAAAGAACTACTAATCCAATTTCCCCCCATTTTGCACTATGTAGAAATTAACCGGTAAAATTTTGGTAGGAATCCAAAAAATATTTAAAAATTCTGCCTAAAGAAACTACTTAGTGGTACGAATTCATTAACAGGATGGTGGCCAAATAAAATGTTTGTGATTGTAAAAAAAATCACCCTCTTACATATCTTCATATTTTAGCTTCCCTAAATGACAATTATATTGTTTTATCAACTACGTCGATCTGTCTGCCAGTTCACGGCATAGCTTAAAAACTAACTTACCCGATCGAATTTTAGTCAAAAATAAATGGTCATATGGGAATGACCTGGTAACAATTTAAAATAGCAAAGTAGAGGAAAAACAATAACATCGTTATATATTTTCTAAATTTCCAGAATTTTTTGTGAGTTTAACTATATTATAAGTCTTCGTTTTGTTTAGCGGTTTTTAAAATAATTGTAGTCAATTTTTTTAAAAATCGGTATCAGTGCAACTGTATAGAGCCTTAAATGTTTTGGGGGGTTGTTAAAGCGAACAAGAAACATTTGATGTTATCTGTTATACTTTCTAAATAGCATATTTTATATTGAGTGAAGAATAAGTTTCTATTTACACTTTACTAAAAGACATACATAGCATTCCTTTTTACAACATTAAAGTTGCTACGATTTCCATAACTTACAATATTGTCATGTAAATACTTTTTCGAAATGTTGATATTTGAGATATACATTAAACAAACAATCTATATAAACTTTTTTGTTTGCGTCTCTTACAAGTAAGGTGGCGAGAAATACGTGATCATCTTGTTCTAAGCTATAGAAACAACCAGAACCTTTGGTAAAATGAAAGATTCCTACTATCTACATAACGGCCAAGGGATTCTTCAGATGAATAATACTTAATTTCTGGATCTTTATATTCCAATCAACTTCCAGCGTGCTAATCTTTTCTTTTTCGTTTTGTCTTAAATTTAAGTTAATTTTAGTTTCCCAATTATAGTTATATTTCTAGACATGTAAATCAAATGCGGACTTTGTAGAGCCACTAATATTATTTGCACATTTTATCCTTTTACAGGTACATATTTAATTTCAATAATAGAATATTAAATTTAATACGCCGGTTATCCTAGGTGCATAATATTATAGTCAGATATAGTTCAAGGAGATACGTCCGCATTGTCGAATACCACATTTCCTGTAATGAGAATATTATTTTCCTGTAAATTGCTGGAATTGTTCACGTTATGACATTCAAATGAACCGATAATTTCAAGACATATTCATCTTAATATAGTAGAAAATGTATAGCGAATGTCATTATATCAACATTTTATCATTGCAGTTACTTTTTCTAGAATATATCCCTGCTTAGAAGCCAATTTGCCATGCCATGCCCACTTTTAACCCCAAACCAAGCAGGAAGTAATACACGTAATTGAAAAATATAAATAAAATAAATGTGTTAAGCAAAAACGAGAAACGTTATATACCTGCACTCATCTCTCTCCACATTTACGAATAAGCAGGATAAAATTGTTGTAATTAGTTTACTTATGGGGTTGTTTTAAAAGCATTCCACTTTTATATAAAATGCTGTGAACGTCGCCAAATTGTGAAGTAAAGGAAATTAAATTCCGGGAAATACAATGAGATGATTGAAAGTTAGCATATCTCATATATGAGCCATAAGTACAGACATTTACGCAACAACAAAGATCTTACCGAATCGTGGAGGTGCATTGTCGGAAAGTGTAGTGGCTACTTAACATCTCACGATTTAGAGGTTGTGCGTCAAACAACGCATATCTGTGCTTCTGACTATGCTGGAATGAATACTTCAGTGAAAGAATCGAATTATTTTTCTTTAAAATAAAAAATATTTATTTTGAAATTAGAATTGGAAAATAAATTATTAGACACTTTTCACAATCGGTTCAAACAATGTATTTCTTTCTAGAATGTTATTTTGTAAATTGAGAAATAATATATTTACAGCCCAATTATTCAAGACTAGAATCTTCTATAAACATAGAAAGGGTTCTCATGGAGAATTCGTATGTTGGGCAAGGATGGATGGTAAACAATATGGCGTCCCATATATAGATTGATTGTGGCGCAATATGCCATGTTATATAGAATTGTCTGTAATAGATGGTGGCTTTCATTCTTTTCGCATATTGGCTTTCTTTACCCTTGGGCTACGATTTTTGCCACGGGTAGCTTCATGCTGATTGATGGTATATATATATATATATATATATATATATATATATATATATATATATATATACATATATTCAGGAGTTTGACAATAATTTAGTTGTTGGTTCACTTATTAATGTTAAATTACAATTTATATTTATTATTATTATATTTTATTACTTCGACTTCGTTTACCTGAGAGTTCCCCAAATTCACCAGGCCTTCAGATTTTGCTATCAGCAAATAATTGCAAAACGACTGGATAAAAAATAGTCATCCAATATATTTGAATTCAGGGGAACTAATACTTCAACAATCTTTAAAAAGTATTTATGTTTAAACTTTTTCTCTGTCTATGTTACTAAATACTGTAGGTGGGTGTAAAAATATAGTGAATCACCTTGAACATGTATACAAATATATAGTTGAAATTATACTATTCTACGATAAAATCTTAAGCAATCCGCAATGATTTTACTTAGTTAAATGCATTTTTATTTCTTATTATATAAATAATTTAAAATAGCAATGTAGAGGAAAAATAATAACATAGTTATTTATTTTCTAAATTCCCAGAACTGTATTTATAATTAATCAAAACCCACCCATAGCAATCCTTTTTACAACTTAAAATCCAATATTTTTCGAAATTTTGATGAAAGTTGTTGTTTGACATAACATCGAACAAACATTCTATTTAAAGTTTTCTTTTTGCGACTCTTACAAGTAAGGTAGCGATAAATAGAGTATCGTCTTGTACTACACTATGGTTAAATCAAACTGGACTTTAAAGAGAACCACTAGTAAAATTTAAGATTCCTACTATCTACATTACGGTCAATGGGTTTTTGAGACGAATAATATTGAGTTTCTTAATCTTTCTTTCCAGTCAACTTCCAGCGTGCTAACCATTTTTTTTTATTTATCCTAATAAAGATAGTTAATTTTGGTTTTCCATCTATAGCCAGTTATTTCGACATGTAAATCAAAAGGGGACTTTTTAAAGCCACTAATAATACTTGCACATTTCATATTTTTTACAGGTACATATTTATCTTCAGTAATACAACATTTAATACGCCAATTAGCCTAGGTGCATAATATTACAGTCAGTTATAGTTCAAGGAGATACGTCCGCATTGTCGAATACCACATTTCCTGTAATGAGAATATTATTTTCATGTAAATTGCTCGAATTGTTCACGTTATGACATTTAAATGAATCGATAATTTGTTTTGAAACTATAATGCTGGAATATGTGTAGTGTATTCTACTGAAATACAATTCAAGACATATTGATCTTAATATTGTAGAAAATGTATAGCGAATGTCATTATAGCGACTTATAGCAACATTTTATTATTGCAGTTCTTTTTTCTAGAATATATACCTGCTTAAATGCCAATTTGCCAGGCCTTGCCACCCCTAGTTAAGCAGGCAGTAATACAGGTAATTAAAAAATATACATAAAATAAATGTATTAGGCAAAAACGAAAAATGTTATATACCTACACCCATCCCTTTCCACATTTACGAATAAACAGTATAAAGTTGTAATTAGTTTAGTCTAGTTGTTTAAAATTATTCTACTTTTACGTAAAGTGCTGTGAACGTCACCAAATTGTGAAGTAAAGGAAATGAAATCCCTGGAAATACATAAAGATGATTCAAAGTTAACATATCCACAGCTATTTACGCAGCAGCAAAGATATTACTCTATCGTGGAGGTGCAAGGTCCGAAAGTGTATTGGTTACTTAACATCTTGCGATTTAGAGGTTGTGCGTCAAACCACGCATATCTATGCTTCTGACTATGCTGGAATGAATACTTCAGTGAAAGAATCGAGTTATTTTGCTTTAAAATAAAATATTTATTTTGAAATTAGAATTGGAAAATAAATTACTAAACATTTTTGTCAATCGGTTCAAACAATGTATTGCTTTCTAGATTGTTATTTTGCAAATTGAATAATAATACATTTACAGCCCCATATATATAGAATAGAGAGTTTCTATTCGGACGCGAGAAAGAAATTCATATATTTATTGCTGTTATGAGAATATCGGAGATTACAAGAAGTTTCTTACACTCTGGATTTGAGTCTTCTGGTAGACGTTGATAGGGTTTTTCTAGTTGAAGCTTCCTTAACTGTATCCTAACAAAATAAAGCGTTCTTTGGAATCGGCATGTTTTTAATTTCTGGTACATGTACCCGAAGTCCGCTTTTCAGGGTAGTACTTCTAATTTCGTCATCTGCCATGTTATTCTTCTTTTTTACCGAATTTGCAGACTACCTGGTTTTTCTTTATTTAGGTCTTATATATCATAATTTAAATCGTAGTGGAATATCTCTTTGGTGCTCTACTCCATTTTTTATACTTGTATTTTCAGTACTGCATATGGAAGGAACTTTTCCTGTTTCGCTAGAATCATCAGGTAAATCAGCTGTACTAGAATCCATGTTTTCCAGTTCTCATATCTTCACGCCGTCAACTATTTTCACAAAATCATAACATGATAATGACTTTTTTTTCGATATTAGTTTAAATCGAATTCTGAATTGGTTTACTAGTCTTTCCCAAGTATTTTGAATAATCTATCCTTCCAGGGTCCCATGGATATAATTCACAGGCCTTAAAGCCGTTGACGATGGACTCTTTCTTAAGTTTTCTAATTGCCATATCTAGTATCCCAGCAAAGTTTTCTTTGGTAACTATATCTTTTGAGTTTTCTCGCCTAAATTGTAAAACTGCCTGATTCCAATTGACTTTCAATGGTTTAAAAGCCGCGACATAAGTTGCATAATTCTAGTCGCGTTTGTGTATAGTGCGACTAGAATTATTTTCAGTCTTGAACACTGGTTCGAATAGTTCAGTCTTGAACACTAGTTCGAATAGAATGAGTTTTATGTCCGTCGATGAACAAAATGACAGGAAATTTTGTGTTTTTCGAAACTAGGTGTTTGTAGAAGATGTTTCCTATGCATGTATTCAAAAATATTCTCGTTTGTCATCCAGCCCATCTTGCTGCATCCTATATCCCACCCTTGATGAACTGAACTCGTAACACCAGATGGAAGCCTCTTATAGGGTTAGATAATCATGGGCGGTGTAAGTTCCCCAGACGCTGCAAATATGAACATCACAGTTAAATTAACTGATAAACATTTCTGCTTCCTCTTATAGCTAACACTCGTTTATTCTTGGGACATAAGTAGAAACAAATTCCGTCACCTTGAATACCCGTGACGGATCTTCAAGAATCTCAACGTAGTCCTTAAGATATGTCGTGTTCTGAAACAACTGAACTTGATGCTGTTATCGCTTGTGGAGTTCTTTCATTTAAATCTGGGTATCGTTTCAAAAACGACCTATACCAACCCATCTCTGGCCTATTTTAGACAAATGGTTGGGTTCGAGGATTTTTATCTAAAAAGCCTTTGACTAATCTTGAATATCATCCGCTGTAACTGGAAAACCATTTTTCAAGCACGTAAAGATCCACACTTTGAGACGATTTTCTTCTTCCAAAGAAAATATGGGAGTTGGTCCTAGGGTAGTCTTTTCTTGAAATTTGTCGCTTTTTCTGAAATGCAGTGTAGTTCTTGGAACTATAAATCGCTTGGATGTCTTTGTTTAGCTCATCCTATTTTAATCGCTTCAAATGGAGCTTCTTGTTTTGTAAATTTTTATGATACGTTTTGTCTTTCTAGGGCATCGACATTTTAATCTGAAAATAAAAAAAATTGAGTGGATGTTATAGTTATTGGCCATACTTTGTATTGATGATTGGCCGATGGCCAACAACTTAAAAATAGCCAAAAATTGACGAGAAATCACTTAGTTAGTAGCCGGAAGCCTAAAAACTCTTAACCTGATAAAATTAATTTACTTGAACATTGTTCCCATGACTATTTTCTGTTTTATCCATATTTCGTTTTAACAGTTGTTACCCACCTAAAATTACCGCCAAAACTAAAACTAAAAATATAAGAATTAACCTATTTCATACTACAAAACATAAATTAAACAAATATGAATTTCAACAATATATTCATCAATGTACCTTACTATGGTGACGACTTCCAACTTGGCACAACTCTGCAATACACCCTCCTTCACTATTATATTACAATGACTGGAAGAATGACCGCTAGAGATACGAATTAGCAATGCTACCAGAGTTCAGTGCATATTCATTTGTTGTTGGATTGTACTCGGAAAAAATGTTTAAAGGTTATAACTATTTGGTTTTCCCTCTATAGTATTAAGTTTACATAGTAATCCAGAATCTGTGTAAGAATTATATAAATAATCATATGTCTTTATTTTAATTTTTTCTAGTGACAAAAATAGATTAGTTAAGGGTTATAAAAATTATCGGTGATCATTGTAAACTTATTATATTGTGCTTTTCTTGGTGAATTCCTTCTTCAAGCTCATTTTCCTTATAATCTAGAATATCAGATATCTTTGAAAAACCAACCATTCAAATTGATTTGATTGAAAAAGATTTTTTTATGATATCAGTGCCTGTTTCAAAAGGATTAACAAAACATATCGAAATTTGTTTTTATATTATTGTCCAGAACATACATTAACTTGCTTTGGGAATTTTCAATTTTACACATCTATTCTGCTAAATTCTTGATCCTTGTTACAACCAATAAAGCCACGATGGCCGATTGTACATATCAGTATTTCACATCAACTACATTCGTTTATTATTTTGTAAATCACTAGTCGATAAAATTACTTTACTGCCTAGTTTATGTCAGTTTCATTAAATAAATCATAATAAATGTCTTTTAATTACATGGCTCCACCCATTAATAAAAGCCAGCGAAAAAAATTCTCAATCTAGTAAACCTTGGGTCGCAATGTGGTAATTTACACACAATAACTCATAAAAATATTTAAAAATGACTTACTCTCATGAAGTGTGAGTGTGAATATGAGAGACTGCAATGAAAATGTTGTACGTTATATACTACGTGAAATAAAACAAAATTGTCATATTTGCGTTTTTAATAGATAATCATAATTTTCATATATAACGATGTATTTTACGTCAAGAAATTATACCTGTTATGTCAATAAGAAAATACATTTATTGTCTATTTATTTTCATTTTATAATTTTCAAAAGATGTTTAATTAATATAAAAACTTGTTACTTCTATCCAACATTATGTGAAAATTAGATGGCTGTGAACTAAATTTGACATTTTAATCCATTGGTTAATGAGATATTTAAACATGCTATTCTACTGTTTATGGTTAAGATTAACTTAACTTATAACTAGCTGGCCCAGCAGAATTTCTTCTGCCTTTTTTAAGGTTTGATACCTTTATCTTTTAAGACATATAGACAAAACCCTACCATAAGTGTTATAACCCAAACAACTGTTCTTGACTACTAAACCATAAAAGCGCATTTATGTTCGAAATATTCTACCCAGTTTTGGCTTTAGTTCTGTTTTTTTTTTGTAGTAAAAATAGATTTATAGATAGATCACTATAAATAAATACCTATTCTTATTAGACAATGCATTACATGTACTCAAAGTAGAATTCGAATAAACTTTAGAAATATGTTTTCCTTTGTCATTTGTCTTCTAAAAACCAATAGACAATGTTATAAGATAATAAAAATATGTTATTTAATATATAAAATGCAGTCCATTATCATTATAAAAAAATAAACAATAAGCCAAACAATTTCATTTATTTCAGTGACATTTGAATTATGATTAAAAGCTTATTATTCGCTGTAAAGCTGCATTTCAGACCAAAATGTAATTAATATGGTAGCTTAATAATAACAAGTCATAATACAGCAATTGAATGACTACCAGTAAACAGCTTGAGTAACGAGTGTGTAATACCTGCTCTAATTTTGTTTTATCTATTTATCGCACGTAGAAATGAAGTAAGGGTTTTAAATATATTTGCATGTTTCAAACATGAGACATTTGATTTTATTTCAGTTTTCTAATAGGTGGTATTATAGCTGAATATCCATTTTTATAAAAAAATAAACCCCACTTAAAAAAAATGAAAAATAATATTTTATTCCACATTGAAAATTTGACTTCAAGTCGCCCACAAACTATTTCTTAATTACATAATCACAAAGATAAATTTATATATATTGAGTATCTACACTAACATTTATATATTGAGTATCAAAATTAACTAGACATGCGGGCGGTTGCAGAAAGCTCAATTAAAGTTTAGAATGTTTAACGGAATGTCAAATTTGAAAGCTCGGCTAAATATTCTAAACAGCAATTAAGTTTTGTGCAACCGACTGTATGTCTTTATTATTTTGACATCGACTTGATAAATCAAATTTTTAATGTGGAATAAAATATTATTCGTCACTTTTTAGTGTTTTTTTTTAAGTCGGTTCTATTTTTATATAACATTTTTTGTTTCATCCCCTTTTAGTAATATTTATACAAAGTTTTATATTTTAATGGTTAAAATTTTGGAGGACCCTAATAAAATAAATAAGTAGCTATTGGGTCCATTGCATATGAAATATGCCAGAATTACTATTATAAAAATTGACAACATTTAAATGTAAGGAGTAAAATTGAACTTCCTGCCATTAAAAACCCCGAAAAGCATATGGAACACGATATTAACATGCATACTTTTTTCCTGATGATCTTTCAATAATTGAAAATGGCGCCATTCCGCAATTTTTTAAATATGCTTGCTATATGGGACCACTCCGGTATTATCCTGAATATTCCCTGAACATTTGATACAAATGGTCAAACTATCGCGGAGTAATCGATGTACATCCTTAAAAGTTACATAGAGTCAAATTTATAACCTCCTCTTTTTTAAAGTCGGTGAAAAAGGGCCAGTCCTCGGTGAATGACCCTGTAAAGTACACCACACAGATCTAAAACATTGACGAAAGGGGGAGGTATGTCAAAAGCAGGCCGTTTCAATGGATATACAGAGTTGTAGCCAACCGAGAATGATCATTTCTTCTCATAGACTCAGATTCGTGTGTCAAACTTTAGTCTGTACCTCGATTACTCCGGGATACTTTGACTAATTTAGATGAAATTTTTAAGATGGTATATAAGGTAGAGCTGGAGTGCTCCCATAGTAAGCATATCTTAAAAAATAAAATGGCGGATAGACGCCATTTGGAATATTTTTCAACCTAAGGGTTTCCGCATTGAATTTGAAATGCGTTAATATATTGTCTTTTTATTTATTTTAATTTTATGTTTTCTTGTTTGTAAAATATAGATAATCAAAAGCCGACAATGTCATTTTAATGGCAAATAGACCTTGGCAAATCTTTTTATTATACCTGATATGTTTATAGTATTTTTTAGTATGTATACACTTTGAAATCGATTTTTGAGAAAAGTTCTGTTTTATTAATTGCACCTAGCAGTATTTAACACTATTTTTTGGGTATTTCGCCTCAACCAAAACTTGAATTCAAAACAAGATTATTACTTGATAAGATCAATAGGCAGTCATAAGTTCTGGGTCCACTATGAAGGTACCCGAGAAACGACACTAAAAAATGTTTGTTTTCTGGACGTTTCGGGGGAAAAGTCTACCCCCGTCTTCAGCAAATCTACAAATAAAACACTAAAAGCTGAATATTTTTTATATTTAGTATTAGAAATATAACCAGAATGGCTAATCTCTGAAAAAAATGTCAATTTAAAGGTGTTATTTTTAATTGTTATAATAAGGTGAGAAAATATGTTTACCTAGAGTATGTTCATTTTAATTTATTGTATTTTGAAATGTCCTTTTTTACTTCAGTATTTAGCAAATTTAGCCATGTATTATTAAAATTAACGGAACAAGATGCTACACAATTATCTTGCAATATTAAGGCACTTTCTTTAATTTTACGTTTTTTGGAACATGGTTATTTTGCTAAAATACTAGAATATAATTAATTTAATGATTGTTAACTAGTGCATGCTGGCAATTGTGTTATTTTTGAAATTTTCTATTTTTTATGTATGTTTGGTATTCTTTAATTCTTTTGGCTAATGGCCTAGAGGTTTCGTCTATGCAAAATTTATTACATTGACACGGAATTTTATAAATAAAATTAAAACTCCCGTTTTAACCATGATTGGATGATTTCAGTAAAAATTTAAGTATGTTTCCTTGTGTAGGTTTTCTGTATATTTTTTTTCAAAACTGTGTATGTCTAGTAGCAAATTTAATTGATGGTTCTTTGGTGTTAATATAAATCATGAATCTGCCACTACAATTTCGATTTTCGTAATTACCTAGCAGTATGTTATATATTCTTTGACCTATTTATTTGTTTAACATAATGTTCTATTTTTAGCCGTGAAGAAGAGAATAAACATTTTCGAAAGCTGGTTAGTTAAAAAAAAGTAGTTTTCATTTTCCATCCCTCCTAAAGACCGATATCCTAATTTTATTATTACTCTATAATTATTTCTTTAATTTATCAGTCGGTCAAGATTGACTTCCTCTTTCTTTATACGTATACTACAGTTAATATTATTTTTATTTATACATTTTTTACATAAATAGTTCACACACCTCGTATTTTTTTGCAGATATGGTCAGCAAAACCAGCCCTATTGTATTAAAATCATTTTAAAAAATTAACAAAAACAATTCTATATATTTTAAATTCCTTTGGACCGCAAATATCTTTATACAATGTAATTACCAAGTAGTCGTAATCCCAAACGAAATTCATAGTGCTTGTTTTAATAACAAAACAGGTGAAAGAGTAGCTAAAACATAATTAAGAAAATGGAAAAATTAATTATTTATCAGACTAAAGCAACACAACAAACATATTTGGGGTTTATGCAAGGTCCGTTTTAATTTGAAAACAGGGTAAATTAATTTTGATAAAAAACGCCGACGGTTTTGATAAAGTTTGCGACAATGTGCGGGTATGGAAACTAATTTATACCCATAGCTTTGCAATATATCGTTCATAAGGAAAGCTTAAAAAGAGATATGAGTTTTTAATGGACGTCTGTAAACGGAATCCGCATTTTTTATTTTATTTTTAATTTACTTTTAAATGTTTTTTACTACAAATGTGTTTTTCACGATTTAAGGAGTATTTAAATAAGTCTCTAGTTTTTATATAAATATTAGAATTTTAATTCAGTTAAACTGATAATTTTTATATTTTTTGTAATAGTGAAGCTTGAATGTTAACGTAAACTTAAGTAAAGGACCTCATACAGAATCTAAGGGAAATGACTTTCAGTGGAATTTAATAAAAATTGAATATGTTGGGAGTTTTGATATTTAATTAAAAAATCTGAAATAATAATTGATTTGTACGTTTAGCTTCTAGAAGATATCAAATTTAAATATAAAGCAGGTTACCATATCCTTCAATATCTATCTTCTAAACCGTACTTTCATTTTAAATATAACGTGAAGGATGTTTGCCGATGGGATGGCGCTATAATTAAAAATTATTTGTAGGTATACAGGTTGCGTCAGAAATACGTGGCTTATAATAGTTATATTTATTACAACAAAATGCACCCTGAATTCTATCGCATATTTGAATTATTTATTTAAAGTTGTGTCAACTTCATTAACGATTCCCTGTACTTAACTTCTAGCGTTTTTGGAAAAGTAAATCACTGGTTTTTGTATGAGACATTAACACTAATAAATCAAATTCTTCTGAACTAGCCGTTTATTGTTCAATTGGTTATGATGTCAATTTTCGGTGTTATTCATTCTTTGAAGAAAGAAACGACATTTTCCAAAAAAATAAAACATTTTGAAAACTGTAGATGTTGGGTATAGGTAACCCTTAAGGAAGTTAGCATGGTATATCTCTAAATAATGTTATATTGTAGCTTTATGCTGTCCACATTAACGTTTAGAATACGAGATAGCCAGTTATGTGCCATAGGAATGTCTGGCAGCTGCCAGGATCAGGTTCTTTATTTTCGGTAGAGATATCCCGCTGCCCGAGGACTTAAAGAATACCTCTCCAAATGCAATAATAAAACTCATTGAGTATTTAAAGTTGCTTGGGGAAGTGTAAACATAGGTGTGAGCCACAATAGACCACAGAGTCGTATTGGAGGGTTGGTTTGATCCACTCACTTTTAACCTAACCTAACCTAACCTAACCTAACCTAACGTTTAGAAAAGTTGGCACAACTTTGAATGCATAATTCAAATATGCCAGGTATGTCATTTAAAAATATACTTATTATCTGCCATATATTTTTATGAAACCTTTATATAATTTTAAATTTTTAAATTTTTTTATCCCACTACCATATACCCTCATTGTTATATTTAAAACGTAAGTACAGTTTAGCAGCTAGAGACCGAGGGATATTAGGTGCCCTATCCTTAGTGTGTATATTTGATGCCATCTAGCGACTAAGCTAAACATACAAATAAATTTATATTTAACATTTTTCTATTAAATACGTAATTTTGCGACATTCAAATTTCATTAAATTTGAGCTACAGCCAATTTCTGTGCGTGTTCCTTTTTACCAGAATCACCAAAAATTTTAAGATTTCTTATGAACAAAAAACAAATACATCTCAGAATAATATAAAGGTAAAAAAATATAAAAATAAGCTTTTATTTATAAACTATTGAACTGAAAAAGAAAAAATAATTAAACTTACATGAACACAAATTTTTTAAAATTTGAATATTTACTTAAATGTTTGAGGCTTTATTTCAAGTGTCATGACGTCTCACATCTCAAGCTTTTAAGAAAATATTCATTTTTTTAAAAAGTTCTCTATTTATGTAAAATTCACTTTAGTCTAGTATTTCCAAACAGTGTTATTGAAATGGACAATGTAAAATTCAAGTTACTATAGTTGCCTTACTAAATAAAGTTTCGATATCGATAATTACCATAGCTGATGACACTGATAATAAATTAGACTAAAGTTAAAATATATATTCTATTTATAGAATATGTCCCTATCTGCCTTCTTTTAAAGCCTATTCGGGGACATAGGGTATATTATTTTTAATTTTACGTTATCTTGTGCCTTTAGCTACTACCTCTCTATCCATTTATTTTGACACGCCGCAACCTTTTACAAAAATATGATTGGAATGTCTATTACCCAGTTACAAGAGCAGAAGTTTTGATATTATATTTTGGGATGAATTTTAGGATTTCCTGTATCATGGACGCATGAAATGTATTGTCATAATGAATATTTCAGAATTTTTGTCATCAACTTTAAGGGCTAGGTTTATGATTATTTAGGTTTCCAGGCAAAATTAAATATTTATAATCCCAACCCAACTTAACCACCATAATTACACTGGCCGACAAGATTTTTCCAACACAGGCCAGCTCATTATTTTCACAATGGAAATACCCTCCCAATAATAAAAAAAAATATTCGGAAAGCCCAAATACGTACCATTTTTTAATAGCCTAATTAGAACCTTTTATATTGGCAGGTAAACAATTTTATTGTGGGGCGGCTAAAATGGATCCATTTTACAACGGAAAAATTACCTAGACTGGGTTGTTTACAACACTAGACATAAAATAAACGTTAAACATCACTCTTCTGTTGAAGTTCAAATTGAGTGGTTCTCTGTGTATCGATAAGCAAGTGTATGTGAAGACGAGAATGACGAGTCAAACGCGCCGAAGTTGCAAAATTTCTCCTGACAAATTTTGTTATCTTTTTCGCAACTGAGTAAAAATATCTAACTTTAAATTGATTGGCGCAAATCAGTATTGTTTATATTATGTGATCTACATGTTGAGATATGTAATTTTTATTAAATATTTCCTTCAACTAACAGTTTTCCTTTTACATGTAGAACTAATTATTTGAAGATTTAAACTTGTTTAGGCGGCTTCGTGGTTATGTTTGCTGATTTAAAGGTTGCGATGTATTGCCCCTAGAGAAAGAATATATTATTTACATTTTTTTTTTATTTACATCCAGGGTGTAGTTATAGTTATTTACAGTCAACAACTTATTTCTTTATTCACTCATATTAATTTATACTTCCATGTTCAAAATTCAAAACATAGAATACCCTATATTGCCAACTAGTTTCGTCCCCGACTTACCCAATCTTTAATTTAGCCGCATACTACCTGCCTGGCCGTCTAGTCCAATAATAAATAATAATCTTAGATAGATAAATTAAAGATATTTCCGGGTGAAATTTCCCTATAGATAAAAGTAATTAAGCTCAATCCCATACGCTCAGTACCTCTAGCATTTTCAGCATTATTTTAATGAAAAATTTACTGAATATTTTGTAAAAAATGCCAATACTTTTTAATACTTATTTTTTAAACAGATTAAACCACTATTTCATTTTTTTCTCAAAATGTTACCAGTTCATCTTCATATTGCTATTTACTTTTGAGCAAAATTTGAAACCAATTGTGTCAGCATTAATTTAATTATGCCGCGAACAAGCAGACATAGCAAAACACAGACAGGCATGCATAAATAGGAAAACATATTTTTTAGCATTAAGGAATCCTCAAATGTGAAGATCCGTAAAAATCTGAGACAGATTTTCTTATGATTACATTCGTTCGTTCTTAGAAGAGAAATACATCTTATGAGGGAAGTCAAAACGTATTCTCATAAGAAAACAACTAGTAGGTCTCTAACACCTCAGGTTAGAAGTTCATCACTGTTGCAACTTTAAGCCGCCTTTATTTTTGTTGCCATTATGTTCACTGTAGCCTTAATAACGTTTTGAATTTAGAGTTAAAAATAGCTATTGTCGATAACGAGGTACTATATGTTTGGCTTATCACTACTAGCTTATAACAAGTAGTGTTTGGTTCTTAGGTGAACACTTGAAGTTTCAACGAATTTTATTATTTATTTAAACAGGGTGATAGTTGCACAACTCAAAATCCTGTTAAACCTTTGCGCTGCAGTGGCATAGGTATCAGCCATACATGTAAGTCTGTTGAAGCAAGGCCGTGCGAAGCAAATATTGCGGCCGGGGTTCAAAAATTAACGCTCTTCAAATATACAAAATAAATGTAAGGAATTGAATTTAGATCCCCCCTTGGGCCCGTGATCTGGTCCCTTTTGGACCCCAGTTTTTCGCACGGCCCTTTGTTGAAAGTTTTAGGTCTATTAAGTGAAAATGGTCTCAGCTGTCATGAACTTTTGTGGCGAAAATCGTACTCGATAGAACTGATGTGTTTCACAATTACCCTTCTATCTTTATATTCGAAGACAATATAATACTCCGAATAGAAGAACCATCAATTGCAAAATGAAACTCTCCCTAAATGGATCCCAACTTTGTATTTTATTCCGTACAGCTGGAATTCATCGAAAGATTTCCACGTAATTGAACATCGAGAGTTGCCACTGCATGACGCATGTCTGGCTGAATTCGTTTAGAGATTGGTTTACAGCTAGACCTTGAGCTCGCTTCTGGCAATACCGAGACAAATATTATTGCGTGCTTTTTAATTAAGCGACGACAATAGCAATTTATATGGTTAATTTACTTTTAATTGTTTAATACAAAGGTAAAACATAATTTGCATATGAATAGATTTAATTATTTTCACTTCATTTTCTCCGAAAATAAGCGGCCAAAAAAAAAAAGTATTTCTTCAATTACAATATTTTAGCTCCAAAAAGTAGTGTTGTCTTCTGTACTGGCAGCAGATAAGGGCCGCACTAGACGAATGGGCGCACCAAGAACTACGACGTGAGTGGGACCAGTTTGAAAGTGGTAGGCAAGCTAAAGACTTTATCGTGAAGCCAGATAAAGGCCGAACAGAGTGGCTGTTAAAGCGGGACAGGAAGACCCTAAATTACATCGTAGGATTAGTTACGGGGCACTCTCGATTTAGGAGGCGCCTCTCTATTTTAGGTATTGAGGAGGACTCTACCGGCATAAAGTGTCAGGAGGAGGAGGAAACTCCACTCCACTTCCTGTGTAGGTGTGAAGCACGAGCAAGACTACGCCGGGTTATTTTTGGCACTACGACCTTGCATAGGGATGCAGTCAAAAAACTACTCTGGTAAGATATCCAGCCTATACAGGAAAGGTAGATTTAAGGACGGAAACCTGGTGTAGGGTGGTGGTTGAGGGAGGGTCTTATAGGCCTACCAGTCAGATCGCTAGACCTCCATCAACTACTACTATTACTATCCTGTACTGTCATTATTGGGACCCAGACATATAATTAGTGGCTCTATGGTCTTATCTAGCATACCATCAAGTTTTCAAATATCATTATTTTTTCTTAATTTCATAATGTTATCATCTACTCTATTTTTCGGAATCGACTTGCTTTAAGGCCTCTTGAAAAATACTTTTAACATCCTTTATTTTAAAAGTGATATCCTACTTTGCCTCAAACTTTTACATTTATTATTACTGCAAAGTATAATACCAATAAATATTATTTATTTCTATTTTAAATATATAAGTTTTTTTTATAGATAATATTAGGCGAAAAGACACTACGCTTAGGAACCAGCCAATCAAACCAAATATCGACAAACGTAGCGAGATAATACCGAATATAGAATTTTATTCTAATTCAGAGTATATGAATATCCGATTATAGAGTTAAATTAGTACCGATTTGAACTAAATTGCTGTTTATCCATAAGTAAATTAATTAACCGAAAATAAATTGGTGAGCGTATAGGTTTATCTCGATTTTCAAATCTAAATAAAAGAGCCCGTCGGTCGGTTGGTCCCCGTTCATTCCGATCGGAGGTTGTGATACATACAGTTTTGGCAAAGAAAGGAAGTCCATTTACATTTTCTTTCTCGTGATTGAATGCAAATTATAATAGGCTTTTGATATGCAATTTTATGCTTTGACTAAAAATCTATTGTTTTTTAAGGGTAGTTAAGTACACTTAAACTCTTTTGTCACCATACGATTTGTTTCGAACATATATTGGTTCTTATTTGTTAATCTTTATTTAAGCTAAATCTACACATATTGTCATCACAAGTACCTAGTTGTAATTACCGATCAAGCTTAAACCTATGGTTCTGGAAATAATTTGGTACAAGCGAATATATTACAAACGAAACTAATTTTTTATTATGAAAGAGAAGAAAATGATATCTGAACTGGATAAAGATTTTGGTATTTTTACAAAGTTGCCTACTTTAAGTGACGTTGATCTTAAACATGGTATCCAGAAGTTGACCAATATAATAATAATATTGATCGTGATATCAAACTTAAGAAAAAGATACTTTAAGTCGGACATATCCCCTAATATTTCTCTAGGGCCGCAAAACTCTCAAGGATAAAAATTTAGCTGATCATCCCCACATGACATCTATTTTTGGATTCAAATTTAAAATTAATCGGGTAAATAGTTTTTAGCTATGCCGTGAACAGACAGGCAGACATACCGACTGAATTGAGAAAACATGTCTTTTGGCATCTAGGGACCCCAAAAACATAAAAATTTATAAAATTCTGGAAAGGTGTTTTTCCTCGATCACAAACATTTTATTTGGCTACATTTTATTTCGCATTGTTGCATTCGTACCAAAATTTATAGGAGTTCATCTATATATCCCACTTTATTCAAGCATAAAATTTGAAATCAACCGAATAAGTAGTTTTTTTAGGTTTACTTTTTAAATATTTTATTAAGCCGCCATTTTGTTTCGCCATCCTAGATTCGTCAAAATTTTACCAGTTCATTCAAATTCTTTATTTGTCACAAAAAAATCCTAGAAGGACAACAGACACGTCAATAAAGGTAGATACACAAAAGAGTTAGCTAAAAATTAAAAAAAAAAAACAAAAAAAATTAAACAAAACATACATAGAAAAATATTAGTCAATATTGTTTCTAAGCAATGACAGGGGAATTCTAAATTTAAATAAAACAAAGTAAAATAAAAATATAAGGAAGGAACAAACAGTAATAATAATAAGTCAGTTTTAAAATATCTGAAATATAAGTCCAAATAAATCTCTGGAAATGTCATATTTAATCCCTGTTATAAAATATTCTGCCAGTGAATAGAAACCCTTCATCAACAGATGTTTTTTTAGCATATTCTTAAAGCTGGCGCAAAATTTGAGGAAAACTGGATAAATAGTTTTTTAGTAATAATTTTTTAACATTTCATTAGGCCACCATTTTGGATTATTACCAATTTCGACCCCAAATGTCCCCTAATTTTGACCAGTCAAATCAGACAAGTAGTTATTTAGTTATGCCGCGAAGAGGCCGACAGACAGACTGACGAAATTGGGAAAACATATTTTTCGGTATCTAGGGACACCGAAACCTAAAGATCTGAAAAAATCACAAAGGGTGATTTTTTGTGATTACAATGCTCTTACGAGGGAAGAAAAAAAAAAGAGACGCTCAAAATAAAATTGGATACTGCCATATAACCTAAGTGTATATAATGAGTGTAGCCTTAACACGTCAAATTGCAGTTAATTTAAATATTTTTTAAATAATAGGGTTTCCATCTTTTTTTTTAAGTGAAATAAGAGAGTAGAGCTTAAACTAACTTAAACTATTTATTTATGGATACAATGACCCTCTTTATAATAAAAAAATATCTTTTTGTGTTTAAATTAAATTAGTAAACAAATCTGGACATCTAATTTACAAACTTAAAATGACTTGATGTTCTGTTCTTGAATATTTGAAATCTCTTTTGAAATTATGAAAAGGAAACTCCCTATAAAATTTATACGATTCAAAGTTATTTACCTAAACAAATATTTTATTGATTATTAACTCTAATTACCTCTTTATATCTTAATGTTCTCAGTCAAAAATATTGTTTAATGCAAATAAATATATTTGAAATAGAAATGTTTAAAAATAAATTCTACAATTGTATTTTGATACATACTGCGTTAATATGATTTTTGACAATGCACATTGGAACGTCAACCCAATTATTGGTAATAAAATCTTCAAAAAATATTTTGTTATATCAGATCACCCTCCAATAAAAAATCGTACACGAATCAAAATATCAATTTTATTGTAACTTTTCGGCAGTGTTGACTTTCAAGGAGAGGTACTCTGAAACCTCGCTGTTAATTTGTTTTTATCTTACTAAAAACTTATGAAAATTTACCCATTTATCGTTAGCTATTTCGGAACATCGACGTTCTCAAGATCGAAAAAAGGGTTTTAAACGATACTCAAGCATAGCAAATATGAATAAAAGTTTTAAGTTTTCAAGTGTATCTTGCTAAGAACTAAGAAGAAATAATTTTTTATTGGAAATATTGCAACTATCCATCTGAATGAAATTATTTAGCAAATGACCAGAAACTTATTGATAATATTTCAAGAACAATAACATTTTTATACGTTTTGGTGTATTGTTTTATTTCCGTAAATTAAAATATCACATCCGGCAAGTTCAGCTGTTTTATAGCTACGAGACAGGCACATAGCCAGAAATTCAGTTCACTGGGGGTCCAAACCAGAAATTAATTTGGGGGGAGAGTACAAACGGTTAAACCTCAGGAAAATTAAGAAGAAGCATGTTTATACCAAAAAAAAGTAGTCCTATAAAACAATATTTTCAAAGTTTCGGGGAAGTGGGGATCCAGACCCTCTGGATCCCCCTGGCACGTGCCTGCTGCAAGATTCTAAACGTTAAAAAAAAACTAGTTTTAAGCGAAATAAAGGCCATACTTTTTTGATATAAAGCAGTTTCCGATGTCCTGATCAAAATTTTCATGAGCAAAATCTAAAACTATTTAGCTTTTAAGATACAGCGTTTATAACTTTGCCAAAATCCCACTCCAACATTCCAAAATAAGAAGAAACATTTATATGGATATAGGTCCGAAAACGCTTTCTTTCCAAGATACAGGACAAATTACGTTAATAATATAACACCCAGTATATAGAGAATAAAACATTTACAGACCTATGTTCATATACAATCTTTTTTTAGTTACGGTAGGAAGTACGATAGGTCAAATATATCGAAGAAACTAATGGTATCATCATGTTTTCCCATGTCTTTATATTAGATCTGAGCAATGTTTAACATCTTATATTATAAACACTAATCATAGGATTAGATTGTGCTCATGAGAGCATCCAGAGTCGCATTTATTATGTCAACAACAATTTCAAAAATCCATCCAAAATAATTTTCCGTTTCGGGTCCCTGGATGCCTCAAATCGGTCGGCCTGTCTGTTTGTCGGTATGCCTATTCACGTCATTGCTTACCCGATTGATTTTAAATTTTTGTCAAAAATTAAGTCTGAGGATAGCCTGGTATTTTGGTAAAAATCAAATATGGCGAAATAAAATGTCGGCCTAGTGAGGTGTTAAAAAAGTATTATTAAAAAACTACTTATCTAGTTTCACTCAAATTTTACATAAAAAACAAGAATTATGTAGAAATCTTCTTTTGGCACGAATCCAAGATGGCAAAACAAAATGGCGTCATAATAAAATATTTAAAAATTCAGTCTGAAAAACTTTTTAGTGGATCGATTCCAAATTTTGTGCAATCATTAATGGTGGTATAGAAATGAAATGATACAATTATGGTAATAATTCAAAATGGCGGCCAAATAGAATGTTTGTAATCGTGAAAAATCACCCTTCCAGGTTTTACATCTCTTCACCTTTTAGCCTCCTTAGATTCCAAAAAATATGTTTTACTCATTCTGTCGGTATGTCTGTCAGCTCGTGGCATAACTTAAAAACTACTTATCCCATTTCCTTCAAATTTTTATTATTTATTAGGCGGAAAAAGATGGCGGCATAGTGAAACGTTAAAAAAATTATTACTAAAAAACAAATTATCCAATATACTCCAATTTTTTTACAAAAAAGAGTTATATAGGAATGAACTGGTAAAATTTTGGTATGAATCCAAGATAGCGCAACAAAATAGTGTCCTAATAAAATATTTAAAAAAATAAGCCTGAAAATTACTTATTAGATCAATTTCAAATTTTGTGCAAGCTTAAATGTGGTTCAGAGATAAACTGGTAAAACTGTGGTATATACAAGATGGCGAAACAAAATGGCGACCCAATTAAAAGTTGAAAAAATCTTATTCGATATTTATTTTAAATTTTTGAGAAAAAATTAAATGTGATGTAGGTATAAACTAGTACGAATTCAACATGACGAAATAAAATAGCGGTGTTTCGTATAGGCATAAGGGGAAGCTGGTAAAATATTGGTAGCAATCCAATATGGTGGAACAAAATATCGCTGAATGAAAATGTTGAAAAAACCAGTATATATAACTAAATTGGCTAACACAATACTATATGTATAATAAAAGGAAATATACATAATAAAGAAAGTTCCGGATACAGGACATTTTTTGATTTTTGCTAAATCTGCCGGTCATCTGTTATTTGTTTATTGATGTCATTTAAGCATTTACAATATTTGCGTTTTTTTATTTATTTCTGGAATTCTAAATACCTACACCACTCTTGTTTCTATAAATTTCACGGGACTTTAGAAACACTAAATTGTTAAAACAAATTGATAACAATGTAGAATAGTATTAGCATACGACTAATAACAAACTGTATATAAAAATGAAATAGCGGCAGAAATAAATATTAGCCCACTTATTTTATTTAAAAAACTAATGACAAGTATTTGTTTTATTTATTCTATCTAAGCAACCCTCCATGGCGGAATTTCATTTGTAGCCAGCGGATGATTTGAGGGTTGCAAAACGAAATTTCAGCAAATGTAATAATAACAAAATTGTGTACAAGGGGTGTCACGAAAAGGGTCCTCTCTAACTCTTTGAACGAATTAAGTGGACTGAATGTATCAAAAGAAATTAGGTGGTTATGAACAGAGATGTAAATTAGTTCCTCTGTCAAATTATGCTAGAATTGAGTTCAGGATATAATACAATTGAATTTATATGGGGATATATTATATATATATATATATATATATATATATATATATATATATATATTCAGGGCTCCATAATAAATAAATAATTTTCAGAAAATTTTGGACTTCTTTTACAGCAACTTACACTAATTATAAAATAAAGAAAATTTTGAATGAATTTTCAGAGGTTATAGAGTATAAAACTATATAGATTTTTCCTACTAAAATTTTGAAATTATTTGACAAACAATTTAAAATTGTTTTTCTATCAAATAATGACAGAGATAAGTTAAATCTATCAAATGCATAATATATAAAAATGGATGGTATATTAAAATTTTTTCAAAAACTAGATAATACGTTATACAGTATATTGGAGATAATTTGAAAAGAAATATTTATGTATTTTAAGCAATTATTCCCCGTTTAAATATAAAATATAAGCGAAATTGGTAAATTCCTTTACCTGGAACTTCCCTCGTTATGAATTATTACTTTTATTGGGAAGAGTGAAGTGTGATCCAAGTTGGTTCAGTACATAGTCACAGTATATACGTATTACATATACTATATCTTCATTTTTATTGGGCGCTATTTTGTTCCATCATATTGGATTCCTACCGATATGTTTACCATTTCCTTTCTACCTTCCCCACTCTTAGATTTTGGGCCTAATTTAAAATAAATTCAATAAATGTCTTATATTCACATTTAATTTTTCTGCAAAATTTAAAATCAATTGAACAAGATTTTTTTACGTTGATTTTTAAAAAAATTAATTTGGCCGACATTTTGTTTCGCCATTTTAAGTTGAAATCCGTATTATCAGTCTTTACCTACTCCGTTGGTCCGCACATATCCCAGATATTAAGTTTCTGAATGGTATTCATTAACGATTATCTTAGGTTAGGATCCAGTAAAAAACAAAGACACTTTTTTAAATAACCGACGTTTCGCCAATTTACTGTTGCTCATCAGGACACATACATTTTATATCCTGCATGAAACTCATATTAGTATTTACTTACTCCATTGGTCCGCAGATATTTCCTAACCCCAAATAATACACCGCTTTAACATAACAACAAGAAGATCGTTAACGAAAACCATTTAGAAATTTAATATCTGGGAAATACTGCGAACCAACGGTGTAGGTAAAGACTGATGATATAGGTATCATGCAGGATTTAAAATTTATGTGTTATGAGGATGCAACAATAAAGTTGTGAAACGTCGACAATATAAAAAACTCGTTTTTTTTACTGGATCCTAACCCCAAATAATACACCACTCTAACATAAAAACAAGAGGATCTTTAACGAAAACCATTTAGAAACTTAAAATCTTGAAAATATCTGCGGACAAACGGAATATGTACCAGTCCTACCAATGTAACAATAAAGTTGGGAAACGTCGACTTCTCAAAAATAGTCTTTTGTTTTTTTTATTCGATCCTAACCCCAAACAGTTCACCACTCTAACATAATAACAAAAGGATTGTTAACGAAAACCATTTATAAACTTAATATTTGGGTCATATATGCGAAACAACGGAGTAAAAGTACTGATAAAATGGGTTTCAAGCAAGATATAAAATCTATGTGTCCTGAGGATGCAACAATTAGGTTGCGAAATGTCGACAATTTAAAAAATATTTGTTTTTTATACTGGATCTTAACTCCAAATAATACATCACTCTAACAAACATTTTTTAACATTGTTCCACCATACTAGATTTTTACCAAAATATTATCTGGCCAACCACATATGACCCTTAATAAAATTTAGGGTCACTATGGTCCAATTTGAGGTCAATCGGGTAAGTAGTAATTAAGAAATCACGGTTCTTGGGATTAGACCGTGTCAAATTGGAATCACTTTCCAACGTTTCGCCTTACTTACTAAGTAAATATCCCTGAAGATGCCTCGTGGAATCGAAGGCGAAACGTCGGAAAGTGATTTAATTTTGACACGGTCTAATCCGAAGAACCATGATTTCTTAATTGACCACAGCGGTGAAAAATTGAAGTCAATCGGACAAATAGTTTTTGACTTATGTCGCGAACTGATAGACAGACAAACAGACGGACTGACGGAATTGATAAAACATATTTTTTTGACATCTAGGGACGCTAAAATGTAAAAACGTGTAAAACCTGAGAGGGTGATTTTTTCTCGATCACATACTTTTTATTTGGCCGCTATTCTGTTCGGCCACCTTAAATTAGTAGGTACCAGAATTTTACTACTTGATCCCTATATCACAATTAGTTATGACACACAATTTGAAATCAAATTATTAAGCAGTTTTTTAGGCTGAATTTTAAAATATTTTATTAAGCCGCCGTTTTGTTCCGCCATTTTGGATTCGTACCAAAATATTACCAGTTGATTCCAATATAATACGTGATGTTTTTGCAAAATTTGAGATAAATTGAATGAGTAGTTTTTTAATAATATTTTTTCAAGACTTTACTAGGCCCCCATTTTGTTTCCCCATATCGGATTTTCTACCAAAATGTTACCAGGTCATCTCATACGACCCTTAATTTTTGACCAAAATTTCAAGCAAACAGGGTAAATAGTCTTTAAGTTATGCCGTGAACTGACAGACAGACAGCGAGACAGACAGACCGACAGACCAACCGACGGACTTGATAAAACATATACTTTGGCATCTAGCCACGTTAATTTTGTTCGCCCATCTTAAATACTATCACGATTATACTAGTTTATCCCTATACTACAAATAGTTATGGCACACAATTTGAAATCAAACCATTAAGCAGTTTTTTCAGGCTGAATTTTTAAATATTTTAAATTTTGTTCCGTCATCTTAGATTTCAACCAAAATTTTACCACTTTATTTCAACTTAATACTTTATGTTTTTGCAAAATTTGAGATAGATTGAATGAGTAGTTTTTTAATAATATTTTTTTAAGACTTCATTAGACCGCCATTTTGTTTGGCCATATTGGATTTTTACCAAAATGTTACCAGGTCATCCCCATATGACCCCTTATTTTTGACCAAAATTTGAAGTAAATCGAATAAGTAGTCTTTAAGCTATGCCGCGAACTGACAGACAGACAGACCGACAGGCAGAGAGACAGACCGACAGGCAGACCGACGGAATTGATAAATTGCATCTAGCGACGCTACAACGTAAAGATGTGTAAAACCTGAGAAGGTGATTTTTTCGCTGATCCGTATCAATTAGTTATGGCACACAATTTGAAAACAAACCATTAAGCAGGTTTTCAGGCTGAATTTTATATATTTTATTATGCCGCCATTTTGTTCCGCCATCTTGGATTCGTACCAAAATTTTACCACTTGATTCCAACATAATACTTGATGTTTCTGCAAAATTTAAATAGTATGAGTAGTTTTTTAATAATAATTTTTTTAACACTTCACTACAATTGTCATTAAAGTTGAAAATAATAAATTAATTACAGATTGGTATATCAAATCTACCAATTCCGGTAGATATATTAATTATAACTCATATCATAGTAACGAAATGAAAATTAATTTAATCTTAATTTTAAAAAATAGAATTGAAAAATTAGCATACCCAACGTTAAAGCAAAAAAAAATCAAAATCCTCCAACAAATTTAACAAAATAATTCATACCCAATCAAACTTCTTAAAAAGGTATTACACAACACTAGAAATAATAATACCCTGAACGAAAATAATCGTTAAAAAAATCATATAAATCCCAATAATCACTTGCTTTTTGATTCAATTCCCTATATTCAAAATTTGGGATCTAAGATTATTAAAATCTTTAAAACAGAAAGTATAAAAATAGTATGACGTAATGTTAGAACCATTGGTATCTTGTATATTAAATTAAAAGATAAAGATCTTATTGTAAACCCGTATAAATCCAAGTACTTTTTTCAGGCTGAATTCTTAAATAATTTGTTAGCCGCCATCTTGGATTCGTATCAAAATTTTACCAGTTGAATCCTACGTAATACTTGATTTTCATGCAAATTTGAGATAAATTGAACAAGTAGTATTTAGTAATATTTTTTTCAACATTTTACTATGCCGCCATTTTGTTTCGCCGTACCATATTTTTACATAAATATTTACCAGTAATTCCCATATTATCTTTATTTATCGACTAAAATATGAAGTCAATCTGGTAAGTAGTTTTATAGCCATGTCGCGAAAAGACAGACTGACAGACCGACAGACAGGCCGACGGAACTAGGCACCCCGAAAAGTAAATATTAGAAAAAAGGGAACTAAAATTCGGTAAATTTCCTTTACCTGGAACTACCCTTGATATGAATCTTGAAGTCTGATCCAATTTAGTCCGGCACATAGCCCTTTATTAATACATATACTATCTTTTCACACTTTTTATTGAGCGCCATTTTGTTCCACCATATTCAATTTGTACCAAGATTTTACCAGTTTCTAGCTATGTCACACTTAATTTTTGAGCATAATTTAAAATATATCGAAAAAGTAGTTTATAGAATAACGTTTTAAAATTTTTATTAGACCGCTATTTAGTTCCGTGAAGTTGAATTCATACCAAAATTTTAACAGTTTTTTTGTACATATAATTTGTGTCAATTTGTGTAAATTTGAAGTCAATTAAATAATAAAAACATGTCTTGATTTTGTAAGCATTTTGTCTGGCCGCCATTTCGTTCCGCCATATTGTATTCGTACCAGAATTTTACCAGTTTATCTCTATGTTAAGTTTAAACAAATAGGTAGTTTTTCCAGGCTGATTTTTTAAAAATTTTATTAGTCGGCCATTTGGTTTTTTTGGGCAAAATTTCAAATAATTTGAATCAGTAATTTTTTAGTAATAATTTTTCAATATTTCACTAGGCCATTCGCCATATTAGATTTTTAACAAAATCTTTACATGTTATCCCCATTACTGACTTAATTATTGACCATAATTTGATATCAGTCGCCAACCACTTTTTTTAGCGATGCCGTGAATTGATAGACAGACAGACGAAATTGAGAAAACATGATTTTTGGCATCTAGGGACGATAAAATTTGAAGATCTGTAAAAACCTAGGAGGGTGACTTTTTTACGATTAAAAACGTTTTATTTGGCCGCCAATCAAGATAGTCAATCCGATAAATAGTTTTTTGGCTATGCCGCGAACAAACCTGACAGTCAGATCGACGGAATGGAAAAAACACGTGTTTTTGGCATCTAGGGACCCTAAAACGTGAAGATCCGTAAAAACCTGGGAGAGTGATTTTCACGATTACAATAGGAAAGAAATAAAAATGAAGTACTTGCAAAGAACCCGCTTGCCAATCAACCCTAGAAAAACAAGCATGCATTTGCCTTAAATAAATATCTGAATATCGAACCTAGTTATATAGTGAACGGCCTGTGGCGAAAACGAATGAATATAATTTTATAATTCCGAATTTATCACGTTTTAAATCTCTTTCGAATTTAAATGAGAATAATAGGCTCTTACACAAGTAAAACTTTATACGCCTTCAATTATTTTCTGTTTTATTTTTTTGATTTGGTGTGTTTATATATTCTATGCTACCGGGTGTCAATATTCGCATGCATTATGGGAGCTTAATATATTTTATTCTATAACATGTTGAAAAATTACATGAAAATGTAAAATAGTATTAGAAATTAGATAAAAACTAGTACAATGGGTTGAAACTAAGCCCGTTATTCACAAGTAGACCAACCAGATGGATGAGTCGATTCAAGCAAGTCGGTCAACTTCGTATCATTAAGTAACTAAAAGGGCTTTATGGGTGTGCATGGGCTTGCTATTAGGCACAATCATAACTAAGCATAATTCCTCCTCTCTGAAAGTGCGGTCTTTGCACGGATTCGTCAGTGACTTAGAAATATATCCAAATTAAATATTAAAATCTAGATTCCTAAATGCACTGCATTTAACTATTGCAAGACGGAATGTGTTCTACATAGCGCTTTCCCGTTGTACCAGATGCTTCGTGTGGTCTATGCCTTGTTACTGTTCACAGTCCCCAACAGGTAAATACACCTCTGGAAGGTATCGGATCAGGCAAGCCGAGCACTGAAAAAGTACTCACAACGCCAAGTCCCGAATCAAAGTTTTCCAGTCAGAAGCCAATCCCCTTACCACTGCGTCACCAAGACCATTAAGCACTGATGTAGCTACAAATTTTGGCCCCCCGCGGTTTTCGGTAGAGAGCCCCCTCTCGAAATAGAAAAATAACTGATGACAAAAAAAGGTCTTTTACTTGTAAATAAATGTAGCCCTAAAAGCATAGCCGGAAAATATATAATGACTAAAAAAAGGTCATCCATACTCTCATAATCCCTTTGACCTCATTTGCATGTCATTAAGTATAATAACCATATAAAATCAGGTGTTTACTTACAGTTTTAGAGATGTGTTAAATCTCTAACATTAAAATAAAAATTAGTTTATTTTTATTTGGAGGAAGTTTCTGTAAGTCATAAAATTTGACTACAACAATTTAAAACTGCAACAAGCTTTCAACTCTAATTCTTCGGTGCATTATTTTAATAAAATTTATATTCCACGTCAAGAGGAAAACGATCTTCAATAGCCATGGATTAATTTCTAAGATCAAGAAGAATTCGCTCTGATTGGTTTTCCTACAATCCCATTAATCAAATTCGGTTGGCATGACATATTTTTAAATTAAAAAAAGAAAAACTGTCTGTGCAAGTCTAGCCTCGATATAATAGGAGTTATGAGTATACCCACAGAGGGTTTCATACCTTTCTAGGGCTGCCCAGCTCACGTCGTTGAATTAAAAAGGAGGCAATTTGCTGGATTAAAAGAAGAAGTAATTCGTTCATAATATCTTTAAGAGACCTAGTTTAGTAATTGCAGAAAAAAAAACAATGTCTACGTCTCAGTCAAGTGGTTTAATACAGTAAAAAAATGCCATAATTACACTTGTGTAATGTAGTGTTGTCTAAGTATCTAGTTGGATATGCCAGTTTTACATATTTTTCATGTTTTTGTTGTTTTAAGATCTAATGCCTGTTTGTTTGGCGAAACAATTGTAATCATAGCATTTTATTACTGTATTCAAACACTTGACTAAGACCGAGATGTTTTTCTTTTCTGCAATTGTTGGATTTGATTAAAGAACTGAAAATTCTAAATTTCTTTCGAAACCCCTTCTGTATTGAGCAGACTAAAGGTTTGTTTATACATATCAGTGACGTATTAGTTCCATATTAGTGATAGAGGAAAATGCTTATGAAATAGCACTGAAGTTAAAGGATGTTACTATACCGAACGTGTGTAAATGTGTTCATTTAAATTAAAGGCACCAATATTTTTTACACTGACGTTAGGAAACTAAACGGACACACTAAACGAAGCGATAGGTATAAATAAACTTTAGGGCCACATAGTGGGAGTAGTGGCAAGAAGTTCTGTTTACCTTAAATGATTTAGTGTGGTACATCGATGTATCGCACAACTTTTTTAAAAGCTGGAGTTTACTTGAAAAACTGGGGTTTTAGCTGCAAGAGGGCAAGATGACCTTTTCGGATGATGTGTTCGATATACAGATGCTATTGTCGATATAAAAATATTATTTCTAACTTTAAGGTCTAAAAGTGACCTGGTTTGAATGCTATATAAAAGAAACGTAAAAAATTAAAGAGAAATCCTGAAAAAAATACGCAAGATGCCTTAGACAACTTTTAATTTAGGCCAGTGGAAGGTAATTAGAAAAAGGTATACTATGAGTCCTGCATTATCTCGGTAACTATGTTAAGTGACTCAACATATTTACCCTAAGCAGTTTATGTATAATAACGGTCCAAACACCGAACACCACTAAATGATATGATTCTGAATATTAGCAAAGCATTTGATAAAGTATGGCAGAATGCAGCCTTTCTCAAATTCGCGAAATGAGGACTTCCGACCTATCTGGTCACGATAGTTATATTATATATGTTCGACAGTTAGTTTTTATTTGCACTCGACAATGTTATATCAAGCAGAAGACAAATTAAAGCAGGGCTTTCACAGGCATGAGTTAGTGGATCCATTTTGAGCTCTTTTTAGGGTTTTCCTTGCGCTTTAAATATCACTGTGGCTTATAATTCACGTTCCGTTAAAAGCCAAAATAGAAATACCATTACGATTAATGAACTTCACTTGAGTTATCACTAAGGTCAAAACTTAGATGTCACACTATATTTAAATTTATTTTTAATGTATAAAAGGTAAGTTTAAGGTAGTATTTATGAGCAACCATATTTAATCTGCAGTTACAATTTTAAAAGATAAAATTTCAGGAATGAAAAAATTTCTGTTTCCTTAAAATAAAATACGACAATTCGATGTCTTGATGGCAGTAGGAATAGATGGCGTTATGTAGGATCGAGAAAAAAACTCTATCTACCCTTTCTCAAAACTTGGAGCAGTTCAAGACTTAAAACCAGCTCTGCTCTGCGGGTGTACATACCGCAGCTTTGAGAATGCACGTCAGTGAACTGGCCAAATTTTTTGGAGACAAGGAAAGAGCTGCGCGATAACAAGAAAGTGGACAATATTAATAGTAGCTACTTCAAATAATCTGAACCTGCACTAGGTATGACAAGAAAACCGATTGGAACAGCTTAATTGAACACCATTTGAATCCGCCCAGGCACGAGAATTCACTCCTTGGTTGTATACTCCGTATTTTTAAGGGCTTTCTTTTAAAAATGTTTGCAAATATTAAATAATTAATAAACAAATATAACACAATAAAGCTAGATTACTAGAAATAGTTACTAGTATTAAAAACAAAACCCCTAAATCTTGAGAAAAACAATAATTTATCCTTAAAACTTGTTTGATCTCAATCCTAGAGGAGACTGGAAAGAGTTACCCAAGAGTTCTTCTAGTACAATTTTTCGACGATTTAAATATATTATTCTGATTGTTTATCTAAATAAGGTAAAAATTGGTAATATTAATATATATATTTAATATTAAGTAATTGAAATTTGTTATATAGAGTAATCAACACCTGCAGATAAATATTCAGGTGGCAGTATTACTCAAAATTTTCGACATTAGTTGTCGAGATAAAAATAAAAATTTTGTAAATTTGGAGATCTAAGAAGAAATTTAATACATTTGAAAACCTATTTTAGAATTTAACCAAGTTCTGACAGAGAAGTGAGAGTTTTTAAAATCGGAATTTACAGATCTAAGTCGGACAATTGTGGACGACAATTGAGAAAAATAGAGGCAGAATAATAAAGTAGCTCAAATAGTTTGTAATAAAATCTGCAATTTGTCTGATTAGACTCCTTATTTATTTTCATAGGTCTCTAAACATACAGACGAAAAGTGAACTAAATCAAATTAGAATTTTTTTTTGTGTGAATAAAATTAGGTACTTTCTCTTACAAGGTGGAAATTAGCTCGTTTATTGACAAAGTTGACCATATGTTACTTAAGCTTTGTTCCAATGTAAGGATAGGCAACGCGGCACAAAAGCAGGATCTGAGCTAACGTTGGTTCCAACGTTGGATCTTTAACATCCAACCATTTCTTTGATCAGATAATTCACCTGTTATTTTAAGTTCAGACCTTACAACTACTACAGAGATAATACGCAGTTATTTAATTTTTTTCTTCCCTCGTGAAAGGGAAGTATTTCAATCGTGAAAAAATTCCCTCCGAGATTTATTCAGATCTTTGCGTTTCAAAAATATTTTATCGATTCCGTCAGTCTCTCTCTCGGTTTGTCTGTCTGACTGTCAGTTCAACGCATAGCTTAAAAACTACTTATCAGATTGATTTCAAATTCTAGTCCAAAATTAAGGGTCATATGAGGATGACCTCGTAATATTTTGGTAAAAATCCAAGATGCCGGAACAAGATGGCGGACTAGTGATACGTAAAAAAAATATTACTACAAAAACTAATTATCAAATTTAACGCAAAAATCAAGCGATACATAGGAATGAAGTGGTAGCATTTTGGTATAATTATAAGATAAATAAAATGGGGTCCTAAGAAAATATTTAAAAAATAAGCCTGAAAAAACCACTTATTAGATTAATATAATGATATAGAGATAAACTGATAAAGTTGTGATACCAAATCAAGATGTCGGAACAAAATGGCTACCATTTTTTTAATCTTATTCAATCGCCTCTTAAAAGGGAAGATCTTCACGTTTCGGGGTTTTTAAATATCGGAAAATTTGATTTATGAATTCCGTCGGTCTGTCAGTCTACCTGTTCGATAGCTAAAAATTACTTACCTGATTGGATTCAAATTTTGGTCAAAAATAAAAGTCATATGGTCATAAAAATCCAATATGGCGAAACAAAATGGCGATCGAGTCAAATGGTAAAAACATTATTATTAAAGAGTACTTATCCAATTTAGCTTAAATTTCGCATAAATTCAAGTATTCGTACAAATTTTGGTACGAATCTGAGATGGCGGAACAAAATGACGGTTTAATAAAATATTTAAAAATTTAGCCTGAAAAAATTACTTAATACAGTGATTGCAAATTTTGTGCAAGAATTAATTATTGTGTTATAGAGGTGAACTGGTGAAATTGTGGTACGAATTCAAGATGGCGGAATAAAATGGCGGCCAAATGAGATGTTTATAATCGTGAAACGAATTGTAGGTTTTACATATCTTTACGTTTTAGCATCCCCAGGTGTCAAAAAATATGTTTTCTTAATTCCATTTGTCTGTCTGTCAGTTCGTGGAGTAGCTAAAAACTACTTACTTGATTGACTTCAAATTGTATTCAAAAATTAAGGGGATGTCCTGGTATTATTTTGGTAAAAATTCAATATAACGGAACAAAATGGCGGGCTAGTGAAATGTTAAAAAAAGTATTAGTAAAAACAAATTATCCAATTTATCTCGAAGTTTGTACAAAAATCAAGGAATCAACCTGTAATATTTTGGTGTATATAGCAAAATAAAATGTGGCCTAATAAATTATTTAAAAAATCAGTCTAAAAAACTATCCTTATATTAATTTTAAATTTTGGGCATCCATTAGGTGTGATATATAGGTGTATATACTGGTAAAATTGTGGTACGAATTCAAAACGGAGAAACAAAATCGCGGCCAAATAAATAAATAAATAAATAAATTGAATGTGATACAGGGATTAACTAGTACGAATTCATATTGACTATACAAAATGGCGGCCTTAAAAAATCAGTGTATAAACAAAAATTCAATTTATTTTAAATCTTCCTAAAAAAATAAGTGTGGCATAGGTTAAAACTGGTAAAATATTGGTACAATTCCGATATGATGGAACAAAATGGCAATAAAAATGTTTGAAAAGACAGTATACTGAATGCGGAACTTAATTGGATTACACTTTACTATTAGTAATGAATGAAAAGATTCGTAAGGACAGAGGTTCCGGGTAAAGGAAATATACTGATTTTTTAAAATTAATTACGACACAATTTTCAATATATTCATGTCTTCTCTAGTCCGCTTATGGCCGTACGAAACTTTTCTTTTGTACATAGTTGAGCGAAAATTTAATTATCAATGTTACGAATTATAGAGAGCCGTAGCAAAACATTAAAAAAATTCGTCGTGGTTTCTTGTTTATTAATGTTATGCCTCATTATCCTAGTTCTTTTTAATTATTTCTCAACGTTTAATATATTCTAAATTAAAACATTACCTTTTTAATCTACTTTTCAATAAAGAAATCATTAATATTGCAGTCAATGCTTGAGGTAAAAGGATTATGCGGCATGTACGATTGACCATATAAATTATATAAATCCTGACTGCACATATTTTACTCAGACTTGTGTGCTAATAAGGAAACATAAATTCTGCTAATTCATGGATCGATAAATGAGTCACTTTCGATCAACTTTATATTCATTAGACCTATGCTATTGAATTGTGCTCAAAGACAATGCAAAATCACTGCACCACAAAGATAAATAAGCCACCTGTATTATTGTATTAACATTGTTCTACAAAGGTGTGTGCCCAATGTCATATTGTATGCGATGAAATGTGCTAATCACACTCCGAAATTATACAGGATGTACTAGTTTATAATAATTTAATATGAACGACATCCTGACAAAAATTCATATATATTTTTTTCTTCTGTAATGGCAAGTATTGAATCTTAAAAAATCTCTATCTTAGACTTATAAATCTGCACATTTCACGATTCCTTTGTACCGAAAAACATTTTTTTACTATTATTTTTTATTTTAACGCCTGACAATCTGAAATGTGATATTGATATGGGAATTCTACCTCATCTACTCATTTTACCGAGCATATTAGGGAAAAATATGAAAGGAATGGATATTCGGTTGACGCATGACCCTAATCCAAAATTCTCCCTCTAACATATAGTTCTTTCGATTAGAAACTAAAAAAAATATGGGTAAATGTCCTTTACCCGGAACTTCCCTCATTATGAATATTTTCTTTTGTTAGGAATAGTGAAGTGTGAACCAATTTAGTTCAGTACATAGTTATTTAGGAACACATATATACCGCCTTATCAAACATTTTTATGGGACGTCATTTTGTTCCAATATATTCGATCCTTACCGAAACTTTACCAGATTCTACATATGCCACACTTGAATTTGGGCATAATTTAAAACTAATTCAAGAAGTAGTTTGTATATTGACACACACCGCAATTATTTTTTACAAAACTTGAGGTAAATTGGATAAGTAGTTTTTTTAGTAATAATTTTTTAACGTTTCACTAGGCCGTCATCAAAATATTACCAGGTCATCCTCATATGAGCCTTAATTTTTGACTAAAACTTTAAGTCAATCTGATGGGTAGTTTTTAAGCTATGCCGCGAACTGACAGACAGGCAGGCTGACAAAGCGACAGGTGGACGGAATTGATAAAAAATATTTTTTGGCCTCTAGGGTCGCTAAAACGCGCGGATATGTAAAACCTGAGCGGGAGATTACAAAAAATTTATTTGGCCGCCATTTTGTTCCGCCGTCTTGAATTAGTACCACAGTTTTACTAGTTCATCTCTATACTACTTAGTTAAGACATACTTAACTTTCACTTTCATGTGTAATAATGGTTGTAGAGGACATCCAAACAAAATTATTGAAGGAAATTAAATCTTAAAGACAAAACTTAATACAAATAACATACACTAAAGAAATAATCTTCTTATTCTATTACGAAAAATTAGTAATAATTGAAAACCACGTTTATTAAGATCCATGCAGAATTTAATTTCGATTAGTATTGAAATTCGCATTAAATATTTCTAAATAAACAATTCTCAAACATCAGTGCAGCTATTATTACGATTAAACGGTGGGATGAGCCATTGATGTGGCAAATTTATGAAAGTGCCTGGGCCCCAATTCTTGAATCGATAGAGTAAATCTTTCTTTCAGGTTTACACGTCCGTTCTATCAAAATGTGTGTGCATGCATTCTTGAAACTGAGACGGTTTCACATATACTTAATTTTGAGAGAAGTCTGTTCGACTGAGGTATGCTTAGGAGAACAATTACTCTCGGGTGAGACCGATGAAATGGCGTTTTAATGTTTTAATTATCTTTAACCTTACTTTTTCGTGTTTTGATTATTTTGTAACTTGGTGTTCTCTCAAATGGACTCTCTCACTTACCTCCAGAATGCTGGATTTTATGCGTATGAGAACATACAATACAAAGGAGCTCTCCTATCCCATGAGTAGAATGATCGCCTTCTACTATTTTCAATAATTCAATAATTCGGGACCAGGTGGATTACTAGTCTTTTACAGATATGTTTTATGGTTGATACACACCAAATGGGTCAAAGTTAATTTGAATAGGAACAGACTTAATTATTTCTAAAGCAAAATTATATGTCAGTGACTTTTCTATAGGCAAGTAGTAATTTGTATAGTTGAATTACTTTAATATCAAAAGTTTGGCCCTAAAAAGAACTGTTTTTTTTGCAGAAATTTAATTTCGTAGTATTCATCTTGTTGGAAGTTGATTATACTGTTTTCATTAGGATCCAGAGAAATAATTAACGGTTATGTAGTCTCATCACTCTCATCTAGCATACCATCATGTTTCCACATTTTTTCATCTTGCTTATTTCATGATCTACACATTTACTCCACTTTAGACAATCAATTTGCTTTAAAGCCTGTCGAAAAATACTTTCAACATCCTTAGTTTTAAAGCGGTGTTATGCCTGGCAACAAAACTAATAGGATGAGGCTGTTTTAAATTAGAAGTTTCAAGCAACACCTTCTTCAAGAAGCATTTGATAGTTTTTCAAGCCCCCTAGAAAGCTAGCGTTGTCCATAACGATAACGGACCGATGGGAAATAAGGACCATCATATGCCCAAAATATTGCTCGAAAACGTCTGCATTCACGTTTTTTTGATAATCACCAATTTTTGACTGAAATGCTAGTAAACCCCCTGCCTTGTTTATCCAAGTTTCGTCCGAATAATATATATTTAGATTTTCTTCTCGGCACTATCTTTCAGCTCTTAAATATTCTCTTCCTCAACAAATAAACTCATCTTTTTCTACGAAAGTAGTTTTTCGTAACCAAAGCGCATTTTAATTAGAAATCTACACAACATCGTCTTCCTAATGTTTTCAACTTATCGGACCCCAGCCAAGTTATCCAAGTTAGTATTTCATTCTCAAAAAAAAAAAGGATGGAAATGTACAATCCGAAGAAGTTTCCTTATTATTCACGACATAAATCGTATACATTTGTATGTTTTTCGTAAGCAGTTTAGCCCTTAACATATTTTGGCATAAAAGTGTCATGAAGAGACAATCCACATTCCAGTAATTTTTTAACCCTGAGACAGACCTAAAAAATTATTGAGGGGGGTAATTCTAAAATTTTGCCAACCCATTTTCAACTTCGCCAACCCAATATTTATTGATTAACAACAATATAAAAAAACACATGAAAACGCAATTAACAATTTATTAAAATATAATCATTTGCATAAATGTATAAAAATAAGTTTTAAATTTCACTTTTCTCTTGTTTTAAGAATATTATGAATTTTTCACAACATTGGCCAAAACCCTTTTAAATTTCATCTTTTCCAACTTTTAATTTATAATTTTAAAGTCTAGCAAATGCCGCTATACTTTTGACTTGTCAATATTTTTTTGACCTTGTTTACATTCAAGCAACATGTCTGCGTTTAAATAACCGCCTCTCATTTAAAATGGCATAACTACAGAACAGTAAAAATGGTATAATGCCTTATCCATTATATCGTGCAGTGAGGGAACCATTTCTTTTTTGCAGATTCAATACTTCATAGCTATTCCTAAAGTACATGATCTGGATTAGTGTATGGGTACATTGGTACAGGCACAACCAAACTTATAATTTAAACGCAACAATAGCCAATGAAGACAGTTTTATTAAAGATTGGAGATGTTTTTTTTCTGGAATAAATAGGTTCTGATATAGATAATAATATTTCTTCGAAACGAAAAGCAGGCACTAAGGTATATATATATATATATATATATATATATATATATATATATATATATATATATATATATATATATATAATTAGGCATGCAAAATTGAATAATTCTATACTTATCCATCCTGTATCAATGTAAATGCCCTTTTTGAAAAGCAAACACGACTCCTCCTATATAATTGCTTTGTTAAAAAAAGCATTCTTTGCTGAAGGATAATATAAATATTATTGATATTATTGATAAATAATTCAGAACCAAACCAGAGTATACACCATTGTATGGTAATTTTCGGGACTACAGACTTATACAAAGACAAAATCAAACATTAACTTTGTAATGACCTTATTGTATAAAAAATGAGAATATTTATATATTGTGATCCTATAATAGTTATGGTGTATTATTATTAGTTAAATTGTCTGTTAAGGTTTATTATTTACATTAGGCTATTGTTGGAGATTTCCATAATATTTTATCTAAATTACAATATCGTATTTGAATTGTTCATTAATCATGCACCATGTTTTGTGACCGCATTAAAATTACTTTAAAATAACATTTAGCTTTTTACATTAGACTTTAATTTTTCAGTGAGTGTGATATTGGTTTATACTGTTTGTGTAAAGTATCTATAATGTGTAGCGTAGCATATCTTAGAGTAATATATGATTTTTGTCTTCACCAAATAACTGCTGGGCATTTTGGTAAAATTAGAAGTGTCTTAAAGTACTTTTAAATATCTAATCAGTCACTTATGCGTCACTATTGCATTATATTCTCGTAAAAGTGGCTTTTTAAATAGTCAAGTTCTGTGTAAGCTAAAATTCTGAACGCAATAATATAGCAAAGGTTTCAGCATGGTAATAGGTAAATTGGCAAATATCAATAAGTTATTTGGTTCAAATGCCATGCTCAATAGCTATTTATATAACTAGTTGCACAATGAGCATGCTTTTTTGCACTAGATATGAAGATTGGACTAGGAGCGTAACGTGTTTCATCACGTTTCATTTTGATTTAAATAACGTCAACGCCATTTTTGGTTTCTATAGAGAAAACAATGCAATAATCGTGTTATTCTATAAAAAACGCCAGTGTCAAAAGAAGTTGCAAAAGCTGTAGTAGCAAATTTGTTGCCAAGTAAGTCAAAAGCACCTTGTTCTAATTTCCAATAGTGATCCGGAGTAAAGAAAATAAATATAGAGAATAACGATATCAGAAAAGGTTCTTCTTGCATATTTTTCATACAAAGCAAAAATAATCAAACCCTCGACGATGCGGAGTCACTATTCGATGTTACGAACAACGATCTGGCAATAAAACTTCACGTTTCAGTGTCCCTAGATGCCGAAAACATATTTTCTCAATTCCGTTGGTCTGTCTGTCTGTAACTGCTTATGCGATTGACTTCAAATTTTGGTCAAAAATTAAGGGTCATATGGGGAATGACACGGTAATATTTTGGTAAAAATACAATATGGCAAAACAAAATGGTGGCCTAGTGAAATGTTAAAAAAATTATTACTAAAAATCTACTTTTTTATCTCAAATTGTGCAGAAAAATCAAATATTATATAGGAATCAACTGGTAAAATTTTGGTATGAATCCATGATGGCGGAACAAAATAGCGGCCTAGAAGATATTTAAAAATTCAGCCTTAGAAAATATTTAATCAATTGGTTTCAAATTGTGTGCTATAACTAATTTATTAATGAACAAGTAAAACTGTGGTATTAATTGAAGATGGCGGAGCAAAATGGCGGCCAAATTAAATGTTTGTGATCGTGAAAAAATCAGCCTCCCAAGTTTTACATATCTTCACGTTTTAGGGTCCGTAGATGCCAAAAAATATATTTTATCAACTCCGTCGGTCCGTCTGTCAAACTTCAGTCAAAAATTATGGGTCGCCTGGTAATATTTTGGTAAAAATGCAATATGCCGGAACAGGATGGCGGTCTAGTGAAACGTTAAAAAATATTTCAATAAAACTAATTATCCAGTTTATCTCATGTGTTGTCACATGGGAACGAATTTGTGTGATATAGAGATAAACTGGTAAAGCTGTGGTACGACTTCAAGATGGCGGAAAAAAATGACACCCAAATAAAATTTTTAGAAAATTAACGTAAAAAAATCCTATTCTATTCAATTCAAATTTTACCAAAAAATTAAATGTAATATTGGAATAAACGAAAATTCAACATGACCCGATGACGTAACAAAATGGCGGTGTGAAAACTACTAATTGAATTTATTTTAAATTATGCTTAAAAATCAAGTGTGGTATAGACAGAAACTGGTAAAATATTGTTAGTTATCCAATATGGTGGAACAAAATGGCACCCAATATAAATATTTGAAAAGACAGTAATGGCTATGTCCTGAACTAAATTGGGCCACACTTCACTATTTCTTATGAAAGGAAAGATTTATAACGAGTAAAGTTCCGGGTAAAGCAAATTTACCGGTTTTGAAAAGGAATGCAGAAGAATATCAGCCAAAAAAATCAAAAACTAAGTAGCTTTTAGTAAATTTTTGATGGAGACTTTTTGTAATAATCGAAAGTGATGTTGCTGGAATTAATCTGATTGTAGTGGTCCGAAAATATGTTCAAATGCGTCCAAATCATGTAGAAAATAATCGTTGTTTTTCTCGGATATAGAAACGGAAAATGCATTATCCAACTAGTTGCCATCAACACTTTTTCTGACATCACAAAAAAAATTGGGACATTTCTTGGCTTGCGCAAAATCCTTAATTATGCACTAGACATGTGTTTCACAGATCGTCTAAAACCTTATTGTCAGATGCTGGTGCTGATTTACAAACGTCTAAAAGGCATGGTAGATGGAAATATAACGTTGCTTCTGATAATTATATTAACGAATCTGTCAATAATAAAAGAAAAAAGGTGTAAAGAAACTTGGGGACAAAATACATCGACAACTATCGCAGTTCTCAAACAAAGTACATCGGCAACTATAACATTGGATTCTTACTCTCAGTTTGTTAACAATGATGTGGATGATGTATCACCTCGGGTATCATCTAATAATTCTAATGACAAAATGCAGCAGTATTCGGTGAAAATACATTTCAGAACTGTACGTTTACCATTTAAAACAAATCAAATAAGTAATTTCTCAATTAAAATGTTGTACGTCTAATATTTATTGTAGTATGTTCAATTTTATAACAATAGTACTGTTTTCTTAGTAAAAAATAAATGAATCTGTCGCAATATGTGTTTCTGTTTATATGACTTAAGTTATTTGTGACAATGACAATCAGTGCCAAAAAGTTGATTTTTGGTAACTAAATTGCAAAAATTATATTAACGTCCGACTAGCTTATTATTGACAAATAATGACATTATGTCAAAATCAGTTAAATAAGAAATAATATCCAAGGGCATTATAAATAATATTCAAGCATTCAATATGCCCTAAGGCGTTATTATAGAAAAATAACACTTTAAGGCATTAAACATAATAATTTTATTTTTATTTTTGTTAAAATTCGTTTTTTCTGAAAAAAAAATTTTACTTACTCGGACATTAAATGTTGAAGGCACCACGGGTATTATAAGGGATAACGCTTTCGGTCGACATATAACCCTTGTGCCAGAGGCCATCGGGAAACACTGTGTCAACCTCAAGCATTATTAGCTTTATAATACCCTTGGTACCTTAATAACAAATATTTTAAAAAGTAAAGTTCTCCTCGTACTGAACGTAAACCATATATTTATGAGAGGGGATAAAGCTTGTATGTCATAAACGCCGTGTAAAAATAGTGAATCCATTTAACAGAAAAATGACCGGAATTTGGCAAAGAGAGCAGGCTCAATAAAAGAAATGACAGTTTCGTACTTGAGAAATTAACCTGCAACTGACAATGATCGAAGACATGTCAACAAAGGATTTTTTTCTTATTTCGTTATTCATTTATTGATGAAACCGTTGTTTTTTTATGGTTAGTTGGTAATAAAAGTGTTACTTAAGAGTATATAATGTTTTTTTTTGAAAATATAGTAAGTTTTTTATTCATGAATTATACAAGAAATATTTTTTGGTTTGGGTATTTTTGTATAATTGCCCGATTTTTTTTATTATAAGACTATTTTTTTAATATATGTTCCAAACTGCCGATAACGTCCTTAAACATATAAATACAAACAGAGCGTGTCACTGTCAGATTTTCACATGGTTGCCAAATGGTGCATATCTGTTTAGAATAGTTGAAGTTGGTTTAATAATAAATTCAGAACGTTTCGTTATAAATAACTAATTGCTAACGAATATTAACTGTAAATTTCAATATTCCAGATATGAACTGTTACGAATCGTATTTATTTTCAAACTTTAATTTGTAAGAGTTGCCTACATTTGTGGATAAAATTTAACTTTTGACAAAATGGTTTGCGCATGTGAAGAATGAGCAGAAAAACTATTCTTATCCCCACTCATAATTTTATGACGTAAACATGGGCCAAGTGACGTCACATAGATATATTAAAATGTATGTAAATATATGCAGGTGGTAATGGCAATTAGTAAGTATTTGTATATTTTAATAATAATAATAAAATGTTTGCCAGTGCAGAGTTGAGAAATGTAAAATGTTTAAGGGGTATCTCTAAGCATCCAAAGGCCATTTATATTTTTGTTAACACAATAATTATGACAATAGGTTTTTACAAATTTCCCTTTGTTCAGTGTTCACGGGTAGACTAAACTAAGTTATTGCCAATTTGTTCAAGAAGATTTTGATTAAAACTTTTGCTACATCTAAAAAGTCGAAACCATTCACAATATTGCAAAAACCTTAATTTTGAAGAGCAAAGATATTGTTAAAACACCTAATATAAGAACGTAATTTCAAATGTCTAGTAATTTTTTTCGCATCAGTAATGTTTTTCTTTAATGTCTAGTAATTTTTTTTCGCATAAGTAATGATTTTCTACATAATTTGTTTTTTACTTCCCTCGTAAAAGGGAAGGTAAAAACGAAATGGCGAAACTAAATGGCCGCTTAATATATTATTTAAAAATTCAGCCTAAAAAAATTACCTAATGGATTGATTTCAAATTTTGTGCCTAAATGAATTGTGGTATAAAGATGAACTGGTAAAATTGTGGTACGAACGTTGTTGCCTTAACAGAATGTAATATTTGTATTAATGAGAAAATCGCCCTCTTTACTTTTACATATCTTCACGTTTAAGCGTTCTTAGATGCCTAAAAATATCTTTTCTTAATTTCGTCGGTTTATCTGTCAGTTCGCCGCATAGCTTAAAAACTTCTTACCTGATTGACTTTAAATTTTGGCCAAAAATTAAGGGTCATATGGAGGTTACCTGGTAATATTTTGGTAAAAATCCAATGTAGCGACATAAGATGGCGGCCTAGTGAAACGTTAAAAAATATTTCTATAAAACTAATTACATAATGTGCCTCAGATTTTGCGAAAAACCAAGTGTTATATAGAAATGACCTGGTAACATTTTGGTATGAATGCAATATAGCAAGACAAAATGGCGGCCTAATAAAATATTTTTTTTTTATAAATTTTGTGCAAGCGTTAAATTGAATATGATACAGAGATAAAGCGGTAAAGTTGAATTCAAGATGGCGAAACAAAATAACTGTCAAATAAAATGTTTAAAACAACAACGAAAAAAATATTCTTATCCAGTTGATTTTAAGTTTTGCAACGAGTAAGGATAAACTGGTACAAATTCAACATGACGGAACAAAATGGCGTTCTTAAAAAAGTCAATGTAACAACTAAGTATTGAATTTATTTTAAATTACGCCCAAAAATATAGTGTGGTGAAGGTAGAAACTGGTAAAATAATGGCAAGAATCCAATATGGTAGAAAAGAGTGGCGTCCAATAAGAATGTTTAAAAAAACAGTATATACATTTACTATACTAAATGACTATTTACGGAAGTAAATTGGGTCTCACTTCGTTATTCCTAATAAAGATTTATAACGAGGGAAATTCCGGGTAAAATAAATTTAAGGATTTTTGTTATTCTAGTGTTAATTAAGTGAGTATATTATTTTTATCAAGCATATTTTTTTTTGGGAATTTGAAAATAACTTGGTGTAAAGACTACATGACATGACGTGAGTTAAGTCAAGCCGAGGACGCACTGTATACTTATTATTACTTCCCCATATAACAGCCAATGTGTGTGTGTTGAGAAAGCCATTGACAAAAAATTCGTCCTGAAATCTAATTTATTTTAAGAGATATTGTAGAGCAAATGACATGTCACCTTCTTAAGGGTAGAATACCGAAAGATTCTGGCTTTTAAGATAATTATTTTTAAAAGGCATTGACGCATTGTGTACCTTTTCGCAAACTGCAGGTTGAAATTTAAAACAAAACCAGAAATTGATTTTTAGGTAATTATTTGTGAAAGTCAGACGAAATAATTGTAAAAACACATTCTTAAATTTGAGCAGTTAAAGGAACTCAGAAATAGATTTTTGGTAATTTTTCTTAACTGTTAAAAGATATTGTAAAAAAGAAAAAACACATTTTGACCTTTCAGACTGGAATTCTGTCTTAAAATCCCATTCAATTGAAGAGACGTTATAAGAAAGTAAAAATACATTTCACCTCTTTAAATATAGAATTTCGAAAAATCCAGACCATTGACAAACATTTCAAAATTCTATTTATCTGAAGCGATAAAAACATAAAATACTATTTTACTTTTGTCCACCAACTTAGGGGTGGGTTTTAATGTAACTTTGCTAGTTCTCGCAGGTCGTGTTATGATACTACAAAGAAACAATAGTTCAAAAAGTAAACGAAGCTGAAAAGCAAACTTTAACATGTTGGTAGTTGACTTTTATCGCCTCCCACATTTTTAACGACCATCGGGATAATATTCCGACAGTAAGTTATTTTTTTGTCTCGGCTTAAACACAGGCCCAACGGCCACAATATTTACTTCTTTTATTCGTCTTTACTATCCGCTTGCGTTGCCTTGAGATTTATTACAATAAACAAAAATAAACTCAGGATAACAATTAAATAAAATAATTATACCTTTTCGAAGCTGGCATTTTATTTAATCTCGACGTTGGATGAGATTTAGAGATACCAGTGCGCTGGGGCGCAGATAAGTTAAATGCGAGGCTCATCAAGAAAGAAGTATATATTTATTTTAATAGACTTTATAAATGAATAATTTTTTACTAGGCTCCAAAATGCTATGATAATATCGAAAGATCTAAACAGATAAATGAAGACTTTACTGTGATGATTATTAGATAGATAGGTCAATTTGTTTTTAACATCTTAGATAGTGCTCTAATGGGGTTCTCACTATCATCAGTAGTGGCAAATCTATGATATGGTTCGACAGTCAGTGTTGCCAGATGATGAAATCGAAATTATCGTATAATACTGCAGAAATTATCGTTTTTTCATAATTTTATCGTACATTCCTATGGGGGATGGGGGTAGCGAGTGCAAAAATTCTTAAATGACGTTATCGGCGGAGGGGTTAAGAATTTTGTAATACTGTTATTATCTATGGGAAAAACACCAAAATCATACTTCGCAAACTATTATTGTTCATTAAATGTTTCAAAGTAAACTTCTTCTTCTTGTGGTTCTGTGTCCTAGTTTTCATCTTCCAAATTATTTTGTCCGTAAATTTTTGACGAAGTCATGGAATTAATCATTTGATCTGTAGGTTTAAAAGTGACGCATCCGTTACCTAAATTTATCCACTGGGTTGAGTGCATAAGATAATGCGCTTAATGTTTTTGTTATTATTCTATTTCTGGCTTTAGTATTTATCAAGACTTTGGAAAAAACTCTTTCACAGCTTGCACTAGTGTGATTCAATGATAATACACATAAAGTTAATTCGCTTAGGTCTAGAAACAAATAATTATTCTCAAAATTAGTGATCTGACCCAACTTGTAATAAAATAAATCAAGTTCTTTTTCAAATGAAAGTTTCTTGAAACTTTGTAAACTTCTCCACTGATCATCAATTTTCTCCATTTTTTCAAAGTTTTGTGGGTCGCAAATTAGTGGTAATAATTCCATCAATAGGAAAACGTGTATTAATATTTTTAATATCGCATTTTTACAACATACTTAGTTTGCTTAGAACAGGATCTGCAAAGTCATACCAATTTTTTATTTCGAAACATGTTATTAAGAAGCTCCTGCATCTCACATAAAAATCTTGCTTAATTTCGTTATTTTAATCATTGATATTCGTAAGACGCCAATTCCTACACGTAGCTCAATACATTTTTCTAACATATCTTGTTTACCAAAGTTCAGAAATTAGCGTACGTTTATCTATTATCGATCGTTAGTCGTACTCAGCTCATAAATTTTGTACAAATACAATAATTATCGAATGTGTGGCAAAGTTATGTGAATGACATATTTATTATATGGCAACAAGGTCATCCAGTGATGGAATTATTCTAGAGAGAAAAACAACAAATATTCGTTTTTATATGTTCTGGTCAGAAAACGCACAACGGATATCGCGTATAGAGAAAATCAACACATACTGATAAATATTTAAATGGAAGATCAGCCACCACAAACTCAAGCTATGCCAATACCCTTATATTTAGATACGTGCGATTAACTGAACTGAATTACATGGGAATACCCAATACGTCACATAATTAATATAAAATAACTATTAAATATAGAATAAATTACTAAAATTACTTCTAAGTAGGTACGTCTGGTATTGCATAAAATATAGTTTAAAGATAACATAAAGTTAAAGTACCTCGAAAGTAAAGATAATATATATATATAAATATTTACATATAAATACGTTATTTATTAAGATTTTGATACTTTTGCAATTTCAGAATTTGTATCCAATAACTTATAAAATAATAACACTTCAAGACTCCCCAGGTTTAATTAAATATAAATTAACTTTATGTAATGCAAAATTACTTTTTTGATAACATATTTTATGAATAAATCATGTAATTTGTAATCATTTTGGTTGTGCCAATCTATGTTTTATGTTGATGCTAAACCGTAAACCTATGTACGAATAGAATATTCGCCATTTTGTCAGATCGGGTCCATTCGGATCGACACAAGTCTACTACGCAGAAACCAACACTTCAGTCTCTATTCGGACGCGAGAAACAAAGTTCCGATAAAGCCAAATGCGATTTTGGTAAAACGTCAGCAAAATAGTCCTTTTCAGAACCATAGTAGTGAACGGATGTACACCAAGAACGAAAAACCAGAGATTGATAGAGAGACCGATGGAATTGAGAAAACATATTTTTTGGCATTTGGCGACGCTAAAACATGAAGATATGTAAAACCTGGGAGATGTTTTTTTTTCATGATTACAAGCTTTTTATTTAGCTGCCATTTTGTTCCACCATCTTGAATTCGTGCCACAATTTCAGTTCATCTCTATATCACACTTATATCTTGTATACAATTTGAAATCAATCTATGAGGTAGTTTTTTACAGGCTGATTTTTTAAATAATTTATTAAGGCGCTATTTTGTTTCGGCATCTTGGATTGGTACCAAAATTTTAGCAGTTGATTCTTACGCAATACTTGAATTGGTATATCTGGATTTTTAGTAATATTTTTTTTAACTTTTCACTATTCCACCATTTTATTACCTCATATTAGATTTTTACCAAAACGTTGTCATCGTCATATAACCCTTAATTTTTGACCAAAATTTGAAGTCAAGGGCGTAAGTAGTTTTTCAGGTACCTATGATGCGAAAAGGCAGACACACTAACGGAATTGGGAAAACATGTTCTTAGGCATCTAGGGACCCTAAAACGGGAAGATCGTTAAAAACCTGGGAGGGTGATTTTTTCCGACTACAATATTTCCCTTTTAGGAAGGAAGAAGAAACAAAAAAAAAAGTCGTAATTGCACTTATATGAACAGCATATCAATTTAGTGTCTATGTTGGCATGATTATAACCATTAAAAAACACACTTAAAAATGGATTTAACCTAGGTAATAACAATAATAACTTTAAAGAATGCATTGGTACAACCAGTACCGCATCTACAACTTTTGGGCTTGTGGCAAAAACTGACGACCAAAAAAAAAGTGCTGTCTTCCATAAAGTAAAAACTTATCCCCTCCTTCAATATAATAATATATAAAAAAATACCTACTTTACTGAGATCCGCAAAGTTAGCCCCAAAGCATTTCCGATTCCTTCTAATTTGGTGTCATTCCTTACTGCTTTTTAGTGCTTTATTTGTTTTCGTTGCTACTTCTTTAGTTTCGCAAATATTCATATAAGGTCAGCCTCCAAAGTTTTTCTGATCGACCCAAACTAGGTGTCGTTCGTTAGTGCTTTTTGGTGCTACTATTAGTTTCGTTAGCGCTTGCATAATTTTGGAAATGTTTATTTATTCTGTTTCAAAGTCAGCCCCCAAAGTTTTTCTGATCGACCCAAACTAGGTATCGTTCATAGTGCCTCAAGTAGTTTCGATATAACTTCTCCATTTTCGAAAGATTCGTTTATATTGTTTCAAGGTCAGCTCTCAAAGTATTTGGGAGTCGCTCAAATTTGGTGTCATTCGTTAGTGGTTCATTAGTGCTTTATCTGGTTTTATTAGGGTTTCCTTTGTTTAAGTAGATCAGGAAAACTTTGGGATCTAACGTTGAAATTGAAAAACGTTTATATTGGGAAAACTAAGGAAGCACTAACGAAATCAAATAGAGCCCTAAGAAGCTATCGAAACACTAACGAATTACATTTAATTTGAGTGAATCGGAAATACTTTGGGAGCTAGCCTTCAATTGAAATTAACGGATATTTCCAAAATAAGGCAAGCAATATTTGGAGGCTGACCTTGAAATAAATCAAACGAATATTTCAAAAATTTAGGAAGTTTAACGAAACTACGTGAAGCACATAAAAGCACTAACGAAGCACTAACGAATGACCCCTAATTTGGGTCGATCAGAAAAACTTTGGTGGTGGCTGACCTTCAAATAAAATAAACGAATATTTCCAAAATGAAGCAAGCAATATCAAAATTACTTAAAGAACTAAAAAGCACTAACGAACAGCACCTAGTTTGGGTCGATCAGAAAAAATCAGAAAATTTTAAAAAATATTTGTATTTGCGAAAGCGCTAACGCAGCACTAAGGAATAACATCAAATTAGAGCGAATCGGAAATACTTTGGGGACTAACTTCACGGACCTACTTTACTAATAAAAAGAAACAAGGGAAATTATAAAAACGATTTTTGTTGCAGAGAGACGACGGCGGGCCCTCATTTCGACTGGCACTAGGGCCGGGTCTGAACGGGCCTAATGGGTAATACGGCCCTGGGTATAACAAATATAAGTACATACTAAAATTAATTGCTTTCTTGCATAACACAGTTCTTGTCATTTTATTTTAACAATAATATTTTTTAAGTAAAATATCATATTTTCAAACTGTTTTGTTTTATTGAAATATCATAAGGGTCCATGAAGTTGGACCACAAAGCTCTCCGATTCGCTCAAATTTAGTGTTATTCGTAAGTGCTTTATTTGGTTTTGTTAGTGCTTTCTTAGTCTCGTAAAATTATTTTTTTCAAGGTCAACCTCCAAAGTTCTTCGGATCGACTTAAACTAGGCTTTGCTCGTTAATGCTTTTTGGCGCTTTAATTAGTGCTTTTTTATTTTTGCAAATGGTTAATTTTATTTTGGGTCAGACCCCAATTTTTTTCTGGGGTCCAAAAGGTGTCGTTCGTTAGTGCTTTGTAAGCGATTTCAGTGCTTCAAGTAGTTTCGTTATTACTTGCTTGATTTTGAAAATATTCCTTTTTTTTAAGGTAGTGCTTCTTCATACTTCATTTATGAGCTCTGTCTCAGTAAAGATGGCCCAAAAACTATGTATTTTAAGAAATTTGTTATATTAACGAAAAACTGTAATACGTTTCTGAAAACTTATGATAGGTTTATTCAATGTGAGTCTAAAATACTACATTTTTTGTAACAGAGAAGAAAATATCTTACAAATAACAAATATCATGTTTTGGGGGGTTGGGCCAACTTTATCGAGACAGACTGCTTAATTTAGTTATTTTTTTCCAAAGTTTTTCTAATCGACCCAACTAGGTGTCGTTCGTTACTGTTTAATGTCAAAAAACTGTCGATTAAAAAAAATCAACAAAACCCAATAACAGCAAATATCCATCGCGTTACATCGTTTTTTCGACTGATTATTGCTTCGATTTGTCTTGACATAGCATCAACTAATGTTTGGCAGTCATCTGATGAAAAACTGTTTCAAATTTTTTGGAGACGGGTTCATAATTCTGGAACGGTTCTTGCTGGTTTTGATCGAAGCTTTTTCTTCATGAAAAGCCATAAAGTTTCAATCGGTGACAGGTCTGGGCTACTGGACGTCCATTTAAAAAAAATATTGTTTTCTAGCATACAGTATTTTACTTTTTTAGCCGTATGACAAGCGGTACCATCTTGTTGGGGTGTTAAGTTATTTTGAAGCACAGTGATGTTACTTATCAGCATTCATAATACTTTCCACAAAGTGTAAGTTTCCCACTCCACTAGCTGACATGGATCCCCAAATCATAATAGAAGCCGGAAACTTTTTAAGACAGTCATTCTGAAACACTTCTTCTTTAGTTCTTATGACACGACTCCTACTATCAACAATAAATACTTCCTAAGTTCCGTCGGTTCGAAGACCATAATTTGTGTTCTTTTGCCCACGCTAGTCTATTTTTTTTCTGAATCTTTGTCAGTAAGGGCTACTCTTTTGTCTATAAAATATTGAATTAAAAATGACCAAAAACAAAAATAATTTAAGCTTACTGCGTAAGTTTTAGCTTTCAGTTTTTGACAGCTCTGTGGCAAGTTGTTCTTAAAAATTTTTCTCCCGTTGCCCGATTCCATAATATTTTTAATTCGTTATAATTAGCACCCCGGTTTTGTTTGATAAGCTCTTAAGTTGGTATTGGAATAATGCGGATGACTTCCACTTCTAGGTTTTTGACCCACAGATCCAGTGGTTTTGTATAGTTTAATAATATTTCGAATTGTATATCTCGATTTATTAACACTGTTAGCGATTTAGCTTTTTAAATGCAAGTGTATGATCACTTTTCTTATTTCGTCAGTAACAGCTTTACCAGTGAGCCATTTTTAGTTGTTAACAACAACACTATTGTACGAAAGATAATTAAAACGTCAAAATCGGCTTCTTAGCAACTAAAAATGTTATCATTTGTTATACAAAGCCTACCTGGATTTTACTGAACTGGATAAACCGACCAATCAACTCAAGTTGCCTCCATCATGTATTTTCCCAAACACAAATAATTTTACAAAGAAGCCAAATTTGAAATAAAAACTCTCTAAAAATAGACACCTCGGTCTTGTTATCTTTCCATAAATATTTAAAGAAACCAAAAATATTATATTTCAAATAAAATTTTGATTTGCCCTAAAATACATTTACAAAATCATGTTTTAGGGGTTGGGCCAACCTCATTGAGACAGGACTCGTAGTTTCGTTACTGCTTCATCAATTTAGTCAATTTTTTCTTTTCTTTTTCGAAAGTTTTCTTAATCGACCCAACTAGGTGTCATTCGTTAGTGTTTTAGTGCTTTAAGTAATTTTGTTATTGCTTGCTTAATTTTGAAAATATTCGTTTATTTTGTTTCAAGGTTAGCCCCCAAAATTTCCCTCATCGTCCCAAACTAGGCGTCGTTTGTCACTGCTTCGTTAGTGCTTTCTGGTTCTTCGATTAGTTTCGTTAGTGCAATCTTATTTTTGTAACTATTTGCATATCTTTATTTTAAGATCAGCCCCCAAAGTTTTTCTAAACAACCCATACTAGGTGTCGACATTTAGTTCTCTATACTGCTGAGTAGTTTCGTTATTGCCTGTTGAATTTTGGAATTATTTTCTGGTCCACTCAAACTAGTGTTTTCTAAATTTTATATATGAGTCAATAACCATGAATAAAAATGTTTTACGTGATATCAATTAATACTCTCAATAAACGGAATTTTTCTGGTAAGTTTAAAAAAATTTTTCGAAAAATAAAAAAGATATCGATATGCGCTTAGCAGCAATTATCTAAATCATTTGGTTTCATTTTTTTTTTTAAATCAAGAGACATAACATTATATAGGGTATGTAGAAAGGTATATGATTTTCTTTCAATATTAATGAATATTAGCTGCTATTATATATATTTTGGTTTTATTACATAACATATTTTTGGGAGGGTCAGGGAAAGTCAGTTTTTTCAAAAACTTACCTCTTTTTCGAGATAAACAACAGGTTATTTAAAAAATAACTAAATATAATTTTACTGGTTGTAACAAAATACATTATTGTTCAATTGTATCATACCGTATAGAATAACATTTTGTCTTGTAATCCAAAAATTATCGAAAGTATTCAGCATCCACCAACATGAAGCATTAATGTTTAGACCTAGTTTGGGTCGATAAAATGAAACTTTGGGTGCTGACCCTAAAGTAAAGATGAGCGAATATTTACAAAAATAAGAATGCACTAACGAAACTAACTGAAGCACTAAAAAGCATTAACTAAGTAGTTTGGATTGATCAGAAAAGCTTTGGGGACTGACCTTAAAACACAATAAACGAATATTTCCAATATTAAGCTAGCAATAATGAACCTACTTAAAGCACTAAAAAGCACTATCGAATAAGATCTAGTTTGGGTCGATCATAAGAACTTTGGGGGCTAGAAATTAAAAAAATATATTATTTGCGAAACTAAAGAAGCAGTAACGATACTAAAGGACTAAGAAGCACTAAGGAATGAGACTAAATTTAATCGAATCGGAAATACTTTGGGGTTGACCTACATACAAAATAAACAAATATTGCCAAAATTAGGCAAGAAATAACGAAATTACTTGAAGCACTATAAAGCACTAACAAAGCACTAACGAATAACTAATAGTTTGTGCCGATTAGAAAAATTTTGAGGGCTAACCTTAAAACAAAATTATCGAATATTTCCAAAACAAAACTACTTGAATCAGAAACGGCGCCTAGCTTGAGTCGATTAGACATACTTTGGGGGTTAACCTTGAAATAACAAAAAATATATTTGCGAAACTAAGAAAACGCTAACCAAACCAATTAAAATACTAAGAAACACTAACGAATGATATTAAATATGAGCAAATTGGAAATACTTTGGGGGCTAACTTCACGGACCTGTATCATAACCTAAGTCCTTATAAAACGCGAAATTCTGTATAACACATATTGTGTGAAAGTAAGCCAACGATATTTACAAATTAATTTAAAATAACATATAGTACCTACACCGAACAATACCTGGTAATTTCTCTTACAAACAAACGGCTATATATTACAAAGTGAATAAATATTCAACAGTTAATTACAGTAAAAAAAAGTGCATTGCGTCGTCTTCTCGCCCAGCAGAATAAAACAGTAACAAAACTGTGACACCTTAATTGTTCCCCATAATTTTGATAAACCCAGGCACGGCTGTAAATTATTCTGGTCTAGTTCAGGCCACATTTTTAGCACGTACGCTCGGAGTAATTAAAATATAAATTAACGTTATAATTAGGGAGAATAAATGCAGTTTCCATGTACTTGAATTAAGAAGCTGAGATAAGACATTATTAGAAATTCGGGTGGAAATCATAAATATATCTTGGGTTACTACATTTGCACCATAAAATTAGGAATAATAAATTTTACGATTATGTTTTTATTTTCTCGTAGATCAATAAACGGACTTCCGGATATGACGTTAACTGGTTAACTGCTCTATTCGAGACGGTACACGTACGCGCACACATGCACTCTTACACACACAGAGACACACTCACTCACCACTGTCATTTAGCAGATTGTCTTAATTACTATCAGAATGAGATACTTCCAACACAACCTCAGTTGTTATAATTGGCATCTGGTGCTAACGGCGTTGGCTGAGGTAGATAGATATGTAGACGTTTTCACCTGTGAACAAGGAAAAATATATTTTCCTCATAAAATATATTTCTGAAACCTTTACTACGTTTCGACTTATTAATTCAATTAGATTCCTGTCTTCGGGATTGAATAAGCTCGTCTTAAACATAGAAAATTATGTTATATTAAAAAGTGAAACGTCTTGTATATTTGAGGAGCAGTTTACCTTACTAATATGCAAAGGTGTATTTCCCTATGATCATATAGATAGTTGGGAAGAGCTTAAGCAAACTGTACTGCCTACAAAGCTTAGTTTTCATAATCAGTTGGAAGATAGGCTTATAAGTGATAAGAATGATTATCAACATGTACAAAATGTGTAAAGAATTTGGACTTTACAACGTAATAACATTATTTAGATTTATACCTTAAAACCGACATTCTGTTATTAGCAAATATATTTGAGGAATTTTGTCGAATCATTCACCTATGGATTATCCGCTGCGCATACATACAGTCCAATCGGCTACTCTTTTCTTGTGCGCTATATAAAACTCGAAAAGGTGCTGACCTCTTAATTGACGAAAACATGATTAAATGGGAGAACAATATGACAAGACCTACCACATGGTGGGCATAAATCGATGAACGAGTATAATGTGAGAGCGTTTGATGTTTTTTCTGTGACTAATAACCCTAATAATGAATATATTTTAGAAGTAGGTCTAGAAATTTTACATGAATTATATGACAAGTTATAGAACTTCCAACTTAACTATCTAATAATAATAATAATAATAATAATAATAATAATAATAATAATAAACACGTTTATAATTCCAAAAGGAAATTACAAATTAAAAAAAAATAAACATAGACATCTACAATAGGAATAAAAGGCCACTTATCAGCTTCCTTCACAAGCGAAGGGGCTGTTGAAGCCTATTAAATAATTATAAAAAAAAATATTATTAACTTTCATAAAGAAAGTTAGTTTGAAATTTTTTTAAAAAAGAGTGGTGCAGGGTGATTAAACAAAAAAAATATATATACATAAGAAAGTACGCGTCCAACTTAATAGCGCTATGCTACTGAGGCACGAGACAGAAAGTGAGAGAGAGTTATTTTAAACATATGCAAAGTAGAGAGGGGATGGACGAGAAAATAAATACTAGTTTTTTGTTTAACGAGGTCCGCTGTTATTGTAGTTGTTGGCCCAGCAATTTATTTTTCATTGATTTTTTAAAGGATGCAACTGACAGTGACGTACTGGTTATTTTATATTTGTTGATTAAGTTAGCAATTTGATAAGAATAACTTTTTTTAAACTGTTCTTTGTTGTGTAAGGGTACTGATAGCAGATACTGTCGGCGTAAATTTAAATTATACACATCCGTACGGTATTGAAGTTTATCGAGGAGATATGGAGGACGGTGAAATTTTAAAATTTTGTAAAAAAAGCAGATAGAGTGTAAGATACGACGATGTTGCATGTTAAGCCAGCCCAATTCGGGCAGTTTATGTGAAACCCTCTGCCTTTGTCTAATACCATAAACAAAACGTATGCATGAATTGTGTACCTTTTGAACCCGATTTTTAGCCTGTAAATCAAGGAAAGCACCATAAACGTTGTCTGCGAAATTAAATTGTGACAAAATGAGAATGTCGGACAACAAGGCCTTGGTTTTTTGATTAAGTACATGTCGCTGAAAGTACAAAGGTTTTAATACTGAGAATGCTTTTTGCAGGCATGAAGTTATGTGATCATTAAATTTTAGTTTATTGTCTATGACAAGCCCGAGACTTTTAGACGAGTTTTTAAAAGCGACAGGGTTGGTGCCGATTTCGATTTTAATGGTGGATTCAAGACCTAAGCGTTCAGTCTCGTTACAAAATAATAATGCTGCGGATTTATTTGGGTTAATCTTAAGAAGATGTTCATTGGATTTACTGAAAAGATAGTGTAAGTCACGGTTGATTTGATTGTTTGCTATTTCGACTTGATTGGGGTTAAAAGATAGGTAAATTTGTGTATCGTCTGCATAGAGGTGGTACTTGCAGTGACGAAGTGATTTGATGAAATTAAATGTGTAAATACTGTACAGAAGAGGACCGAGAACGCTGCCTTGGGGAACACCCGCTGAGATGTTGAGTAAATCCGATTGTTTGCCATTCAAAATTACCGTCTGGCTTCTGTCCGAGAGGAAAGACGCCAACATTGCCACCGCCGACTGGCCAAAGCCAATATATTTTAGAATAGAAAGCAATATATTATGATGAATCAAGTCGAAAGCTTTTGTGTAATCTAATAGAATGAGAACAGTTGCCTGCTTAAAATCTTGTGCTCTGACAATATCATCTACAATATCGGATAAGGCAGTGGCGCAACTGTACCCGGTTCTGAACCCAGATTGTTTATAAGGGATGATATTATTACTGGATACATATGAAGAAATTTTCGATTCCATTACTTTTTCCAGAATTTTGGTGAGCGTAGGTAACAAGGAAATCGACCTTAGTTGACTAAAGTCGGTAGGATTTTTTACTTTAGCTAGTGGGATGACATGTGCTAACTTCCAATTTTTTGGAAAATATTGTTGTAAAATACAACAGTTGACAATGTGTGTTATGTATGGAATAACAACAGGACAGCACAAGGAAAATAAAGTAATATTTAGGTTATCTGCACCGAACGACTTAGACTTAATACTGAGAATAATGTTGACAGTTCTTCTGAAATGGTATTAAAATTAAATGACTTGTTTGAAAAGAGATTATTATTATAAAAATCGATTAAATCTTGTTTGGGACCAGTACGATTTTTTGTTAATTCTGTAAGAAATGTGTTCATTTGATTTATGTTTTGAAGTTGTTCGGGAATGTTCTTATATAATTTGTTTAGAATATTTAATCTTTTTAATTCTGCCCATTTATCTTTGATACTGCAATTGTGAAATTTATTGTTTAAATAAACTTTTTTTTCAGTTCTTATAGAAATAGTTGCTAATAATAGTTCCAATGCTCGGTAAGTCTGGTACGTCTGAATCGATTTAAAGCCTGATTTCTAAGGTTTTTTAAAAGTCTAATGTTGTCAGTCATCCAGGGACAGTAGGGTTTATTTGAACGGTTAACAGTTCTCAATGGGGCATGTCTATCAAACAGCTCCAAAATAGTATCAGTGAGAAACGAAATTTTTTCATCGATATTATCTATGCTATAAATATTATTCCAAGGGGTGGCCTCCAAGTCGGCCTGAAAATAAGTCATATTAATTTGTCGCAAAGCCCTGTACTTAAAGGTATTATTATTTAGCACTGGTGGCGCCCTGACACCCACATCCTGCACATCTTCCGAATTGTAACATATTAAATCAATCAAGCTGGAGCTGGTACGCGAAATTCTAGTCGGCTCAGAAATTAGCTGAGTCAGTTTGAAAGTGCTTAAAATATTTTCATATTGTATTACGTGGGGACTATCGTGATCAAGCATATTAATATTAAAGCCTCCGAAGCACATAATCTTATCACATTGAGTGTAAAGTTCGATTAGCGTATCTTCGAAATAGGCAAGAAATTCATTAAGGCTTGCATTTGGTAGCCGGTACACATTGCCAATAATTATTGTGACATTACCATGTTGCGATTTAATCCAAACATGTTCTACGATATTCCTACATTCACTAACCAAACTGTATAATTTAAAGAAGATTTATTATAGATTCCCACTCCCCCCCCCACGCCCAAGCCGGTGCTCTCTGATAAATTTGTAACCATCCACAATAACAGCGTCGTCGTTAATATTTTGCGTTAGCCAATTCTCAGATATTCCAATAATAGAATAATCATTCTGAATAAGACTGTCTTTGAAGATATCAAAATTATTCAATAAAGATCTTCGTTAATATGAGCGCAACGCAGCATAGGTGAATATTTTTTTTTAAATAAATGGGAAATGACGCGGATTGGAATGCTAAAACAAAAAATAAAGAAAGAAGAAGAAACAGATGTCTCGAATTACAAGCGGTCTCGAGCCGAGTGAGCAGCGCAACTCCGGGTATACTTTAGAGCTACATACTTTACAATATACAAATAGTTATTTATATTTTACAAAAAGCAGGGAGGTCTATACAGTATTAGAGTGATATTTTGATTTTAAATTTATTAACAATATATTTTTTATTGTAGACTGGACAGAAATTAAAAAAAAAAAATAAGGACTTAGGTGGTTAGGTATCAACTCGTAAGTGATCAATTTATTAAGCGAAATTAAAAAAAACAACAAAAGAAAATATATATATATATATATATATATATATATATATATATATATATATATATATACACATATATATATATATATATATATATATATATATATATATATATATATATATATATATATATATATATATATATATATATATATATAGATTATATATATATATATATATATATATATATATATATATATATATATACACACATACATATGCATACATACACACATACATACATATACATACATACACATACATACACATACATACATACACATACATACATACACATACATACATACACATACATACATACACATACATACATTAAATATCATACACATGTGCATGCACTAGACGGCATTTGCATTATATTGTATTAAGTAACTTTGCTAATGAAAATAATAATGTAATTTCGTGTCCAGTCTTATGATAATTTGTTTAATTCTAATTCTTGCAAAAAAAAGACATAAATATTGCAGATATAAAAAAAATAGCAACAGAAAGAAATTGAATTAAAAAAAATTATACATAGGTATAAATTTAATAAAAAACATAATACTCATGATTATCTAAACAAGAATTAATTATACATAGGTATAAATATAAATCTATCCATTTTGAATCGAACTACTTAAATCTACCGTTGTTATGAAAAAAAAGATTAAAAATAACTTAATGGAAAAAAAAATTTAATTAGTAATTTAAATCAAATATGAATAAATGAGTTCTTGGTGAGAGAGTAAAGAAGAAATAAAAAAGAAAAGGTACATACTTGATCAGTTTCGAAAGTTATTTCTATCGATTACAAAAAAAGGTACATTAGGATAGAAGTGCATATAAATTTTATTATTAATACATTGAATTAAATATTAGTTCATAAGCTAGTGCCGTGAGAATAAAGAAAAAAAAAAAGAGTACATACTTAATCAGTTTCTGAGGTTTTCTATGTCGTTTACACTATTTACACGATGCACCCTGTCACCTTGCTTAATAAATATAACAGCATGAAGGCACCAAGCATTTTTACTGGAGAATTTTTCGATCGTGGTCGCTAACAGAGTCAGTCTATTGTTGAACCTGTTGAACGTAAATATTTCCTATTTTTTAGGACTGCGGAACACTGGGTATCGGCAACACGATGACATTTATTTATATGTGAACCGAGTATGTCTACATTGATTTTTTTGAACAAATCAAGCATTTTGCCACGCAGATTTTCGTTGTTTTCGACTGGGACACCAAACACTCTGATATTTAGACTTCTAGCGTCTTGTTCTTGAATTTCAATTGCCGTTTGGATGTTGTCGTTACTATCCTTAAGGCTATGTAGTTCCTTCTCTAACTTTGCGATTCGCTTCTCCTGTTCCTTTAATTTAGCTTCGTACTTGCGGTCAAGGATATGCACACCCCTGTCCGCGATGGATTGAAGGAAACGGTCAGTGAAAATACCCTTGATCTTTTCGATATCATTGTCGGATAAGACCATATTGATTTTGACGTTAGTTAGCGGGAAAAAAACACGCTAAACACAACAGTGACCTACTTAGAGACGCTAAGCCACAAAACACCAGAACTTTTTGCAGGATCCACTGAGGCTAGGTGCCAATAACTCTGTTGACCACTTTTTGAAATTTATATATCCTTTTTTCGGTAAAAAACTTAGAAAAACCAGAGTCGCTGCACAATGTGTTTCATCTGTCAAGCGCCATCTTCCAACTCCAATAATATTTAGAAACAATAATTAACTACTGGTAGTTAACAACTAACATTTGCAGACTTATATCTAGGATATAATCAACTTAGTTACTCTACAAACTATAGATATGCATAAATCTTTTGCACATAACTAACAAAACTTCGATGTCCCTACTGGCTGATGTGCAAACATCCATGAACAGATTATCAGAAGGTCAGAATATCTTTATTGCGCACTTGGCAAAAGACAGGATCTTATGTAGGGACGTACCGAAGAAAAAATATGGGGTGGGGGGGAAAAGTAAGAAAAATCCAACGAAGAACACAAAAAAGGGCGCACTTTTAGGTGGCTAGTATCATTAATATTTTGTTTTTTAAGTCTGGACCTTACCAATATTTTTTTCAGTATGGAGAATATATGCCAGACCATCTCCTCGTGCAATAATTCTGATCGAGCCATCTCATTTGATAGTGTCCTTTTGGACTTTTCAAGTCTTTCATTATTTTGCATAAGCGAAGAGATTGCGCCAGACTATTTTATTGCCTTTAGATAAAATATTTATGTAAGCAAATAAGAAATTTTACGCACTCCATGATTAGCATAGTGAAAATCGCTATGAATATTTCCTTTTATTAGGAATAGTGAACTGTGACCCAAATTATTTCAATACACAATTATTTACAAATACTGTCTTTTCAAAAACTTTTATTGTGCGCCATTTTATTCAATCATATTGGACTCCTACCAATATTTTACCAGTTTCTACCTATTGATTTTTGGGCATAATTTGAAATAAATGTAATAGGTAGTTTTTACATTGACTTAGTTATGTCATATAACATTTAATTTTTCTGCAAAATTTAAAGTTTATGTTTTTTTTAATTTATTTGGCCGCCATCTTGATATAGTACCACAATTTTACTAGTTCATCTCTATACCACAATTAATTATGACTCACAATTTGAAATAAGTTCATTAAGTAGTTTTTCAGGATGAATTTTTAAATATTTTACTATTTATGTCCATTTTGTTCCGCTATTTTGGATTAGTACCAAAATTTTACTAGCTATTCCTACAAAATACTTGTTTTTTTGTGCAAAATTTGAGATCAAATGGATAAGTACTTTTTTAGTAATAATAAACCGACGGAATCGAGAAAACATGTTTTTCGGCATCTCTAAAACGTAAAGATCTAAAAAACTCTCGGAGGGTGAGTTTGTTGAGAATTACAATATTTCTATTTTACGAGGGAAGTAAAAATGTAAAAAAATATAAATACCTTGTTTTCTGAAAAGGTATACAGGTAATACCTAAAAATATACCCTGTCTATATCTATAACTTTCTTAGGGCATTATTACAAAATATATATAAAAATGATATTAAAATACATTATTATAACCATAACAAATACAGGGTCTGTTCAATTTTATTTAACAAACGGAAAGCATTTTTATTATTTACTTTAGCAAAAAAATATTCTTCATTAAAAAGTTTTGCTTATATTAAAAATAATATTGCTAAAAAAATTTATTTCGATATACAGGGTGGGGAACACACAAAAATAAAGTTAATACTCTAAAAAAAGAATTTAAATTCAAAATTTTGAACTAAATTGAGAGTGCAAATGCAAATCAAAAAGTTTCTAAATTTTTTTTGTAAACGACGTAGTTTTTGACAAAATTAATGTTCAATATGTAAAACTAATGCGTTATTTCAAGTAACTGACCATTGGCTAATACCCAAAATCTACAACTCGTACAAAATAAGAACATTTAATTACGTGTTTATTCATATTTCCATTCTCTGCAAATCGCTATCTCAGAAGTGCCTACTGGCGTTGACGTATTTTTAGAACCCTTTTTATACTGTATGAAAAATTGTTTATAGCCAAACTTATTTTTTTTAATAAGTAGAGCTTCCTATGTAGAATTTTTTGCTAAAATCGACAATGAAAAAGTGTTTCATTTTGGCAGAAGCACTAGAGCTCCATAAAATATTTGTATAGAATCAAATAATTTTTTTGATCTGTGTAAAATGTCAATAGGAAACCGTTGCCGAAAGTTGAAGAACCTTAAGCGTCGGGCCTCAAGGAGGCTTCGGATAGTATCTATTTCATTAAGTAGGTTTTCAAGTAAGTAAGTAAGTAAGTAAAGTAAGTCTACCAAACTATCTTTTTATTTTAAATTTAGGATAATGTATGTATTTTTAGCCCTCTAAGAAAATTGAAAATACTAAGGAAATGACTATGACAACTAATTTTATTATAATAGAATTTTTTTTATCATGTGGTAGTGGGAAATCTGGATATGTTTTTGTTAATTAGGAGTTTAAAAATGGTATGCGCATGACACCAAAAAATTCTAATTTAGGTTTACTCTTAGACCAAGTAATGAAATTGTAAGGATTTACTTAACCAGTTTAATATTTAAATTTTGTAAACTTTTTTGCCAGTTACTGAGTTTAGAGAGGAAAATTTTATATCACGTATTCATAAGGAATTTTACAGTAACGGTAAACCTGTGCTTCGTGCTGTCCTTTTTTTAGCATCTACTAATCCATGGTATTTTTTTTAAAACAACATTCCGATCTTCTGTATTCCTTAGAAGAAATATTAGTTGGAGTGCACATTCTGAAGCTGTAATAGCATTTCGAAGTGAGAAGTGGTTTACAATAATATAACTTCAGTTCATATTTCGACAAACAGAAAAAAACCTTACTTTTGAAATGATGCAAAGAAATCGAAAACTCTGGCATGTGGACTTTTAATAATAATTTGGGAGAAAATTCTAAAAAGGTTTAATAAAGTCAGTTATAAATTGCAGACACTAGGTCTCTCTTTATTAACTCTATATTTGCAAGATATAAGGAAAAATCCTAAGAGTTCAGGAATTTCTAGGAAATATAGGCGAAACATTTAAGTCTCGATATTAAGGAAATATGCAAAGATATCCCAAACAGGAAAACTTTAGCCGGAGAAGATGTAAGCAAAAATAAATATAGAATTAAAGTTAAAATTGCTTATTGGATTCTTTAATGACTTAATAAAATATGCGAAGTTCTGCGAATAAAAAAAAATAGGAGCAAGATTTAAATGTTAACAGATATTCGTGATTCCGAAAATATCCAAATAGATTAAAAAAGCATAGCAAAATTAATATCTTATTGCTACGAATATCTAGAAGATACATTAGGTAACCGATGCAAACCGTTTAAAAAACATTCACATTTAACCAAAATTAATAAATGACAGACAAAGTCAAAGAAAGTTGAAAATAATTTACAAAATGATATATTGGATACATTTCAGGTTTGGACATTCTGACATTCATCATTGCAAGTTGTGAAACTGAACGGCAATTTCCAAAAGTGACATTTGTAGAAATATTTAAGTCCATATCTGTTTCATCTAAGGAAAATGACGTTAGGAGGGATTTTCTTTTGAAAGTCGCGTAAGAATTAGTTTCGAAAGCAAACTAAGATATTCTATCAATTTATTGTTAAGGTAATAATATTAAAATTTGTATTTTTTTAAATAAAAATATAAACTTAAAACCAAGGGTATTTTAATCGCTTATATACTTCTAAAATAAAACTATTTTTTTTTAAATGATTTTTTACGTTTTTGTGTTTCTGACTTATATATATTTGCACGTTATTTTAAAAAAGTTTTTCCTTTATAGTATTGTTTCCTCTCTTTTAGTTTCGTATATATTTTAACAAATACCATGAAGTATAACGATTCGTGAGATTAATTTAATATGCATATTTGTTTTTTTGTTACCTGGATATAGAGAGGACCTCCAATAGCAATTTATGTTAGAAAGCCGAGACGACTTATTACAGTACGAGTTGTTCTACGGGTACTGTAATAACATCTAATGGACAAGTATCATTTCATATATTAATTCATTTTGTTTTTATAATCTAACAATAATGTTGTGGAAAACTTTAATGCAAATAAAATAAAATTTACCAATTTTAGTAATATGGCATAGTCATGACTATGCTATAAATAGGTTATTCTATCACTTCTAGTGAAATTTGGTCTAATACTAGTGGCAAAATACTTTCCACTTTCGTTTATCAAATAATACTTATACTACCTATATATGGAATAATATTATAAGCAAGTTTAATGCAAATAAAATAAAATTTACAAATTTTATTAATATTGTATAGTCATGACTATGCCATAAATAGTTTATTATATCACTTTTAATGAAATTCGATCTAATATAAGTGGCAAAAGAATTTCCATTGTCGTTTATCTAGGAATATTATGGAATAATATTGTAGAATACTTTAAGGCAAATAAAGTAATATGGCATAGCCATGGCCATGCTATAAATAGACTTTTCTATCACTTTTAGTGAAATTTGGTCTAATACAAGTGTTAAAATAGTCGATTTATGGGACCATTCCAGATACGTTTAGTACAGAGTTCATCGCAACGGGGTCAATTCAACAAAACTGTTTGAATTATTTCAATAATTATTATTAGTATATAAACAATAATGAACTCTAAACATTATGGAGAGTGTACTTACAGCAAAGAGATAAGCGATGTTGTCTGGTGCCATCGTAAGTTAACATATTTATCCTATTTATTACCGAACTATGAAAAATATATTGAACCAAACATGTGCAGGGAGATTCAGGAAACTTTGCGAGAGATATCTGTTAAATACCGCCTTAATTCTAAGGCTCAGCAAAATAAAATTGCCTTAAAATATTGCATATATTTGGAAAACATGAATATTTTGTCAGGTCACATCATTCACCTTATTCACCAATGAAAAAAGAGGATTTTGCCAGGGAATTTCAGAAATATTTGAAGATTGTAGCACATGAATTAAAAAATAATTATTAATCAGTTATCAGCAGTTACTAGTGAGCATTAAAATGTTTCTTTTATTATAAGAATAAATTGTTACTATAATAATTGTTCATTTTTTAGGTTTTTTTAATATGAAATTGGTTTCTGAGCCATATTAGTTCAACATCCTTTTATTTGTCAAAATGATGTTCCACTTGAGAAAATTAGGAAGATAGTTGCTACACAACGCTTTAGTACTGTAATAAGCCATTTACCGACTGCAAATGAGTTCGGTTAATAGCTATTTACCAAACAGAATGAAATACAGGTTTATTAAGCTTCAGGCTTCAAGATCTCATGAAGCGTCACTGGTTACGGAAATAAAAATTTTACCCCTGTATTCACTAAAAAGGTTGAAGAGTTAGACCAGATCTAGTTGCTATGGTACTTAAAACTCTTAGTTCGCCAGTTATGTTTCGCTTATGTCACTGTCATTTTGTAACTGTGGCATTTGAAGAAATTATTTGTTCAGTTGTTAAAAATTCACCTTAAACCTATAACTGTCAAGTTAGACCTGATCTAAATTTAAACCTTCGTAGTGAATATGGGTGCAAATGTCTTGAAAGTAATCGGTGTTTCACTTTATATTAAGCGATTTTTAAATTACAATAAGCGTTTTGACAGATATCTTAATCGTTTTTATACTGGCGATGGAATAATGTAAAACAGTTAGACACCAATAAGCGTTTTGACCAGTATAATCAAAATCGTACCATTCTCTAGTTTTGTGTTTCATAAATAATTTATTTTGCTATGCACTTTTTGTAATTTAATTAACGTTATTAGCAAAAAATAAAATGCGCTAATAAATATTTAAAACTTTTGCAGACGCTAAAGTAAAACAAAATGTTTCAAGGCTTTTCCGGTACTTAAATGCAGAATATAACGACTAATTTAAGGATTTATTTTTATGGCTTACATGCACATAAAACGGTCTTAAAATATAAAATGTGAACTTTTGTCTGAGTTTGCAACTTATAATTAAAGCCCCATAATAAGAGCATTTTTCTTACTTTTAGAATATATACAGCGCAGTGTACTAATTGCGTATGAAAATAGTTCAACCGTTAAGGTTTTTTTCTTTAATGGCTCTAATTATTTTTTTAGGAAAAACAGTATTGTTAAGACAAAAGTAACATAGCAGATATTTTGTTAAAAAAGATATACTATAATGTTTAAGAGCATTTATTTCAAAGCATACCTTCCAGGTGCTAATTGTTTGTGACAAGTTGGTCGTACTAGCATATTATTGCAGATATTTAGAAAAAAAAAATTACTAGCTAGTACCGGCGACTTCGTTCGGGTATATTGATAACGAAAGGGATATAAAGAGGTATTTAAATGGCCTTATTTAAATAACTCTATATAAACCACGTTTTTTTTGTTGCATTTTCTTTCAATTTTTGTCAACAGAAAATTTTTATTTATAAATTATATCCGATTTTTTAATAGCCCTGTAAAAATGTTTAAAAAATACGCAGAAAAATAAAATAAAACATACCTGTTTTATTTTATTTACATTCGTTTTTTTAAAACTAACCGTTTTTTAAATAAAAAATATTGCAATATATATAGAGCGGTTTCATCCCCTTGAAATTTGATTTTTGAAAAATCTCTTTTTATCAAACCTCCACATGCTACAGTCAATCTGTATGCCAAAATTCAGCTTTTTAAATCAAGCGTTTTGAACAGAATCGTGATTAATCAGTGACCCGCTTTTTTGAAACACCCTGTATACCTTTTGAAGTAATTTTAAATGTACAATTATTAAATAAAATACACGAATTTAAGCGCTTTTCCGAAAAACCAACCGTTTTTTAAATAAGAAAATATTGTAACATTTAAAGGGCGGTTTCACCCACTTGAAATTTGGGTTCTGAAAAAAGTCTTTTCTTATCGAACCTCTACATCCTAAAATCAAACTGTATGCTAAAATTCAGCTTTTTACGTTAAACAGTTTGAGCAGTGACCCGATTTTTTTAAACACCCTGTATACATTTTTAAGTAACCAACCAACAGTTTTTTAAATAAAAAATATTGTGATTTTTTTAAACACCCTATATACATTTACAAACAACACACATTACAATAAAACTCTCTCACGAACTTTCGTTTTAAACAAATTAGAGCTGCTAACGTACAAAATAAATTTGAATTGGAAAAGTTTTATGAGTTGATTGCTAAACCTTTGATTTCTATATCATATACAAAAATAGAGTAAGAAAAAATAAAAACATTCCAAAGGTGTTAGCACATCTATAGAACCGTTAGTTTGGTCAAGCAAGCACATTTCAGAAGAGCCTCCGTTGGAAACATTAACACCATCCGCAACGCGGTACAAGTATATTTTTGAAACCTCGTTGCAAGCCCTAAAAAACGAGATTTTTGATGTAATCTATGCAACACCTTCTCCCTCAAACAAATCTACGGCATTAACTAATCCCTAATGAAGCATCATACATCTCCAGATATTATAATTAATACATACTTAAATGAATTAAAGACAAAACCGTTCTGATTTGAGACCGTTTATGGAGTAGGTTATGAACCAAAAATAAAAAGTATATGTGTAATTTGGAAATACTTTTTCTCTTGGTGAAGTGTCACTGTGGCGGCAAGCTGAGAATATTGCAACATTTGAAGGGAATGTGGAAATTTACGACATATTATTCTTAAAAAATCTGCCGGTATTAGAACATATAGAAAAGATGATCCAAAAGTGGTTGAAACCTATAAAAATATGTTATAGTTGACAAATGCAAAAAGGCTATGGCGAGAAGTGAGGATTTCAAGAAATCAGATGGAAAAAATATGTACAGATTATAAAACCGTTAATGACAGGAAATCGATTGGGAAGTAAGATCGCAAGAAAAAAAACTTATTCAAACGTAGCAATACCATTAAAAAAGTATGTTTTATTGGAAAATATTGACTACGTCTTTGGAATAAACCGAATGAATTAATGGAACGGTTACGATTGCTGTAGAGCTCATAGAAGGCTGGTCGTATGATCATACCGGACACAATCATAACATAAATTTAATTATCGAAGAACTTCGTAAGGAATGTATAATTTTTTAAGTAATCACCTAAATTGATTAGTATATCAAGAGAAATGAGTTGGAACTATAAATCCTAGCACTGAAAAAATAAAAATTGTTAATGAACTTCATAGGTCTGAGAGAAAAACATTTCCTAGAAGACACATTTTCATTAAAAGGTACGATGACTTGTGGCAACTAGATTTGGCCGAAATGCAACAATATGCAAATGACAACGATGGTTGCCGTTATATCCTAGTGTGCATACATTGCTACTCCAAACTTGTCTATACTAGGGCAATTAGAAACAAGACAGGGTTGAAGTCACTAAAGCAATGAAAGACATTATTGAAGAAGCTGGATACATAACAACAAATCTGAAAAGCGATAACAAATCTGGAAAGCGATTAGGGTAAAGAATTTTTTACTGGCGGTTAACCCCCCCCCCCCCTAAAGCCAGTTTTACCTAGAGTAAGAACAAAGTAATTACCGGCTCAGCACCCTCACCAGAAGCAATGTCTATATACGTCACTGCGTAATAATCGTAGTAGTAGATTCAAGCTGGCTCTTGCCTTCCAGTAACCGCCAATCCGTCAAATCGATTTTGCCAAAAATATACTTTCGGACACCTCGGTTATAATGGATTTATACGGACAAATAATGTAAAACAGAAATAAAAATAATATAGAAAATTACGTAAAAGAAAAGAACTACTGATTTTGGCCTTTTAGACAGCCAATTTAAATAAATTAAAAATAACTCTGAGCAATAAGATCCTTTCAAACGTGTGCCCGCTGGCAGTTTTGCAAATCAAACAGGCCACTGTCCACGGTGTGCGATTAATTACGTTTGCAGTTCTATTTTCAGATAAAATCTAAATAAAAGATGGGATTTGGCCATCTTTAAGGGTATCTGTTTTTTCTTATTTTATTTTATGTTTATGTATGAATTCGTTTTTATTAAGTTAGTCTAGTTAGTTCTGTTTCTGCATAGAAGCACGTGTTCATTTTTTTGTCTAAAGGAATAGAATATATGTAGTTATTACACTACCTTACATTTTTCTTTATTTCTTGGTTATGAAATTTAGACTTTAAGTTTAGTTGTTTAACTGTAATTAAAAGATTTTTTTTATATAAACTTACGTACGCATTATTACTATGTTATCATAAAAATAAGCCAGCATGAATGGATTTTATTTTTAAAAGACCACTACCTAGTTAAAAGTTTAAATTTACGTTCAAAAGGCAGGGATGGTAAAATATGTGAGTGGTTTAATATATATAACACGCACGTATAAAATGAATAAAACAATGTATACTTAATATTTAATATTTATTATTTGCATTATACATTTTATACAATCATGCGGTTTTATACATAATACAAATTCCGTAAATTTCCTTTACCCGGAACTTCTCATGGTATGAATCTTTCCTTTTATTAGGAACAGTGAAATTTGACCCAATTAAGTTCAGTATATATTAATTTAGTAACACATATATATATATATATATATATATATATATATTAACACACATATATATATATATATATATATATATATATATATATATATATATATATATATATATATATATGTATATATATATATATATATATATTCCCGTGGAGGAGAAGGTAAAAAATATATATGTATATACATATATATTTGGAACTAATTTAATAAGTAGTTTTGATCCGACTGATTTTTTAACTATTTTATTCGGCATTAGTCATTTTGTTTTGCTTCCTTATAATCATACCAAAATATTACCAGTTCATTAATTCTTGTGCCAAATTTGGGGTAAATTGGAAAACTAGTTTTTTAGTAACAATTTTTTAATGTTTTACTAAGCCGCCATTTTGTTCCGACATATTGAAATTTCACGAAAATATTACCGGGTCATTTCCATATGACTTTAATATTTGACTAAAATTTGAAGTTAATCTGCTAAGTAGTTTTTAAGCTATGCCGCGAACTAACAGACAGACAAACCTACAGACGGACCGACGGAATTGATAAAACATATTTTTTGGCATCTAGGGAAGCTAAAACATGAAGATATCTAAAATCTCTTGAATTGGTATCACAGTTTTACTAATTCTTCTCTATACCATAATTAGTTATGGCACACAATTTAAAATCAATCTATTAAGTAGTTTTTTGAGGCTAAATTTTTAAATAATTTATTAAGCCGCCATTTCGTTCCGCTATCTTGGACTCGTAGCAAAATTTTACTAGTTGATTACTATATAATATTTGATGTTTGTGCAAAATTTGAGATAAATTGGGTAAGTAGCTTTTTATTGATAATTTTTTTACCATTAGGCCTCCATTTTGTTTAGCCATATTCGATTTTTACTGAAATGTTACCAGTCATCATATAACCTAAATTTTTCATATAAATCTATTAAGTAGTTTTTTGAGGCTAAATTTTTACTAAAATTTAATGTTTGTGCAAAATTTGAGATAAATTGGGTAAGTAGCTTTTTATTGATAATTTTTTTACCATTAGGCCCCCATTTTGTTTAGCCATATTCGATTTTTACTGAAATGTTACCAGTTCATCCCATATAACCCTTAATTTTTACTAAAATTTAAAGTCAATCGGGTAAGTAGTTTTGCTACTACCTTTGCCCCGAACAGAAGATAAGGACGATTGAGAAAACATGTAAAGGTTAAAAAAAATTCTCGGAGGGTGATTTTTTCACGATTTTTTTCCCTTTTACGAGAGAAATAATATATAAAATTACAGCCATTTCATTTACAAAACATAGACATAAGCTATGACATTCCTGACTTTCTTTCATAATTTTAGGCATTTTGACGTTTTTTAAATCTATAATCCTCAAAAATGTTACGTCTAAAGATAAAATATACTGTCAGAACAGCAAGGAATATAAACAAGCCAGATCTTGTTAATTGATGCAAAAAGAAAGAAAAACATGACCAATTGGGTTTAGAAAAAATATGAAATGTACAAAACGTTTTATAAATAATTATTATACGCTAACGAATTATACGTTATTATGTATAGGTATAATACTAAATATATATATATATATATATATATATATATATATATATATATATATATTATACGCAAACATATTTGCAAGTAGGTAGTGTTTATTTTGAAAGAAGGCTTTGAGGTAGAGAAGAAGAACTTGATCATACAACCCACATATGGGTAAGCTCCGATAATGTTGTTTGTCACTCTCCGCCGGAAATGCCTAATAGATGTCCTAACCTGCCAGACTTATTCACAGAAGTCTGGATATCCTTCCAGGGAAGATCTTAACTTCATCCTTCTACAGGACTGTAGCATCAAATAGGTCTTCGCACTTACATAAGTAGTGTAGCGGAGTTTCTTCCTTCTCCCTATTCAAAACAGGTTCTTTTATGCATAAGAGTTAATCATATTTTTTAAGACCGCTATTTTCTATTGTTTTTGAGAAACTGAAAAACTTATCGAAAGGCCAACAAAGACAAACTATCCTTATATTTTTATAGAATCCCAGTCTCTTCACCAAAAACGTCCTAAATCAGTGTTTATATTTCCAAATAAGGTATATATATATATATATATATATATATATATATATATATATATATATATATATATATATATTGTTTTCACCTATAGCTAATCATGTTTTTTTTACATGTCGAAATTAATACCATAATATATGAGAACACATAATTTGAATATTACCTAAAATTTTAGTCTACCTTTTAATGCTAACGCACATAAGATGATTTATTTCGTTAATATTAGAACAGGCAACAAACAATTCATTATTAATACCTTAGTTATTGTTACAGGGTATTGCGCCTTTTCAATTCAGAAGGATAGTGGCTATTATTTTTTTACATTTTGCACAACCGGCTATAAATAAAGCCTTAAATTAGATGTGTAGCCACGGTCAAGTCAAGAGCGGATCCAGAGCAATGCATTGGGGGGATACTACATTAATATGCATTATTTCTTGGACTGGGGGAGTGATCAGCCCCATTACCTCAAGCGGTACCGTTACGTATTTAAACACTTGTCGTGGTTGCACTGCTGCTGACCGCTATTTTTAGTTGTTGCAACGAATGTTGTAGTTGCTATAAAATTATTTTGTTGCCACGAAACTTGTAAAATTTTAACAAAACTTACTCGTATATTGCCACTCTCTTATATATTGTTTATACAAAATAACATAAATTAGTTTTTAGTTAAGGGAGATCTGTTTATGATGTAAAAAAACTGGCTACTTTACTCCGAAAAAAAAACTTCTAGATTAAGGTACTTATGTGGTAAGATCTCTAACCAAAATCCGCGGATCCTTCTACAGTTTGTGTTGCCATTCTTTTATTTATTTAGTTATTACATTTGATGAGCCACGGCAATTCTCGATGGCTAATTTTATGATATCTAAACGTTTTTTGTGTATATGTTAAATAATTAAGACTATTACGTTAACAAAAAAGGTATATATTTCAACACATATATTAGATCACATTTCGATCGTAATTTTAAACTTTTTGTAGGACTTTTTTATAAAATGTCCCTTCACTGCAAAAATGCCTAATTTAGACATCATACAAAAGTAAAATAAGTATTAATTTTTTTTAGTATCTGTGCAAATTTTGACTCACCTATAGCTATTTGTCTAGTACCTGGCAACATTTTTTTAAAAATGTTAAAGAGTAAAGTATCCTTTTGAACAATGACAGACGATCGGTGGTACTCCTGGCAGAAAGTACTATCGATGTTTAGTATCTGTGCAAATTTTGAGACACCTACAGCTATTTGTCTAGTACCTGGCAACTTTTCTGTAAAAATGTTAAAGAGTTAAGTACCTTTTTGAACATTGACAGAGGATTGGTGGTCCTCCTGGCAGAAAGTATTATCGATGGTTAGCACCTGTACCAATTTTGACTCACCTATAGCTGTGTGCCCTTATTCATTCTAGATCAGCAAATTAGACACATAACGAAAACTAGAAGCAGGAAAGATACAAGGTCGTACAATTTATTATAAAAATAGATTAAAAGCTATTTCCCATAAGAATTGTTCTCTGCTATTTGCTCTCTAAACTTATATATACAGCTTTTCATTTATCTTTAAAATATATCATAAATTACCGAAATAAATATATAACATTAAGAACCAAAAAGCCCATAAATTTGCTTCTTCCACTTTATCTGCGTAGTCGTAATAGGGTAGTGTTTTCGGTACACATAAAAAATGATGTCAGGCAAGTCAAAACGTTCTGATTGCAATTTATCGCTTATCGAAAGGAAAACCGTAGCTTGAAGGGTTTTATTTTGATTTACTGCTTTGAATTCAATCGCGGTGTTTACCGGATGTGCTACCAGAGATTAGAGATTCCCTTACTACTAGGTACGCTTCGGATTCTTTGTTTACTATATAGCTTTTGGCAATATATAAAATCTAAGTGGAACAGAAGTGGGAACCAAGATTTTTTAGTATTATTTTTTAACCGTCTAAATAGGTATAGATCCCTTTTAAAAGCAGTGGCGGCTCGTGGATTTAAGAACGGGTGAAGCGCAGCCCAGCTAGGTGCATAGCGCTGCAGGCTAAAATTTTTCGGGGTGCCACGCCCAAAATGGCTATTTTTTTAACCTTTTTCTGAGGTTAATTATCCAAAGCTTTGGAGTTTTTTAATACTTTGGGGGAAATAATATGAATATATAAGGTTTTAAATATTTTTTTCTTCTTAAAAAACAGTTATGTAGCTATATCTTAAAGCTAATTTCGATTCGATTCGATCGATGCAAAACTGCTTCTATAACAAGCCAACAAGCGCCTTCAGCCTGCAGCTGCAGACTTTTACCGCTCCCATCTCTATTTGACTTACGGATATTCACCAATGCGTTGCCATAGCAACGGCTATAAACTAATCAAAGCGCGAAAGCCGGCGTGCGGGGGTAGGTAGTCTGATGCGGAATTTGTTACTGCTGCTCAGCGGCTCTCTCTTATGAAAAGGTGTTCAGCGCGCTACGTTTTTATGTCATTATTATTTTTTGAGTATATAACGCATTAGTTTTGATAGAAAATAATGGTATAATTAAGTAAATAATGTCAATTTATGTAAAACATACTACATTTTTATAATAAAAATGTAGATTATAAAATGCTTAATATTTTAAAAATATTTTAATTTTTAAGGCGCTTCACCCGCGTCCCCTGGCGAGCCGCCACTGTTTAAAAGTTGCAAAGTATACTGATTTTGAAATCTCTTCTATACACAGTTGGAAATCAGCTATCTACAATGAATAATATAAAAAGTTATGGTAGTTATCCGCTATTTTATTATCGTTTCGGAAAATATTTTTTCAGTATTCTTCTGTTCTGCCATATTCGTTTACCTAGAGATATTGTTGTATGATTATATAAGATTTACAATTTATCGCCGAAGACACGTGGTAGCTTGCCATTGTCTTCCTTTAAATAATAGTATATATTATATAGCAATTGTTAAAAGCAGAACCTTTTAAACAAAGAGGTACCTATTTAACACGGGTTTGAAAACTATCACCTTCACGAGTATTGTACACTGTTTTTTTCTACCACCGCACAAATAATCTTCAGTATCTTGAGTAATTGATTTGATTGAAAATGAAATGCTATGCTTTTTCAATTTTCTTTTGACTTACCTTCTTTCGTGATGAGATCTATATATTTAAAACACTGAGCCAAAATTCTCCGCAAGTTCGTGAGCGAGTGGTACTGCACCGATGTATACTATTTTTTTTCTGAAATGATCGTCTGGTGACCCGAGGCCTTTCAACACAATTTTTGTATTGTAAATTTATACAGTGTTTCAAAAAATCGTGTTACTGATTAAACACTGCAAAACTGCATTTTGGCATACAGGCTGAGAGGATGTTGAGGTTCGATAAGAAGAGATTTTTAAACGTCAAGGGGGTAAAACCGCACTCAAGGGGGTAAAACCGCCCCTTAAATATTACATTTTATATTTAAAATACGGTTGGTTTTTTGAAAAAACCCTTAAACATGTGTATTTTACATCAAAATACAACAAGAGTTCTAACCACACTACACCACAACTTGTTACGTTCTGGACACGCATTTCGCTAACCAAGTTAGCATCATCAGCAGGTGTTATAAACTATATATTCATATAGGTAAATGTGGTCAGACTTGGTTGCACCGTTGACAAGTAAGCAATAGAGAGGACTATAGGGAATAGGCCCTCTGTCTTTATTTGGTGGTTTCTTACTTTACATTTAAGTACTTTTATACTCAAATGCATACAATAATCTATTATTATTAGATACATTTTTAATTAACTTAAGATTATTTATTCGCATTTGGTAATTGTTATCCAACGCATGTTTGGCAACGCTTGAGTTTTCTGTTCTCTCTGTATCTTAAATGTGCCATGTCTTCTATAAAACGAATGTTTATGGAGCGTTTAGTTTGCCCAACATATTTTAGATCGCAGACATTTTAGCTAATTTCATAGGTGCCACTCGTCCCCTTCAAGTTGACTTTGACTTTAGGGTTTCCAAGGAGATTTTTCAAACTGTTCTCCGTTTTGATGTAGGCTACTCTAAAACCTATGCTTTTAAATACTTTTTCTAGATCTCTCGTATATCTGGGATCATACCGGATTACTATGAACTTATTGGGAGCCTCAAGCGCTTGAAGAGTAGTGGCATCTTTTAACATTTTCTTATGCTTATGTCTATTTACTATTTATGTACAAAATTATCATTATATCCATTACTTTTAGCTATATTTTTAATCAGATTCATTTCATTGCTAAAACGTTCTTTACTTAATGGTAAATTGACTAACTTGTGAGTTAAGAAATGGAATGCTGCCATTTTATGTCGACGGCAATGAAATTAGTTGGATATTATATACCTATCAGTATTAGTAAATTTCCTGTAAATATCAAATTCTAATTTATCGTTATTTCTAATAACTAACGTGTCGAGAAAAAGTAATTGCCCATTGTTCTCCTTTTCTTACGTAAAATTAATGAAAGGAAATGTATTGTTTAATGTTTCTAAGAAAGTGTCCAAGTTTTCTGTTTTAGTATCAAAAATAGCAAATATAGCGTCTACGTATGTATACCACACACTTGAGAAATACTAAAAAATAAATTCAGTTCTTTTTTGAATTGGATTTCTAATCTACCCATAAACAAATTTGCAAGGAACGGAGATACTCAATTGCCCATTGCAGTTCCCTCAAGTTGTTTAAAATATTTATAGTTGAACTGAAAAAAATTTTGATTCATATATAATTTTGTGAGAAGCAAATATTCATCAATAATTTCTTTCTTCAAATTATTGAATTCAAGTTGTTCCTCTAGGTACTCTAAAGCTAGTGGTATGGGTACACTAGGAAACAATGAGCTTACATCAAAAGCTATTAAAATTTCACCTTCTTTTAAGTGAACATTCTTAATTTTTTATCTAAGAATTCTAACGAGTAAGTAACCTCAAAGTTATCGTACGACATATTTATTACTTCTGTTATCATTTTTGATATCGGGTTTTTCTCAATTAAATTGTAAGGACCAGTTTGAATCAAATTGTCTACTCTTTCAAAATAATCGGTTTTGTCTAGTATAACAACCTAATTTCCTTTGTCAGATTTTAAACAAAAACATTTTTTTTCTTCAGTCTCTGGATAACTTCAGTATTTTTACGAGAAACATATTTTGACTTGTTGTTAACAACGTTTTTCGAGATTTGATTTCTGCAAGTCTCTCTAATGAATCCCTTAGTTGACTCTGGCACGTATTGAATGGAAGTTTCCATTTTCGCTATAATACTTGGTAAACAATTTTTTACTAGAAGCTCTGCAAAATTTAAACCTTTATTCAAAAGGGCGATTTCTCTATTATCAAAGGACTGAGAAGATAGGTTTTCTACAATGTTCTCGACTTCGGAAGAAATTTGTTTTTGTGATTTCAACTTTCTCAGTTAGTTTTTAGGTGAACACATGTTCTTCAAAAATTTGGCATCGATATATACGAACATTTTTCTTTGGAAATCTAACCCTTGTTCAAATTCTAAATTACTAAGCTTATAAGTGAGTTTTTTAAATAACCCGTATGTTGCAATTTCAAACATACTTCGGTTGCTATACAGATTTTTAATTTCTAAATCTAGCCACGTTTGTTTTTCAAAAGCTTCAACCTTCCCAGCAACGGGTGATTATTTAGGGCTCTTGAGTGAAATAAATTTAGGGAAAACTGAAAAAGATTTGCATGATTTTAGAAACCAAATATCTGCTGCTATTAACCTTAGTACAGTACTTACAATAAAGGTTTTGTTCCGTTGACCGTGAAGCCATGTTAAGTCCTAACACTGGAACCTATGATGGAAGATAGATCAAAATACAAGAGTTCTAAGTTCACAACTTGTTACGTTCTGGACGCGCGATTCGTGACATCATGTGCTGATGATGCTACCTTGGTTAGCGAATCGCGCGTCCAGAACGTAACAAGTTGTGATGTAGTGTGGTTAGAACTCCAGTGTGAGGACTTAACATGTGTATTTTATTTGATTACTTTACATATTTTAAAATTTCTTCAAAATGTATACCGGGTGTTTAAAAAAATCGGGGCCACTTTTTAATCACGATTCTGCTCAAACCGCTTGACATAAAAAGTTAAATTTTGGCATGCAGGTTGATTGTAGGATGTGGAGGTTCGATAAGAAGGGATTTTTCAAAAATCAAATGTCAAGGGGATGAAACGGCCCCTTAAATATAACAATATTTTTTATTTAAAAAACGGTTAGTTTTTCAAAAAATCGCTTGAAAAATGTATACAGGGTGTTCCAAAAAATCGAAAATAATGTATAAACAAAAATAGCCCAAGCCCCTGTTGACAAAAACTGAAAGAAAATGCAACAAACATCGCGGTTTATAAAGAGGTATTTAACTAAGGCAACTTAAGTACCTCTTTATGTCTCTTTTGTTATCGCCATTCCCGAGCGAAGTCGCGGGTACTCGCTAGTAGAATATTAAAACAGTAGTTTCATGAGACATTAGGTATTTTGTTGCACGAGCCCTAGGTTAAAAAATAAGCCGCGAGTTTTCTAAAGGGCGAATGTAATTAAACGTTTTATGGAACAAGTATTTTATTAATTTTTTTCTGTTTTGCGCACTATATTTAAAAAAAGCGTTATCTCTAAAAGCCCTATTTACTGTTGAACATTGTCAAGTTAAGTTGGGGTTTAAGGGTTTTTAAATTTTGAGACGCGACAGGTTTTAAATTCGGGTGGCCACGAATAACTTAGGATTGCCAACTTGTATTGTGTATTGAAAAATTGTTTAAAAAAATATGTGATACAAAACGATTTCTAGCTACGATAACAGTGTTTTTTTTGACAGTTTCATGAGTGATGGTAAAAAATAAAGTTCAGTGCCTGACTCTCAAGGTTTAAATTCTAGCAGAGTGGCCCTTAATTTCTAATAAGCTTATTTTAAAATTTTTGTAAAATATATTTTTTTAAAAATTTAACAATCATTTAACAATCTAACAGCCGGTTGCAGAAAGCTCAACTAAAGTTTAGAATGTTTAAAGAAATGTGAAATTTGACAGCGAGTTCCTAGATTTCTATAAGCAGCTTGTCAAATCCGAAAACTCAGTTAAATATTCTAAACATCAATTAAGTTTTGTGCAACCGATTGTTAGGTTATTATTTCCAACAATATAGTATGCAAAGGAAGTTAAAATTTGCTGCCGCCTCAATTTGTTATCAAATACACATTATAAGAGCGGCGGGTGACACCCCTCCCCCCGTATGTTTTATCATGGCAAAATCTTATGTATTGTTGATAATATATCAACATACAGCTTTGTTGTTGACTGGTATCCTGGCTTGAACCAGTGTTCAAGATCGTTTCTGTAATTAACAGGTTTAAAGTATTTAAAATAAATTTTGGTAAAATAAATTATTTATACTTACGTTCTGGGTTTGCATTGTGGAATTTTATATGAGATGTTTTGAAATTAAGGTAAAAGTTAAAGTCAAGTCTTCTGTTTAACATCTTAATTAAAAAACCCTTCTATTTTTTTGGCGGCTATTTTGCGTGAGGCGTTTTTTTATTGTTTCATGTCGTTTACAATATATTTTCCATATGTTTCTTTAACCGGCCTGTAGTTTAGTATTTCTTCACTCATACCCATATATATTTTTATGTCGTTGGATAAATATTGTGTTAGCAAAGTTGAAAATCTGTTGATAAAGATCTACTACTCCCCCCTCCCCACCAATATTTTCTCTTCGGTCCGTCCCAACAATCCGAGTACAATACAGTATACAGATTTACCGACAGCAGTGTTTTTATTGAAATGTATAGATTTTTGATTTTTTACGACCCAAGCCACACATTTAATTAAATAACATTTTTATAATAAAAAAATAAATATTTAAATTCCGAACTAGCAGTTTTTATTTTATTTTTATGCACCTAATAACAATTTGGTTTTTCATACTTCGCATTGGCCCCCTCGGGACCCCCAAAAGCAAGGGATTTTGGGCAAATACTTGAAGTGCCCTTCTATAGCTACGCCACTGATTAGAGTTAATTTCTGACAATTTACGGGTGGCAAAATTAAACAGAATTTTTTAATTTTCCGTAATAGCATTTTTTTCTTCCAGATAATGGTTAGCTAATATCGAGACAGGTTTCACCTGTTTAGTAAATCAAGCTCCCGGAGAATATTATTCAAGTATTTGCTTTCGGAATTCGAAACACCAAAACTGAGGTCAAACAAGTTAATTTATTTGTCTCCTTCGCCCGAGTGTAATCGATTTCTGAATTGTATGGGTTTCTCATTTATTTTTTCGATAAGTTATTTGTGTTCCACCTTGGGAATGTAAAGATCATATTATCGATTAAATTGTGTTTGGGTAACGAATATTTCCGCCGGTGCCTTACTAACCTTGGCGACTGTATTAAGAAAAGCCGAATAAAAAATATGTATTATGTAAGAAATTGTTTTTTTTTTTATTATATTTAATATATATATATATATATATATATATAATTAAGAATATCGGCAAGAATGACGAATCCAAATAAGTACTGGGCTACAAAATTGTATATTATTGCTTCTGGTTCCATTGGGAGATCCTTAATTTACAAAACAACGTTGAGTTTTAATAATCTGATACATATTGACAAATATAAATTGGTCATGATCAAATTTAAAACAAATATGTTTATTTACAGTCATTTACTAAAGGTTATTTTTAAACGATTTGTTTAATTTTTACCAAAGTCGCTTTGTGACTTAATTATAAGAAACGATTTCCTTAAGGATAGCCCTTAAGCTTTGTTAAATATCATCTCGAAACAAAGCTTTAAAGGAAACTATACACACGTTTAAACTAAAAGGATAGTCTGACGGATTTAAAGGGATACGTGTTATATTCAGCCGTGTGACAATAGTGAGAATGAATAAGTCATAGTTTTTCAAAACTCTGTTTGGTATAATGGGTAAGGCACTTGATTTGACTTGGACTTGGGCTCCCAAACATGCTGTGCTCGATCCATAGAAAAGCCTTTACTTTTTTTATAATTTTTTTATGTTTAGTTTTGGTTAGTTTGATGGGTTTAATTAGGTTCGATAGCTTTTGTGTATTAAAAAAAAACAAACTAACCGTTTTTAAATAAAATTATTGTAATATTTAAGGGGTAGTTTCACTCCCTTAGAAACTGAGTTTTGAAGAATCCCTTCCTATCTGCATTCTAAAATCAAGCTGTTTACACAAGCTCAGCTTTCTACGGCAAACGGTTTGAGAAAGATCGCAAAAATTAATTAATGACCCGATTTTTTCAAAAACCCTGTATGAATGAAAATAGCACGAGTTCGAGTGTTTTTCCGAATAACTAACCGTTTTTTAAATAAAAAATATAATATCAAAAGGGTGGTTTCAGCCCCTTGGATACCCTGTCTGGGTTTTTAAAAATTTTTAAAATATGTAAAAAAATAAAATATAAATCATATTATGTTCAATCGTTTTCCGAATAACTAACGGTTTTTTAAATAAAATATATTATAATAGTTAAGGGATAGTTTTACCGCTTTGGACACATTGTATGCATTTTTTTAAAATCCCAAAATATGTAAGAAAATAAATAAAAAACTAACTTGTTTTTAAATAAAAAATATTGTATTTTTAAGTGGTGGTTTCACCCCTTTGAACACCCTGTATGAATTTTTAAAAAATAGTAAAATATGAAAAAAAAATTAATTAAAAAACACATGTTCAAAAGTTTTTCCGAAAAACGGACCGTTTTTTAAATACAAAATATTGTAATATTTAAGGGGTGGTTTCACCCCCTTGGAATTTAAGTTTTGAAAAATTCTTTCTTATTGAACCTCTATATCCTAAAACCAACCTGTGTGCCAAAATTCAGCCTTCTACCTCAAGCGGTTTGAGCTGGAACGTGATGAGTGAGTCAGTCAACTAAGTCTTTAGTATAGAATAGATTAAATTCGGCAAAGCAGAGAAATAATATTTTCTAAATGACTTTTACTTTTTTTTATGGTTTTGAGCTACAAACTGTTTGTAATGTAATTTTATTTAAAATGGTTCTTTGATAAAAAAAATAAATAGAAAATAGAAATAATTAATGTCAAGTCACTGGCGCCTAGGAGATGTAAGAGGAAATGAGGAAAATAAAAAGAACAACTTGCTACCCGGATTTTTAAAAAAGATTTCAGTTTAAGCAAATAAAACAGGATGGCAAAACAAGAGCCTGGGGAGTTTATAAGTCGAAGTTCCGAAATGGGTGCGATAAAACTCTTGTGGTCCGGAACCTGGAACCTGTTGCTAACAGAGGTCCACCTAGCAGTACAGCTTTTGTTAAAAAAATCCCAGTTTCAATATAAATAATTAGCATTTTTTCATTACTAACCACCCTAAATGTCCTTATTCTACAAATTAATAACAAAATTCACTTTTTAACGTCAACTTTAAAAAAAAGCCTAACCAAAACACAATCCGATTTTTGAAATACAATTACAAACAAAATTATTAAGTTTTATTAAGAAAAAAAAACTAAAAAAAGTCTTTACCTAAACTGAGATTTGAGCACGCATCCATTCCATTGAAAGGACAAAATCTTATCGCTGACCCACGAGGCCTATACTGCGCGCGCGAAGGGGCCCAATGGCCCGAAGCCCCGTCAACACCCGGTTCCTCACCTAGGGAACCGCTTCTCTGTGATAGGTACTTACGGTTTAACGAGCCTAGGGCCTTAATAAACCATAAGTCTTCTCTATCCTAGGTGTGTCAGCTCGTACACATCCGGATGTGTGTACTTATACCGCACCTCTCCTATATGCTTCGCGGACATATAGGGAGTATCTCTGTATCTCTAAAACGGAAAAGAGCATTAATATCAGTGTAAGTGTTTAGTGTAGATGTTGTGTGTGGTCGCGGGGTCTACGGTGGTAGACCGTGATGGTGGTGCCCGCCGCTCCTCCAAGGGGTCGTAGTCCACCAGCCGTCGGAGTTCTTTATTTGGATGCGCCGCTGCCCGCTGGATGCCATTCATGACTTTGGTCCTGATTGCGTCTTGAACCTTTGCAAGTCCCGGTGTATCTGGGCGTTCCTGACGTACCATGGGGCGTCGACTGCCATTCTCAGATACTTGTTCTCTGTTGATGCTAACTTGTTTATGTATGATCTTGCGATCATTTTTATCATTGCCAGCTTTGTCCGAAGAGCCATAGAGCTCTTTCGGTTCATAAGAGAGTATAGTCTAGCCATAGCCCTGCTGGTCTTTAGTCGTGTCTGTTCAATATGGATGGGGCTTCCATGTTAGCCCCTTATACATGTCAGCTCTATATATTTGACCGTGTTTGTCCACGGTATGTCTGTTCCTTCTATGTTTATAGCCACTGGGGGCCAGGCTTTTCTGCGCGTTTATTTGTATCTTCCAAGTGATACACTAGTCACTTATCAGATCTATCTCTTCCTGCAATCTCCTGCATATTATTCCTGGATGTCTATGCTTGGGATGTCATGTGTATACACGTTATAGTCAACGAACCTTGTGTATATACTACGCGGAATGACACCTTAACCAATAGAAAGAGCGATCAATTGGTTGGTATACCGAGGCTCTAATTAAACGTTCGGGGTATATTCGGAGCTTCAACTTATCAGTTCCCCAGACATTAATTCTGGCAATTGACAGAAACGGCTTGAGTCGCCGATGAACATAGATTAAAATTACAATCCGAAATCGTCTTAAAGTTTAGAGCAAATTAAGTAAAAAAAGAACAGGAAATAAAGGTTATTATTCCCACTTTTATTTGAAGTACATAGATTTGACAGAATGGATTGTTTTATTCCAGAAACCTTAATTCTATCTCGCCATCGAAATATGTAGAAAGATCCAAAACGTACGAAGCAAATTTGTAATTTTATATTATATTTTAAGCTCCTGGAGCCAGCTGGGATTTAGATTTCCGTTTCCTAATTTTTATTTCCGTTTTAGGTGTCGATTTTCACAATTACAATTTTTTGAAGTTAACCTACAAAATAATTGTGTTCTTTGAAGTTGGAGGGCAATCACCTCAACCATATAAAGACAAGGCTCAATATTATCAGAATAAAAACATGTGGTTCTGTTGGGAAAAATTGGTGGCTAAGCCCACTTTGGTTGTGGTTAACTGAAGCATTCATCTGAGGTGAAGAATATTGTGCATAAGTGATATTGTTTATGTTTTGAATTTAATGAATATTAAATTTAAATATATGGCATTTCTGTTCTTAAAAATATACTATTAATTATTTATTTCTAAAAAATTGTAGCGTATAAGAGGGGTTAATTATATATTGCTGTATAAGAGAATGAGGCCAATTTTAGTATTTACCAAAAATACACATATCTAGTTTTATTAGCTACTAATTTGAGGGTATCTAGATTTAAGACTTTAGATAAGCGTTTGGCCAAACATCATTTATTGTAACCTCTAAGACTATATGACGAATATACTTAAATGAAACTTATTTTGCTGTAGGTGTATCACACATTTTTATACTGCTCATATAGCTTACAGTCAAAAACTGTAATCACATTTAAGTTGTTTTATCTACTTGTCACCCTATAACAACAGTTATCAGATTGGTCCAAACTGGAAATCTCCAGATGTTACGGGAACTTGCTTTTGGGCTGAATGCACTAATAAGAGGTAGTGTAAGCTAAATGACACAAAAGAACAGATTTAAAAACAATCTAATAACAAAAAAAGGTTAGTATTGAATTAGAAGATTTTATATTAATTATTTGGTGGCAAACAAAGAAATATTACCGAGCCCCAGCAAAAGATTTCCTGGATGCAGAAAAGGGGCTGATGCAGCCTCGATGAGTTCGGGATTATGGCCTCCACTCGGTTATGGACTGCTCCGAAAGCGTTGTTCTCAAAACTCGGCAAAAGAAAGCTGGTACTAAGACAGGTAGTTGGAGTAGAAAATGCTCTATATATATATATATATATATATATATATATATATATATATATATATATATATATATACGATCATTGAGCATCATAGTAGCAGTCGACTTTAATACTCGTGTTCGTTCTATGTATATGACTGATGTATTATATTTTCACGTTGTGTGTGTTTTTAATGTAATATAAAAAATGTAAGCTTCGTGTTATATGTCTCATATGTGTTACACAATTTGTTATCGCATTTAATGCATTTTGGATCTTTGTTTCTGATGACACGGTATAAACCAGTTGAAAAAGTTGTACGAAAGTCAACGAAACGTCCTGGAAAAAAAAATAAAATTATGTAACTGCCCACTACCTCGCAGTTTACTCTACTGAACCAAAATTCCCAAGAAAACTTTGCTGAAACTTATATATATATATATATATATATATATATATATATATATATATATATATATATATACTTTTATACGTTGCATTTTTAAATATTTTATTTGGCCGCCATTTAATGCAAAATTTGAAATAAATTGAGTAAGAAGATTTTTATACGTTGCATTTTTAAATATTTTATTTGGCCGCCATCCTAGATTCGTATTATACCATTTATCTCTATGTCATATTTAATGCTTGCACAAAATTTGGAATCCTCTGATAAATAATTTTTAAGTTAAAAATAAAATTAGGTCTTAATTTTTGACAAAAATTTTAAGTTAATCGGGTGTGTAGTTTTTTAGCTACGCCGGCGCCCCGTGAACTAACTGGCAGATAGATCGATAGGCAGACTGACGGAATTTGGTATGTAGGGACTCTAAAACGTGAAGATTTGTAAAACTTAGGAGGTGTTTTTTTCACGATAACAAATAATCATTTTGTTGCGCCATATGGAATTCATACCGCAATTTGACTATCTAATATTTTTTAAGGCGTCATTTTGTTTCGCCATCCTGGACTTCGTGCCAAGCCCTTGATTCCTACGTAACACTCTTGATTTTTGTGCAAAATTTGAGGTTTCTCATTTTTTTAATATTTTAATAGATCGCAATTGTGTTTCGCCATATGACCCTTAATTTTTTACATTGAATCTGGTAAAAAGTTTTTATTTTTCATGATTATAATACATCCCTTTTGCAATTTTTACTTAAAACTTTATCACTATATTAAAGAAAATAAACTGAGGTTTGAAATACTTATCGTTTACAAAATAGCGATTTTCCGCGGCAAAAAGACACGTGTGATATTTTTATAACAAAATTTATAAAGTAATAATACGGGTCATTTTCTTGCAAAAATCACCGCTCTGATCAGAAATAACAGAATTTTGTTTGCTGAAAATCGAAAGATTATGGTATTTGCCCCGGGCCATTTTCTCTTTATAGAAGATTTTTCATTGTCAATTGAATTTTCTCAGTAATACGTTTGACTTTAAAGCCGTTTTATTCCCATACACGTCGTCAAAACCGAGTGCAAATCCTAGAGGAACATCATATCTAAGAGGAAACGAAATTTCCATCATTTTCACGCGGAAATACATTAGGAACTTGTTTTTTCGAGCTCCAAACCGGATTATATTTTCCTGAAGGACGTATGGAACGCTGATGACAAGATGTGTTTTCCTTTTTCTCAGTCTATGACAATATAAAAAGGGATTTGTTTTGTCTTTTGAATACCTTCGCATTGGAAAAGCGTAGAAAATCTGTGAGATTTATATTTTTGCTTACAAATTTGATAGCTTTATTTTACTAGAAAATATACGTTTTGTACGCTTGCTAAAATGCAGATTTATATTAAAATCTTTCCAAAAATTTATTTTTTCTTTCGTAGTTATTTTACCGCTGTTCGGAACGCTTAGAAACTTTTAATAAAAACTTAACTCCCTGGTTAACTTATTCTTACGGCTATTCTTAGTTAAAATCGTTGTTTTTTGTTATAGATAATAGAGTAGGAAAATTTGAATAGAAAATATTTCTTTCACAAAATTTAAACTCTTATTGCCGCATGCTGACTAAAATTATTTTAATTTCAAAAGTATGTTTTCGATTTAAATGGATAAATTAAAATATAACATATAATTTACCAACTATGTCAAATGTTATAGAATGCTATAGTTAATAGTGATTAGATTATATGTGTAATCCTCCGATATCGAAATAGTAGTTTTTTATTTGTTTTGATGTGTATAATTATTTCTTTATGTCAAGTACATCCTTCTATCGCCTTTAAAACTAGATACCTTTTCTCACTAAAAGTTGCTGTTGTTATTTATAAATAGTAATATTCAACTACGCTAAAGTGGGACAAGTTAACAAACAGGCCAAGATGACGAATTTTAGTTAAAATGACATCAAAAGCAGAAATCTGCAGTACACCCATCCCTGTGATGTCTAGTCGAGATCTACTTATAGCTTAAAAAGATAGGTGGCACTCATTTACTACGCCCGAATTTATGCTTGCATTTGTGTTTTCTCCTTAGTCGTTCGTTATAATATTGTTCTGAGGTGAAATAAGGCTCTGTGCAAAATGTAAAGTTAAAACTTGTTGTGTTTATTATTTATTTTGTAGTAGTAGTAGCACAAACCAGTTATATTTTTTGTTTGTTTTATTTACAAGGTTTTTGTTATAAAATTCTCCTGGATGCAAGTTGACGGAGGCATGTTGACGAATTCGTCATCTTGCCCCACAGAGCTTTCCTTAACATTTTTTTTGTAGATGCAACTATAAACGTAAGACTAATCAAAGGTCGTGGTCAGAAAACAATTGAACTGCTGCTATTCGTGCTATCGAAAAAATAAATATGGCAGTAATAGAGCGAGCGTAATCTACGAATTACCCGAACCATATACTGAGTCGATATATTAGAAAGAATCTGTATAAATTTAATTAATAGAACGTTTGATAGAACCTCTTTGCAGTGCCTCAAACTGCCTACGAGTTTACTGAGAGGCACAATATTTCACATCACTCTAACAAAACTCTTAGGCTGGTTGTTAAAGACTGGTTAATTTCTTCATGAAAAAACACCAAATTTAAATTAAACACCTCAGTCGACGTCAGTCGGACATCGAATTGGATTTAATCAAGTTTAAGTGATGAGATTTTCTGATCTGATTCGGAAGCTCAAATTAAAATACAACTTTATGCCTGATAGAATATACAATGCTGACAAATCAGGTTTGTCTACCGTTTCAACTAAACAGCCAAAAATTTTTGTTGCTGGTCCATCGGGCCTGCAAAACTCTAAATCGAATCAACTAAATTTGTTGGGATTAGGCTTTTGCTAAAAATGCATAAAATAAAAAAGACCGTGAAAAGAAAGAACGAGAGAAAAATTGTAAAATTGAGGCTAAGAAAAGAAAATTTGAGGAAAGAATGAAAAGAAACGTATTTAAAATGACTGAAAAACAATCTATTATAAAAGCTTCAAAAAAATGTAAACAGCAAAAAGACATTTTTTTGTACCAGTTGCCAGGAATCACACACGGATCATCTGATTGAAGATTGGATAAAATGCTTTGCATGTAATCGTCATCTTGCCCCAGTATGTTTGTCATCTCACCCCACTATTGGGGCAAGATGATCAAAATGCAAGACGTTTCTAGATTCCAATTTTTTTCTTAATGTTTTGTTTTTTCGTTTATGATTAGTTAGTAGTAGTAGTTTATGATAATTTAACTAATGTTCTCATATTGTATTAAACTTTTAAAACCTGAAATTATTTTGGGTTTATTTTTTAATTTTTTTTCCTTAAACTCTTCAATTTGCTCCACGTTACCTACATAAGTATACTTAATAATATTGAGCAGTTCAGATCGACCCTCATTAGGATGTTGGGGAAAAAATTAGGCACTGGATTTGTTACAGTAATGTAATAAATAAAAAAACTAGCTACAATACTTTCAAAGACGGGGATCCTATATGCAACTAGACTCTAATAACATATTGTTATTGCATTTAGAAATAGATAAGGGACATTAGTAAACATTATTTAAACTACCGTTATTTGAATAACAAAAAGTAAGATCCTAGATATTATACTGTTTAATATCTTATCGTATCACCGAACGATTTTGCCAGGTTTGTGTAGAAGAAGTTTATTTTCGGGTCAGAAGCATGTTTTATTGTATAATTTTATGCAATAGGTACATTTCGGGTATGTATGGTGTGATATCTCTTAATTATATTTAACAGGCAATACCGATTTTCAATGTAGTAACACCAATATGTTTAAACTTTGTTAATCGGCGTCCAAAGAAACAAAATTAATCCAAAAACTTTTGGTATAGAAACAATGTTGGAAAATTTGGAAGGTGGAAATGTCCAGGAGAATGCGGGCCAGGCAGTGTCACCTAAATAAACACGTTTATATAATAAATCAAAGAGACACTTAGTAGATGCGTTAAGAACTGAGTTTCTACTGATGTCTCATTAGGGAATTTATTCTAGGAGCGCGTTGAACTACCATGACCAAGATAAGGGAGGTTCCAGAAGTCTCCATAATCAATATGTTCCAGCTATACTTTTATCTTGCAATCAAAAATTGTTCTTTTCAAAACAATCGCACTTTCCTGGTTCCTGTTTAGAATTTTGCAAAATGCCAAAGCAGTTAAGATGAATGTATAAAATAATGGCTCATTGCTACCTTTAACGGCTGTTAGAGAAGTAATGTTATTAAAAATATTTAGCAGACACTAAAATATAGTTTTTAGCATATAGCAACAGCCTTAAAGTTAAGTGTAGCTACTGTGAATATTATTTCACAAAAGATCAAAAACAATGAAGTTTTAGAATTCCATAAAAAGTGTAACTCTACTAAAAGTTTACCATTACTATATCACTGAACTTCTATTCGTATAAGTGTTCGTAACCTAAAAATAGGAGAAAATGTATATACATTGCTTAATAATATATTATGTGCGTTATGCTGGCTATAATACATTCCTACAACACAACAATTATACTGTCTTAGGCTGGAACCCGCAAAAGTGAATTCAAACGTAACGTGGAGTTGAACCATGCACAAATGTAACTGCAGTGGAATCACGGCAACTAGAAAGACAGACACAGACACAGTCGTGCAGTTGTATATCTGTGTGCTTTTGCGATTTTCTTTTAGCTTTTTCCAGCTATACTTTTATCTTTCAAAAATTGTTCTTTTCAAAACAATCGCAAGAGAATAATTTTAATTTTTAGAACAGCATATAACTTTGGATATTTTATGGCGAAACTTACGAGAAAAACAATTCTGTGACGTATGCCGAAGCAAGGACTTGCTTTTTTTTCTTCAGGAAACGTGGATTTTTCAAAATGGCACCATAGGTCGTTCATGGCACTATAATAATAAAAATACTGTAAAGAATATTAAGATTGATGGCGAAAGGTAAGTTATACAATAATTATGCAAAAGTTTTAATTTAAAATGTATGTCTTAGATTCATCGTACTTCACGGTGGCAGTGAAGATAAAGCTATGGAAGGCGCATGGGTTATATTTTCCTCGAAAACTTGACTTAGTGATTATCATGGTAAAATTAACCGATACCGAACCGTCTTGGATTATTTGGGACAATGCCCCTTAATCATAGTATATTATTTCAACACCTCATGAACCTAACCATATATTTAAAACTGGTTAAGGAATAATACCATAGAGTATTCTAATCAGAAGCTTAAAACTGAACTTCTAAGAATCGTCGCAAGGTACGAACCATAAAACAATTTTTGCATTGACACGTTTGCCAACTAGATCTTTTCTTAAAAATAAACGAGAACGAAAATATCTGGTGGATGATTAAACTGAACAATACGGACACAAACTTTATGTCTTCCCCCATACCTCTGCATTTTTAACCCTATTGAATATGGGGAATTTTAAAATCTTACTACAAGAAACACATTGCTAGATATATAAAGGAAGACTCACCAAGACTGTTTAAACATGTGGTTTGGCGGGACGCACTTCGACTGTTACTAGTGAATTATGGAAGAATTCAATCAGGCATACAGAGAAATGAAATAATTAAATAGTATAATACAGAGCATGTACTTGATCGACAAGAAGTTCTGCCTTTGATTATATGAATACTGAAGATTATATCAGTGATTCTAGTCTTTACGAATCATAATATACAATTACTAGTCATAATATGATTAAATTGGATCTATTTTGTGAAAATTTATTTTGTGCGTGTCCTAGTTCAGACGGACGTTAGTAAAGTTCTTGATAAATGTAAAAAATATTAATTTAAAAAAAAATGTACCGGCTGAAGTACATATTTCCATACTATACAACGCTTTATTATACTTAGATAGTTTATTAAATATCCACGTAACGAAATATTTTAAACTATTTAAATCATATATCCAAAAAAGTAAAACTTAATTTGGCTTGTGGTTGTCTTTAAATTATACTGATATTTATAAAACCATTACGCAAAATCCTTTATAAGAATATAAAAAAAATTCACATACCCTCTTAACAGAAATATTTGTGTTCCGTTTTAAACAGAATAAAATTTAAACAAAAATATGCGTCACAAAATAACATTTTGTAATATTATAAGATTGGCCTTAAGATTTGCATTAGTGTATACTATGCATAGGCGTAGACTCCATGGGGATTCGGGCTGCCCAAATCACCCAAAGCAATTTTAATTTTGGGTACTTTTATAACACTTGCAGGTAAAGTATATTTGTTTGTTATTACAAGATCTAGCATTGTTTGGTTGTTCATATAAAGTCCGTTATTAGTTGTTTTAAACCATTTAAGTTTTTTTCACATTGATGTGATTTAAAAAATATGTATATTGAAATCTTCAATATCATTTACTCATAGACAAACTCCAAAATATTTATCAAGTCTAAAAGGCTTTTTTTGTAATTTAAATTTAACTGAAAAATCAATGTTTAACTTAACAGAGAAAAGCTTACATATGTATCTAATATTTTCGCCAAAAATTTAGTAATGTACTTTTATTACAGCGCGTTATCTTGTTTCTTAGAGAAGTTATAAGCTAAAATTAAAATTTAGCAAAATGTTATCTAGGTATGGAACTATGAACTATGTATTTTTATGGTGTGTTTATTATATTCTTCTTATTTCAGGCTGTGTTGTTGCTGAATTGTTGGTTTATATACCAAAGATTATTATTACATTCCTCCTCCAGAAATCTACTTCATTATTTGAGAATTATTAACATATATGTATAACTCCTCTTTGCGGAAGAGAAATTTTTGCTTTGACAATAAAAATACATTTTTAAAAAATTTTCTCATTCTGGTTATTTTTCGTCCCCCCCACTCCCCTATGCCATAGACAAGAATTATATAGCACCCAAAGCAATTCTGAAAAGTCGGCGCCTATGATGCTATGAGGTTTTTAAAACCTTCGACTCATCATTATGTGTTTAAGAAATTGCAGTTTGCAGTCAGTCACATTTAACAAATTATAGTAATATAATTCTGCTTTGCACATGTGCCGCTGCCAGTCAAAACTGGAATAAAAATAAAACGTCGTAGGTTAAACAACACGAATCTGCAGTTCTAACAACCGCCGGTACATAACACAGCTTTCTTTGATATTAAAGCCGATTTTTTTAAATCTTTTTCGTGTAAGCAGGATGTCTCAATTAGTCATGGACATGATTACTAACTTAAAATAGGTCGGTGTGACTTTCTAGTCACATGCAATCATGTTATATTTGTCTCTCGTTAAAATCATTTCAGGGATATTAAGAGAACAACTTCAAGCAGAGTCGGAAGGTATTTTTGCAAAATAAATGAGAAATACGATATTGCAAGTCTTAAAATATTTTGTATTAATATCATTGAATAATTTTTTTATCGTTTTCAAAATTGTATATAGAGATTTTAATTGGTGCCTTGTATTAATAAAAAATCGAACCAATATCTATTATCATAAATGAAGTGGTTTATTCAGCAGAATAGTGGCATAATGTTCAATAAGCTTACAACTTTTCTTTAAAAGAACAAGATCACAAAAAAATAAAATTATGTTAATTTACATATACAGATATTGAGTTTTTTAAATATATTCCTGTGGTGAAGTCGAACAGTAGACATATATTTAAAGTTTTAACTATAATTTAACATAAAGTCGATTATAATAGAAATAATGTCTCGAAAAATGGTAAAACAACAAATACCTTCCAATTACAAACCTAAATCCTAATAAATACTATGAAAACTGTGGCACAGTTCTTAAGGAATATCAAGATGGAGCTTGCTACTGGCAAGTATTTGCAAAATCATACTCATCGGGGTTAAGTTACTCCCACTATTTCCCGTAATATAAATAATTTCGTATGCATGGCAAAAGCTTACAAGATATACGAAATATTTGTTACAGATTCATGATTTAAACCAATTGTTGGGCTAATACTTCTCATCAAAAACTAAAAATAAACCAAAAGACTAAAAGTCTTATCTTCAAGTATTGAAGTTAACGCTAAATTTTGGCTCCTCAATGAACGTACCTAAGGAACGAAACTGCAATATTCTTGCTTTTGGGACGTTTCGGTGAAAAATCTACCCAGTTCCTAGGCAATCAGAAAAAATAAAAAAATACCAGTTTCTTGTCGCAGAAGACGGGGATAGATTTTCCCCCGAAACGTCCAAAAACCCATATTTTATGTGCTATATAAGCCCAATGAACACATTGTTTTAAAGCTTATAAAACATACAGACAATTATTAACGAAGAAAAAGTTTCCATAAACACTAAACAGATAATACGCAGTTTTGGCTTCAGATTTTCTGATTCTACCTTTAACAAAATACATTTTAATAATTTCTAAAGAGTGAGGCCATGCCTCTTCCACTAGTCATATACGTAATCTCCTCGTGAAGACGAAGACCAAAGCTTCATAAGGATTAACCAATATCTCAAAAATTTAGAGATAAGCTCCTAAATATTTTAAGGGCATAACATATGTTTTTATTGCAACGACATGAGAATATTTGGCCCTTTATATTATCGAGAAAATATTAATTCCCGGTGGCATTTTTTTTGTTAAATAGTTAGCACCCCATAATTAACTATAATTATAATATTTATAACATGGATGAGACAAATAATACTGTTACACGCGAAGATCTATAATGAAGTTCAGATGTTGTATCCGTTTACAGCTGTTGAGTACATATAAAAGAAAAGTTGGGAATCTGCAACAATATTTTCAGAATTAACGAAAAATAATAATGGCTAATACTAATATCAGGCTACGATCGCCGAGTTTCCAAATCGAAAGGAGTCCAGAAGTTAAAAAAGTTAATGAAAGCATTAATAAACTTACTCGGGAATACAACGTTCCAAAGGCAAAACAAAATAATAAATTGCTCTTTTAGTAGATATCAGTAAATTATGGACTTATATTACCTTGTATGTTTATAATTGCCAGGTATAATATTATTTATATTATTATATTATTATTATCAAAGTAGAAAAAATTATTATATCAAGGCCAGGCTTATATTTGAACAAAATTTACATGTGCTTAACTCCGTTAGGTTGAGAAATCACAGATCTCATTGTGGCATTAGCAGCCCAAAGTTGAGGTCCTTCATCAACAATAAAAAAAACGAGACATAAAATCTATATGCATGAAATTGATAACCAAAGCAGGTGCCGAAAGAATAACGCAGTTGGTAAAATAATGATGATTTAATTCTTGCGACGGAAGCTTATCTATCCAGCTGGCAACAATAATGCAGAACGCGATAGTACACCATAATCTTACACTCCATAATGAACGAGTCGATACCACAATGGCAATACGAACCAAGCCTGTACTTCCTTGAAATACTTAATTTTTACTGTACTCGAACAGGCGTACACAAAATCTGCGACGAGATGTTTGCCAAACAAGAAAACAGACAATTGTCATGTTTCATCAGTAGAAAATTAAAAGAAAAACATGGATGCTTTCGAAAGCTGAGTTTGTACGCTTACTGATAATAATTGAAGATAATTTTATTTATAAAAAAGCTGTACGAAGAACCGGACTTTACTAACAATGCAAAAAAAGTAGTTTTGCAAACCTGTCGAATAGTAGATACCTAAGTGCATTTTTGGTAAAGACGAATTATTTTATCAGAAACCATACCCATGATTATCGGCTGGGAAAATGAAATCTAAGAAAAGTAATATTAATAAAAATAGGGATAATTATATTTCTTGGCTAAATTGTTAGCAACTTTGTTGTCGCTAAACCGTGGTGGTTCTTTAGATCATTTTATAGATTTCCAGGAGGTCTGGACTCCCCTCCGAAACTTTGAAAATATGTTGGTATAGACACAATTTATAGTAATTTTCCTAAGATTTGACTGTTTGGACCCCCCTTCCCCCGATATGAATTTCTGGTTTGGACCCCCCCCTGAACTGAATTTCTGGCTACGTGTCTGAACGTTTATAGATATCTGACTAAGTTTTTAAAATTTTGCCCGTAGCTCCCTCACAGGCAATTTTTTTAGCAGCCGTAGTAAGTAAATTATGGCCATAGTATGTTAGCAAGTTCAGATTAAACAATGCTCACATGTTTACCAAGCGTTATAAGTTTATCAATTTGGTTACAAAAGCCTGATTTGAGATTATTTTATAACGTCATAACCACGTAATAAATCATTCAATTTAAAATGGGTTTTTAAAAACTCTTCTCTTTAAAATCTGATAGCAAGTAAACTGCACTTGATCAATTTGTATTCCTAAATTATTGGCGTTGCGACCTGACTTTCCAGGGTAGATTAAATTAAAAAAAAATGTTTGTTCATTTTTGAGGTACCGAGAAATAAGATATGACAAAGCAGAGAAAACGGAATAATAGGACAACAAGGCAGAGAATACGGAATACCAGGATAACAAAAATAAATAGAATGTACAGTTCGTTTTATAATCCCTTCTCCCATGAGCGAATATGCTTAAATATTTTCAGAAAATTTTAAATAAAGTAAATATCAATAAAAATTTCGTTGATCAGTTTATCAAGATTTTGAAGACATTTTTGTGTCATATACTCTAAGTTCGTATTGAGTTATTGTCTTACATATTTACATATTATTATTGAAATTCGCAATTTTCGACATTATCTATACGGTCTCCTAGGGCAAAATTATTATAAAAAAAAAAAAATAAAATAAAATAAAAAATGTAATGTTAGTTAAAAAACCATAAAGGAATGATAAGGATGTACAATTTGTTTTGCCCCAACCGTTTATATTTTAGGGTCTCTCAAAATAGGCTTAGGATATGGTATATAATTTAGCCTGGAATTTTGCATTGAATTAAAAAATGTACTAAAATAAAGAGTTTTGTGTTTATTTTAAAAAGTTTTTCAGTGAACTTGTATAATATTTTTTTGATTGGCTAGTTAGTTTATTAAAATATTTTTAAAAAGATAACAGAAACCTCCACAAACGACTTATTTAAGAATGTTTATTAGTTTGTTCTACAAGGACGATCTTATAATTCATGGATAGTGAGGGTATCATGTCTTGAAGTAAATAACTTACTATATCCAACCGCTATAATATATAAATATCATATAAAAAACTATTTAAATACTTAAACGACTTACAAATCATAATTAGAATAATTAACTATACAGTAATAAATCGTTTGTCAAGTTTTAAAATTTACGAATTAAACTACTCCTCTTAATATTTTTCTGTATTATTTCTAAAAGTTTCAACAGCTGTTCAGTTCTAATGTAATAAATCATTTTTTATTTGCAATTAAATCTTCGAGTGTATGTTTGTCTGTGCTTAAACGCGACAGTGGCAAATGAACCATTTGTATTAAATGACAAATTGTCGGGAACTCTTTCGTTTTTGTAAACGTCGCAATTATTAATATAATGAAATATGGTGCTTGTAAAATAATCCATAATAAACTAAAGTTAAGATATTAGTCCTAAGTGTAACCGGTTGACATACTTAATTATATACATCCAAAAGTAAAGTGAGCGTGAATTGAACTAGTACACCTAGTTTCTCTACAATATTGTAATTCATAGAATTTTAAATTTTAAAAATCAGATTTTATTACCAGTTAGTTTTTCAAGTTACAAGTTCTGAAAGCCTGATATTCATGTCTTAAAAATTGCCGCATAACTTTCATATTCTGTATGTATTTATATAACTTAGCCACCTATAGACACGTGTTTCTGGCTTAAGGTCTTCATTAGTACAGTCATCTGGTTGAGAGATGAGTAGAGACGAGTACAACCAGCACCAAACTGCAAAACCACATCAGGGTAAGCTAACAAGAGCAAAACCGACATTTGGTGGTTACCAAGAGAACATCCGAGATCTTCGCCGGACTTGATACTTTGTTACCACTGAGCATTATAAACCCACCTGTGCGAAACTCATAACCCAAAATAAATACGTATATTATTGCTCCAGTTGGTGACTCTGGTGTGGTTTTGTATATTAAGCTTAGCGCTAGTCGACTGTACTGTAATCTTAAGTCACGTGTCTGCGGATGGCCAAATGTTATTGTGCTTAGCGGTCATCCCAAAAATTCCATTTTCTCCTAATAATAAATAGTTCTTGCCGCGTTAATTTATTTTTTATAATGTATACAACACTGAAAGACGAATTTCCCAATATATAATACCATAAGTTGACGAGTTAACGTTTCTGATATACTAACGATTATCTTCAGAACATGTTAACAAGGACTTACCAATTCCAGACATAATATCTCAATGAAAAAAAAACAATTTAATTTTAACCTCTTCTTATTCCTTTTAAGAATCATTGAATAAATACAGTGGTTATTTTAAATAAATAAAATTACCCAATGAATAACAACTTAAACAGTAGCTATTATTTCTACGATGGTTAACCGTGATATCGTGATAAAAGACATTTGTTATCTTTACGTCCAAAGGTAAGTTGGAAGTTAAGACCTCTGCGCGACATGTTTAACAGTGTAGCCAATAGTAAATTAAGGGATTACCTGCAAATGACAACGAAAATGTGAGATTTTTTGCAGAATCAATTTTTTTTTGGTAGGGTTAATTATAATGATAGGCAAAAAAACACAGAAGGGGTATAGGTCGCAGCCAGAACGGTCTGTGGAACTCGTCACACATATAACAAAGTTTCCATAATAAACTGTTTAAAAATCTGCTTGCCACATATCAACACTGTCTGCATATGTCTCATTTGAAGGATAGCGAAAACTGTTTACTGTAATAATTTGTAAAGACACACAAGTATAAAATTTGCTCAAATTACGGTAAGTTTTAAATAAATAGGGCCTGAACATTGAAGAAGTATAACCATTTTTTGGTAATTATTGTATACAAAAAGGGGAAAATGTTACATGTTTTCCCTGTTAATCTACTCTATACATCATAGACTATCATTTATAATTAAACAAAATCAAAATGGGTTCTTTAACGACACAAACGGTTTCAAAACAGGGAACTTTTCAAGTATTTTCAACAAATGATTGAGCTATTAATGGCTCTACAATAAAAATTATATTAAAAACTGGATTATTGAAGTCAAATCTATATTTTATGTTGCTAACTAATTCAATATAAAACTCTAAACAATGCAACCCTTGCTGTGGTTTATAACCGTGCTTCATAAATATAAATTCCTACATGAGTATTAATACAAATATCGACCTTACATGTTAAAAAAAGGAAAGGCCAAAATCTGCATAAAGGAGGCAAAACAGATTTTCAAGATTACTAAAGTTAAATTTTTATTTACTCTGTAATATTAAGAAATAAATATCTTTAGATGTTATTTGGGTTTTCGTTTTTTAAATAATTATAATTTTAATTGATGAATGATATTGTATGAATCTAGGCATCGCCATCCACGTAACAACATTCGAACTTGCAGTAAAACATATCTTTACCACGGGGTGGTGAACTATTTTAGTTTAACAATACTGATAGTTGTTGATAATAGGTGGCAATGCACATAACGATTAATCATTATAATATAATCCGGTTTCAAAAATGAAATCTTGTCTTGAGATATGGGTAATCTAACTAAACTATAAAACCAAAATATTATTTAAATAAAGCACACATATCAATTATTAAAAATTAACACTAAAATAGTACATTATAAATGGTAAACTTAAAGATTAAACTATATAACAAAATTAGAGCGTTACAACTCACCCTCTTCAAGGAAAGGAGGGAAACTTTCAAGGAAAAGTTGACCGACGATCAGAACAAAAAAGAAAATATAAAAAAATCAAGGCAAAATATTTAGAGGTAAACTAATAAATTATAGTTTCCCAGTCTGTGGTCGTACCGCTCTTTGAAGCTCAGTGAGGAGGTTGTAAAATCAATTACATTATTATATAAGCTGTCAAGTTAGGGAAGCTTCAAGAGGCCGAGAGAGGGAAAACTCAAAGTGAATACAAGAGGGAAAGAAGAAGAAAATCCAAAGAAAACAACAAAGCGCCTCAAACAACAAGTCACACTCATACTGTGCAAGCACACATAAATCAATCGGCGGAGAAAACCACGAGAATGCCAACTAAGAATAGACTATAGAGGTACTAAATCAATGCCAATGTAAGGATGACAATAACTTAAGAAAGCCAACCAAACCAAGGTAATCACAATAGGATCAAAATAAATTACAATCATGAAGTGTACACTTGCGTAAGCACAAACGAATCAAATTCCAAGCAATATGGCAATTCACTAAGAAAACCGCCCAAACCGCGGCTATAACTTAGCAAAATCAAACAATACGAAAGTAACGATAGTAATTAACTAAAAAAAGCGACCAAACCGCGGCAATAAAGGTAGGTTAATCACTATCGAAACATCAGATATAAATATAAAAGATAAGATAATAATAAAGGTAAGTTAATAATAAAGGCCACCACAAAAACCACAATAATACAAGGCAAAGGTGTAAAAGGTAAATAGTTAAATTCACTCTGAGTGCGACTCGTCATCCTCAACGACGTTTTGACCCAGGGCCAGGATAGAAAAAGAAATGAACTTAATAACGGTAACAAGCAAAATTCCAAGTTAGCCCAAAGAAATCCATGTAAACATGGTGATGGCCATTAAAGCCAAAAGGGCCTAGAAGGAAATCAATAATCCAACAAAATATTAAAGGTAACAAGGAAAGGTAGAACTATTCAAAAATTCAACAATAAGAGAAATCAAGTAATGCGATAACGACAAACATGTTATCCTTCTACCAAAAGAAGTAAGTTTGTCCAAAAATCAAAAATAAACTAAATAGCAGAGTACCGCTCACTGCTATGGTAAAAGAATAGGCCTGGCATTAAGAACAGACACGCCATGCTAAGAAGTCACAATCGGAAATAATAAGTCAAGTCTGGAAAAATAGTCAAAATTGGTGAAAATTTAAAAGAGTGACAGGTAATAGTTACTGATTGAGTCTTACAATATAGAACCAGCTACAATGTCACTAACCCTATACTTAAAAATAAAAATAAGCAATGTAATAATAAGCAATCGAGACAAATGGTAATATATTTTGTTTTGATCTTTTAAATTAATTTGATGGACAGTCAGATTCAGATTCGATTAGCACTGGTTTAAGATCTTGAACGTGCCAAATACCTTTGCTAGCACCGAATTCATCTGCGAGCTCATATATATAAGTGCCAGTTTTTCTTTTAATAATAAAAGGACCTATAAATTCGGGAGATAGTTTAGCGCTAAAATAATTGGCGGCGTTGGACAAACTCTTATTTTTACGCCAAACTTGTTGGCCAGAAGTATAACTAACAGGACGTCTACGTAAATTATAATCGTGTTTACCTTTGAGTTTAGAGGATTCAATTCTTTTGCGGATTGTTAGATATAATTGTTTAAAAGATTCAACTCGTTTTCTAACGTAGTAGTCTATCTGAAAAATCTTGACCAAAAAGTTTCTGTTCCCTACCAAAATTAACTAAAAATAGAGTAAAATCTGTTGTTTTGTGACGCGAGGTACGAATAGCGCAAGCAATTGAAGATACATAATCTTCCCAAGTTCGGTGGTTATTTTGTTGTAAATAAAAATGAAGCATAGTTTTTATAACACGATTAACTTGCTCGGTGTAATTTGCTCTAGGGTAATAAGAGGCGGTGTAAAAAATTTTAACTTTATATTGGTCCTAACACTTGAACCTGTGGTGGAAGATAGATCAAAATACAAAAGATTTAACCACACTATACCACAACTTGTTACGTTCTGGACGCGCGTTTCGCTAACCAAGTTAGCATCATCAGCAGATGATATAAACTAAAGTAACTTATCCTAACCGAGACTATTTATAGGTAAATGTGGTCACAGTTGGTTGCGCCCGACTGCACCGTTGTCAAGTAAGCAATAGAAATGATTATAGGGAATAGGCCCGCTGTCTTTATTTAGTGCTTTCTTACCACATTTAACTATTTCTATACTCTCAAATGCATCCAATAATCTATTATTAGATACATTTTTAATTAATTTAAGATTAGTACCTATATAATGATAATCATTTTCTTAGCTTGGTACATATTTCTAAATTTTTTGATTCTCCTAAATTAAATAACATTTTTTATTTATTTAAAGTTTTATAATGCAGGTAGCTATAGGTTTTGGTGGACATATTTTTCATTTTTTTTATATAGCATTTAAATTCTACTTTCTCTGTTCTATATCTCTATCTTTAAATCTTTTCTTTTTCTTCTTCTGTGCTGAGAGTTTTTCTAATGCCTTTTAGTATAACTCACATTAATGTTCGTTTGCTAATTTCACACTTTGACTGTTTGAAAGACTATTACGAAGAGAAAAACTATGAGTTCATTGGTATCACAGAGAGCTGGCTACGTCCAGGCATCTCTAATGAGGCAATTTATTTACAAACTTATAATTTAGAAAGAAATGATAGACTAGTTGTTCTGACCGAAAAATTGGATTTTTTGGAAAGTATTTGGATAAAAGTTTATTTAAAAAAGTGCGAAATTGTTATTGGCACTATATATAGGCCTCCAAATTCTGATATTACCTGTTTTTTAAATACATTCGAAGACTCTTTACTTAATATTTCTTCCTCATATGAAAACATATTTTGCATTGGCGATTTTAACACCGATATCTTACACTATAAAAGCACTTTGACAAGACAGCTTTTGCAAACTGTGGAACCATTTAATTTAGAACAAATTATTTTAGAGCTGACTAGAATTACTAATAGAACTCAGTCTTTAATTGATCTTATTTTTACAAACTGCGATAAAATTGTAAATAAGGGTGTTGTTGATTGTACGTTTTCTGACCATTGTTCAGTTTTCTCTGAGACTAACTACTCTTCTGATCCTAAACCACCTAATAAAATACTATGTATGTCATTAAAAAATATAGATATAAATCTATTTCAAAGGGACCTGAAAGAAATAAATTTTAACGAGATATATAATATTGACCAAAAGATTTATTTTTTGAATAATAGTATATTAGCTCTATTTAATAAGCATTAATATTATTAAACGGCTTAGTGAACGCAATAAACCTCTCCAGCCATGGATCACAGAAAACATCAAACGCATGCAAAAATTAAGAGATAAAGCGTGTCGTGATTTTAAATCTAGTAAGCTACCCAGCAAATGGGATTATTATAAACAGCTGAGGAATTTAACAAATAAATCAGTTAAATTAGAGAAAAAAGCTTATTATAGACATACATTTCAAAATAGCTCTATAAAAGATAAATGGAAACAGCTTAATAAGCTAAGACCAATAAACACAAAGAAATTCCAAATACTCTTAAAGATACGAATAATTTTAATACATTTTTTATACATTCAACTAAAACAAATAATTCTTTAAATAAGGATCTTATAAATTTTTACTTATATAACACTAAAAAGAATCTGGATTCTTTGCTAACTTTTAATACTGTAACTGACAATGATATTCTTCAAAATTATATTAAAAATTAAAAGTAAAGCTGCGGGTACAGATGATAGTGATATAACCTTAATCTCCTTGTGCTGCCCTTATATTATTGAATTTATAACACATATAGTTAATGAATGTATTCTTTAAGAATATTTTCCAAACATATTGAAAAAAGCTGTTGTCACACCCCTTCCCAAAGTAAGTGTTCCTACATGTAAATATAAATAATATTTTACCAACGAAACAATCAGGATTTCGCTCTGGACATAGTTGCGCAACGGCAATGGTGGATGTTACTGATGATAACTTTTCTGCTCGAGATAACAATGAAGTGATAGCATTAATTTTATTGGATTTTAGTAAAGCTTTTGATTTTTTAAATCATAAAATATTAATTTCTATGTTACACTATGTAGGGTTTTCGACAAATGCGTCAAATATTATTAAATCATTTCTCTTGAATAGATTTCAACGTGTGAAAACCGATCACAGTTTTTCTGATTTTCTTAAAGTTAATTCTCAGGGCATCATTTTGGGTCCTCTTTTATTTAGTATCTACACAAGTACTTTCCATACATATTTTAAATACTATGAGTATCATCTTTACGCCGACTATATTCAACTGTATTTATCTTTTAAACCTTCTGACTATGAAGAAGTCAATATTAAAATTAATTCTGATTTAAACGGACTACTTAAAATATCCTCTAAACATATGTTAAATTTGAATCGGTCTAAGTCTGTTGTTCTTTCATTTGGTAATAAAAATATTCTTAAAGATATAAAGCCACATGTCGATATAAAAATAGGGAACCAACGTTTAAATATAGTTCAAAGCGCAGAAATTTTAGGTCTCGTTTCAGATTCACATCTAGGATTTAGTTCACATATTTCTTATATTCTTAAAAAAACATACTGTTCTCTCAAATCGTTATACCCGCATAGAAATTATCTTGACCAATCTACTAAAATGGAGCTCTGTCATTCATTAATATTGCTACATTTTAATCATTGCGATCATATACAGTGTGTATCAGCAAAATGGAATAAATTCGATAATAAATAAATGGGGGCGTGTTCGGAAAAACGCTTGGACCCGTCGATTGGTATTTTTAGTTGCTCATTTTCTCCAATAAAAACTTTTTATACAGGGTCTGTCCTGTAATAGTGGTCAATGCCAACTTTCTTATTTCAAATGCAACACCCCGGATATTATTTAATTTTTGGATTCTTTAGGAGATTCTAAACATATTTTATGTTCAATGTCCTATACCTACCTTCAACTATTTCGGCAATATTAAGTGTTTTCAAATTTATTGCAAAAATTAAGATTAAAAAAATAAAATTATTTATTTCTTCATAATGTATAAACAAAAGTAAAAAGTTAATTTAGGAACTGTTGAATATACTCGCCGCGAACGTCTTGGCAAATTCCTAATCTTAAATAGAAATTTCTTCTAACGTTATTTAGCATCTCAGGCGTGACCGATCTAATCGCAAGCGTTATTCGTCTTCTTAAGTCAGTTTAGTCGAGGGGTTTAGTTTTGTATACAACATTTTTAATATGTCCCCATAAGAAAAAGTCTAATGGCGTATCGATCC
>JAUTXW010000390.1:0-7500 GCA_030620095.1 Kuschelorhynchus macadamiae
AGGTGAATTCTCTTGAAATTCACAGACTGTTAACTTTTTATTTGTAAAATTTAAATATGTTTGTAATATTAATTTAGTTAAATTAAAACTATCAGAGGTATAGTAATTCGGTAGGTATAAAAACTTATTTCCTGTTGGTCAATACACACAATAGTAATTTGTAGTAAGTAGAATTAAAAGCTGATAAAATTAGACACTTTTTATGCAACACTAATACTTTCATAGTGGTAGTCCCATAGTGCTGGCTGATGCAATTTAACTCACCGGATCCATGACAATCTGTGCAAGAATAAAGCTTTTAGTTATCAGTATTATATTGATCCTTTTTATGTGACTTCCAATTAGAACAGCGTATACCCCCACAGTTATCACATCACAAAGAAAAATTATTGGGAAGCAACTTTTTATCAGTACCTAATTTAATTAGGCATTGCTTGCTAGTGAGAAAATAATTCTTGCGCATGGCTATGCATATGTAACATATTAAATATCTTAGTCTTGTATCTACAAACAAATAAGTATTCAGACCTTTCCAAATATATTTGCAATCTTGACCAAAATGTAAATATACAGATTCCTGAATCGCTGAAAGTAAAAAGAAAAAATTGGGGATATTAGTTTTTATTTCTCAAGTAATTTAGTGGGTTTAGAATGTTACTGTATTTTATGTATGTACAGTGTGATCAGTGTATCTTGATAGCATTTTAAATGTTAATAACTTTTTTACTTTTTAACTTATAGGAGTGAACAAAAAACCAATTGTAGGGTTAGTTAAAACTTTTTTTCTGGTTATTAGAAAAACAGAAGACTATTAATTTTTTGACACATCACCATAAGTTGTATTGTTTAAATCGGACACACTCTCGGCACACACTCTATACTATATTTCCCTCAAATGGAACTCTTCTTGCAGATTATAAATATAATATCTGGTTTGATAACTTTATCTTCAAAGACACCCATCAATTTAAGAAAAACCATATGAGGCAGTGTGTTAGAGAGTGACGGACAACACTATTACATAGTGGAATGAATAGGTATCGAACCAATATATAATTATAATCTGCAAGAAGATACCCATTTGAGGGACATATAATAGTCAGGATGTCCCATTTGAAAAATATAATTTATAGTAATATCTTGTAAAATTGACAGTCTTTTTTTTTTTCGTTTTTTCAAGCTTGGTAATTTATGTAATTTTTTTTAACAAGCATTTGACCCTCCCACACTAATAATATAACAGACTTAATATTTGGACAGCACATATTTAAGATTTTCCCATAAGAGACAATGTTTTAGAGAGAGAGGGATAACCTTGATTTCCTCAAATTTTAAATACTTTTAATATATGAGTGCATTACAGCGTTGGATTTTGGAATGCAAAGGTTTGTTACAAAACAAATTAAAAAATCCAGGTGTGTATTTAAAAGTTGATGATGGCCCCTCATTTCAAAGAATCAGATTCAAAATATGACAGCACCATAAAATGTTAGACAAAAAAATGCTTTGGCAATATGTTTATAACTTTAAAAAAATTTTGGGATTAAAAAAGTTACTGCATAATTTTAAAAATGCAATATTTTATTTGTTTCTAAATATCTCAAGAACATAATGGCTAGAATTCACCTGCAGGTGCTATTAGGCTTGTAATGAAATTGTCTAAAACTATATTTAGCCATTTTTCTATCTCCTGCAATAAGTGAAATCTGTTTTGTAATGTTACATCCTCTCCAAATATGAAAATACAAATTTTTAGAAGTCAAAATCTCAAAAATAAGTAAAGATACTATATACAAATAGCTAGAATCACAGGACAAAATTCAAAACCCAGAAGAAATTGATGTTTTATTTAAAAAATAAAAGTCGATACCACCACTACGTTCTATACCAATATGTATATTTAAAATATTTCTAAAATGTAACAAAAATAAGTAAAGTAAATAAAACATCCAAATATGTATTCCTCTTTTTTTTAACTGACATTTTTTTTTTAATACAAATTGTTTCTAGTTCAAAATTCCAGTTATTCTGTATTACTCTGTATTGTCATATTTCTTATCAACTTGAACGAAATTGTGCCATCCATAACTGGTATTTTATTTGTTAAGGCAGTGTGCAAGTCAACAAATATCACAGGAATAAATACATGTTTATTATTAAATTTTTTGAAAAAAAGTACACATGTAAGAAATCTGGCCTACAACACAACTGCCTAAGTTTTACACAAATTCAATGAAAATTGGATAATCATTTTAGACAGAAATACGAGCAGAAATATTAAAATATGTAATATTGTTAATTGCTTCTTTTTAACATTATATATACACTATACAAGGTTCAGATGCTAACATCGATGGTAATTTTCTTTAAATATAATACAATTTTTTTATTACATGCTTAGTTTTTTAAGGTCTTTTCGAAGGTCTTTCTTATAGCATCCGCTTTTAGTCTAAATAGAAGAAAGAGTTTTTCTGACAAAAAAAAATCGATAAATTCACCTTTACCAACAAGTTTCTTCATACAGAATTCTCTAACGAGACCACACGGACGACCATATAAAACTGAGGAAGGAGTGCATAATTCCTGCTCTTCTAAATCTCAATCGAAATGGGAAAACTTGTTTTTTTTTGGGATCCCGGAACCCTAAAATGTAAACATCAGTAAAAATCTCTTATCGTGATTTTATCACGATTACAATACTTCCCTTTTACGGGACCATAAAGAAAGATCATACAAAACTGAGGTAGGAGTATACAATTTCTGCTCTATGTAGAATTATTTTGATTTTACAGCCTTTCTAAATATCAAATTGTCATTTTTCAAATGTCATATTTCAAAAAAAATTGAACTTAGGATTTTTAAATATGTAGAGTCAAAAGCGCAATGTAATAAATAACTTAACATGTTTTAATATTTTTTCAGACATAATAACCTGAATTATTCAAATTTGTGAAAGGCTTTAAAGAGGCATGATTTAAGTATGCGCTTAAAACTGCAAACAAGAAAAAATATCCTACAACTTGTATTACCGAGATATCAACTAATCAATTTAATGTTCCAAAAATTTTATAAGTCTTATTGATCTGATTATTTTTACTACTTTATAGATATTACTTATATATTTGTTTAAAGTTATCCTAAGTAAAATGAATATATTTTTATATTAAAATATATTTTTTGGAATCTTAGTCGTATTATTTCAATTTTTTCACTTCAAATGTATGTCTTAAAATCCACCTGACATTTTGTTTCTTTCACCGCTCTCTCTATTTTTGGAGCCTCACTTGGTTCCCTCAAAAACAAAAGTGTTTGCCCCTGGGCATTATCATATAAGTGCCATAGGTATACCAGTCAGTTTACCATGTTGTTAGGATATAATAGATAATATTACAATAGGTTCAACTACTATGTATGCATCTTTTATTGTAGGGATGATATTAACAAAGGCCATACATATTCAACCAGTTTAGCAAAGAAGCGTGGTAATGATGTTGAGAGTTTAAAGTTCCAAGATGAGTCTCCAGCGAGGTCTCCAGGGATATCTTTGTGAGTATAAATTAAGAAATCTTTCAGTAAAATATTTGAAAGTATCACATATTAGTAAAACTATTCCTAATACAATGTGCCAAAATGAATTATGAAAAATTTTTTTCTTTTTCATTCAAGTAGAATCTAAAACCATGACAAAATTACAATAAAAAAAAGATTATGCATGCACAGGTGGTGTTTGCCCTGACATGTTTTGTAAGAGCAAACAATGCAAGGTGGCAAAATGTAAGGTGTTGGCTGTAGAAACGTTATTCCATAATTTTGGGCATTTGGTTGTACTGTTTTACAACCACATTTAAAAAGTAAAAATTTGTCTTGGTATAGGCCGTTAAAATATGTAGGATAGGGAAGCGGTTCACATGAAGAGAAATATAGTTTGATGATGTAAAAAAATCTAGCAACATATAAGAAGACTGACACTTATATAATTCTAACACAACTTTTATTTTTTTTTGATTATTACTAGATTTACTAATATTATTAGTAATATATATATATATATATATATATATATATATATATATATACATATATATATATATATATATATATATATATAATATATATATATATATATATATATATATATATATATATTTATATATATTTATTTATATATATATATATATATATATATATATATATATATATATATATATATATATATATATATATATATATATATATATATATATATATATATATATATATATATTTATATATATATATATATATATATATATATATATATATATATATATATATATATATATATATATATATATATATATATATATATATATATATATATATATATATATATATATATATATATATATATATTACATGAGACTGTTTGAGAAAACATAAAACAATATACATTGTTCCTTAATTTTATGCTCATTTTTAAGTAGGTCAGTATTTTATGATAATTCATATAAACATGTTTCCTATAGTCTATGTTTTGTTTTGTCTTTGATAGAGGCTGTCTTAATAAAAAGAAATAATTTTTTATAGATATTTTAAATATATTTCCATCCAATGTTAAGCTTGTTTTTGGTATACATTGGAGAGACTCGTGCAAGGCAGAAATTAAAGAAAAAAAGAAAAATTAAGTAAAATTATTAATTGAAATAGTATTCAACACATTGATTGCAGAAGGAAAAGTTGATTTTTAAACAACGAAGTATACTGCATTTCATATAGAACTTACTTTAGACATTGCCTCCTTAAGAATTACATTGACCGTCATTAATTTTAGGCTGAAGGGCAGCAATATATGTATTGATTTAGAGAAAATGTAGACACATCTTCCTGTGTGACTATATTTTTGTACAGCTTGCATTTTCTGTAGGCTTAATTCATTTATACTTATACTGGTTGTAATAGTAGTGGGAGGTACAACACAAAAGTCTATAGTTTTTACTATTTTTAGAAATATATTATATAGAGTATTAAGATTCTGGGGCAACTTAATATAGTAAGACAACTGAATTGCATTTATGTATTGAGTTGGCACATCTCTCTTTGCGAGTATGTTTTTGCATAGTGTTCATTTTCTGTTAGGCTTTGTTCATTTATACTTCTATATAATACTCTGGTGTATTACATGCTCCCTAATATTTTTAAATGTATGAACATTTTTCTAGGTTACTTCAAGAAATTCAGTTGGGCAGTAGGATAATCCATTTTAGGGAGAAATTAGAAAATACATATTAACAGCTTCAGTATTTGGCACAGTATGTAAAAGGCGACATAACACTTCCTGCAATAACCTGGTCAGTTCCATTATAAATCTAAGGCATTTTAAAACCTATTACACACTTTATGGAAAGCAAAAAGAGAGTGTTGCAGGGCAGTAATTCGGACAGTCAAGACCAAATGCAAAAATCAAGGAACCCGCCAATTTTATTCATGAAGAATTTAACCACTTATCTGCTACACCTGATGGTAAAACACTTTTTATTATAACTATCAAATTCCAAAAATTCTATTTGTTTATTTAGACTTTTTACATATTAAGTACTTGACTAAACATTAAATATAGTATAAAAAGAAATCACATTTATTATTATCAGGTAATATAATTATTCTTTCAAAAGATAACATTTAAATCATATTAAAGCAAACTAAAATATTATTTTTATCTCCAACCATTTTTTTCTTTGTACGTATTCAAAATACACAAAATGTCGATTTTTTTTATTAAAAAACAATAACTAAGAATTTTAGGTCTAAGGTGTAGTACATCAATTATGTTTTCTTTCAAAGAACTTGCTAAATTTTTTCTGTTCTATTTTGAGAGTTCTGTAGCTTGTCTTAATAGTAGCTATAGTTTATAATTTACTTTTATATGTATGACAACAGTTGATAATGATTAAAATAAACATGTTTTTTTTATATGCACTTTTCCCTTGCTTTTCTTTATTTGCTTAGGCCTTGCCTGAATCTAATGGAAAACACCTGTTAAGTTGAAATTATAAATAAAATTATTTTCATGCTTTTCAGTTTATATAAACAATATTTAATTATTCTGGCTTTATTATTACATCAAGTCCATCTCGCTAATGAAGCTAGTTTTTGCGTCTTTTTCTCCTACCAATTAGCATTAAAGAGAATTTGTTCTATATCATTACTGTTAATAATAGGTCAAAAAATCTATGTAAGGTATTTTGCCTATTACTAATATGTAGAAAAGTAAAATGCAACAAACCCTTCTTAAAAATTTGCTTACTATCTAGTATTAAATTAAAACTTCCAAAGCTTTTACAATTAAAGATTAACTTATACCTATTTTACTTTTGTGTAGTACTGATAAAACATATTTAATTTTGACACAGAATTTAATTTTTTTATTTTGTTAGGTATGTATTAATTGTAGAGAACTAAACAAGGAAAAAACTAATTCTAGTTATTTTTTCTCTAGGTACAAAAAAAACTCCATATCACAAGAAAACTGTTTATTGCTACGAACTGTATAAGCCAATAGACCATGTAATTTTGAATCTCACCATCGATGAAGAAAGCAGAAAAGGAAAATATACTTTAATTTATAGATTTAGTTAAGTTAAGTTTGTAATCGTTAAGTAGAACAGTTTATGCTTTTGTAGTAAATCCCCATGACTAGTTAATGCATCTTATGAGTATGAGTAGGCGTGTTTGTTGGGTGCAGAATTTAGTAATAAGATCTCTTTATGTAGATATATTTGAATTATATTTAATACAAAAAGTTTCTACTTAGAAATGAAGGTAAAGGTGACCCCATAGCTATCCCAATTTTGTTGCTGATAGTCATGTTATATTGAGAGTTTGTTGTTTTGTATACACTGTAAGTGGTTCAGTATTAATGCATTGTTTCACTACTACTTATTTGTGTTGTTTGCCAATTCATACCATGTGGTATGTGTAGAAGCATTCTGGAGTGTACATTTCATAAGGACCATTTATCCATTTAGCCATGTCTTTATATTAATAATTTGTTTGTTCACCTATACTGGTATGATTTTCAAGTTTATTTGTTACATTATAGTACTAAGACTTACATTATAGGACTAAGACTTACATCAGAAAACTTGCATTACCTGTCAAAATTGACATTTCTTTAAAAAAATTAAAGAAAAATGGTCTTATTTGCTAAAATATGAAAAAGTTTGTATTAAGAAAAGTTGTTTATTTTTTAATTTTACATATGCGTACCAAATTTTGGTCAAAATTTTTTTTAACTTTTTCCTGATTTTTGAAAATTTTAAAAAAATAATAATTGTCTAACTTAAAAAAAAAGAGTTTTCTGTTAGTAACCTTAACATTTTTAGAGATTTTTATACCTAAATATTCCATAAACTGTGTCTTTTTTGGAAAAAAATTAAAATTGCTTCTCAAGAGTATGTTAAGCTTGATGCAAAGTTGTCGTGATTATATTATTTTATTATAAAATATTAATTAAAGATTTTC
>JAUTXW010000390.1:10000-175000 GCA_030620095.1 Kuschelorhynchus macadamiae
CTTTTAAATTCTATATAATTGTTCCTATTTTCTTAACAGTTTGAGGGAGAAGGTTTTCACCCGCTCAAGGCGTATTTTGTTTTTTATACAATGGACTATTTTGCATACCCGATATAAAAATGATAAACTACATTTGAAGACGTTTAAAAGCATGCAGGAAATTTTATAAACTTGTTTATTTTGAAATTAAATGTCCATTTAGGTATACCTTACTAACTACTTATATGAAACATCAATTCGTTTTCTTTGCGTAGGGTCAAATAAATCTATATATTTCTATTTTTTAGAATAGAACAATTTTGAGTTAAGAAATCATTTCCAAAATTTAGTATTTGGCATAATTTTTTGTCACTAAGAATAGTTTGATTGATTTTTTTTTTGTTACATGACAAAAAACAGCCAATAACGGTGTGAATTCTTATTAACTAAAGAAAAAGATAAAACTAAAATTTGTTACACGAACCCACCGTAACAAACTAAACTATGACTTAAACATACATTCCTCTTCCTTAATATCCCACATAGTTCAAGGAAAGATCGATTTTCTCCCTTAAAATACATATTGTTTAAAAAATTATGTTTTTCCATTTACCCAAATCTACTGATTACTTAATTTTTCCAACATGATATGTTATAAAATATTCTAAACGTTATTTAAAAGAAAAACCCTAGAATCTCATAAACAATAAACGAAAGACCATGCGAGAGATAAATGTTTATTTATCTGACGTCATTGAGAACACGCGATCCGAATTCCATTTTCTTTGACGTCATTGCGCTCTCCCTTACATTAGAAAATATTGAAAAATTTAGGCCGACCTCTTGCGGTAGGGGTTCAAACTTTACCTGTTACCAACTGCAATTGCCAACCTAACGTATTCTCCCAAAAACATTCCAAGATTTTAGTAATTATCTTTGGTGATAGTTTGGAAAAAAACTACTATGTTTTTCGGATCAATTTTTTTTCAGAAATGTACCTATATGTATGCTCTCCAATTTGAGTATTTTGGAATTTGACGAAATTACTTCTGAGCACAGAAAAGCTCAAGGTTAGTACCGCTATTGTTTTCGAAAAATTATATATTATATAAACATATTTTTTTTTACTTTTAAAGGCTAAAATGAAAAATTCAACATACTCAATTTAATTTAGAAGTGTTTTAGAAGATATATGTTAAACTCTCATCCTCAAACTCCTTTTTATAACTTCGCAGACTATCACAGAAAACAACCTATTTTTGGTCATTTTTTCGGTCGATATTTTCTCAATGCTAATTGACTGCAACTGCTCCCTTAACCTCTTTATTCAGGTCAACAATAAATGTTTCCAATTTACACTTTTTGAAAGATGAAGGTCACTTTCCAAAAACAAGTCTACATATATTATTATAAGATTATTTAAAAACTAACAAAACATATTATGTTTTGGCAGGCTAATTGTTAATTAATATAAATATTTTGCTAAATTAAAACTAAAAGAGAGCACAGAGTGCCGTTCAAAGGCGAGAGGCAAATCATATTAACCCATAGTCTAGTTCACAAACTTAAAATTAATTAATTTTAATTAATTAATTCCTGCTATTGCTAGTAAAAATATGAGTAAGGGCCATTGGATTAAGAAAAATGTGCAAAAGTTTCAAATCCTCACGTAAATAATTTCAAAAGTTATTAACAAAATAAAATGAAAAAAGAAGTTTAGTTTTTTGCAACTAACTCAAAAACTATTAACATTTAAGAAAGTTTAATAAAGGATTCTTAAAGGGAACGACAATTCCTATAAGAAAGTTTTACTCCAGGAACTCTATCTCTATTATTAGCCATTTTATTTTAAAGTTAAAAATACAGCACCTCGCGGCAGGCACTAGCATGCCACAAAACTATAAACTATTATTTAAAAATTTTGAATCACTAACTTATTAACCTGACACTGGAAGGAACAATATCCTACTGACAAAAAACATTTTCAATGATTTTTCATAAAATTATTGTTAATTAACATTTCTTTGAGTTTTCGTAAATATTTGTAGCGGATAATTGTTATACAAAAGCTAATAAAATTATTTTGCTTTGTAAAAATTTTATAACAACTATACTATAGGAGATTGTGACATTTTGATTTTAATTTTTATAATCTATTAATTATTGAAGCTAACAAAAACGTTAATTTTTTAGTTTTTTAAATTAAATAATTAATAACTAATATGTTATAACAGTAAAAAAAAGTCAAACAAAGTCTCCACGACGCGAAATTACTTTAATGGCTTTTGTTTAGTAATTTCTGAATTGAAATCTAAACGAAAACTCAAAAAAAATTTGTTAACTAAGAAACTCAAGTGTATATAGTACCATAATTTTTAAAATTTCTTAAATTAATATTTTTTTTTACTTGTTGCGGTCGGTTTTGGGGCACCGTAACAGCTCAGCACTCGCCGCGCGGAGCTCTATTTTCAACATTCCTCTTAGAAAATTTTTGGTATACCCTAAATGATAATAGTTTTTTGTAAAAATCTAAACCCTTTTTATAAAACTTAATTTGTTAATAATTTCTGAAATTGTTCATGTACGAGTTTGAAATTTTTGCACATTTTTCTAGACGTCATTTCGGACCCGATGAGCTCTGACTCATATTTTAAGGCCAGTACTCACTATTCGTGGATTCGTCAATTCGTTCATTCGTCCTCATAGTGTGGAGGTTTCGGTTCATCCGTTTGATTCGTTTCGCGGCGATACCGTCTTTTGAGGAAATAATTAAGTAGGTAGTAGGCTTTGCTCTCGGGGAACCATTCGTCTGACACTAATATTTTGTTTTTTTGTGTATTGTCAAACATTGGAAGGTATGAAATAAAAGTTGATGGATAGTGTGAATGAAATATTAGTCATTTCGTTGATTTGCTCAATCATACATTCATATGATTCGTTCATATGAATAGAATGGATGTATCGAACAGAATAGTGTTATCAATATCATTATTCTACTAAAATCTCAAAAGCCAATATAATAATTAATTTCGTGCAAACAATAATAAAACGTAGATATAACATTGAAAACAATTGCTTTCTTTTCCTGGCGTCGATTAGCTCATACTAGTGAATGTATCGATTTTGTTTTAACTAATAATAATTAGAATTTTTAATTGTTATTTTATTCCTTTACTATGAGACTATTAAAAAAAGAAAACTAAATATTTTGATAAAATATTTGCTGATTACTTCCAATGTTTTGGCTTACAAAACAGGGTAATTGTTAATTAATTTAAATATTTTTTTTTTATTTAAAACTAAAAGAAGACACATAAAGCGGTCTAAAGGCGAGAGGCGGATCAGTACAACAAAACAAACCGAAGCAATTCGGCAAGGAAACGGCCTTTTAAAAACTTTATTCTGAATATAGTAGGAGTCAGAGTATCCTTTAATCTAATATCCATGTTTAGACTAGTTCAACAAACTCAAAATAGTATTAATTCTTGCTACTACTAATAAATAAACTCGGTAAATTTCCTTTACCGGGAACTTCCCTCATTATAAATGTTTCCTTTTAATAGGAATAGTGAAGTGTGATCCAATTTAGTTCAGTCCATAGTCATTTAGTAACACATATTTTCTGTTAAAACGTTTTCATTCGTCGCCTTTTGCTAGACATATTGGATTCCTACCAATATTTTATCAGTTTCTTCCTATGCCACACTTGGTTTTGAGAATAATTTAAAATAAATTCCCTAAGTAGTTTTTATATTAGCAGATACCGGCTTGCTGAAAATTTTATTTGGCGGCAGTTTTATTCCGCTATTTTGAAATCGTAGTATAACTTTACCAGTATATCTTTATACCACACTGCTTGCACAAAATTTGAAATTAATCTAATAAATAGTGTTTTCAGGCTAATTTATCTTATATTCATGACAAAATGTCTCTAGTTCATTCCTATATTAATTTTTCTGCAAAATTTGAGCTAAATTAGATAATTAGTTTCTCAGTAATATTTTTTTAACAAAATATTACCAGGTCATCACCATAAGACCTTCATTTTTTACTAAAATTTGAAGTCACTCTGGTAAGCAGTTTTACAGCTATGACGTGAAATGACAGGCAGACAGACAAACTGAGAGACGGACCGACGAAATTAATAAAACATATTTTTGGCATTTAAATGTCCGGTCTTCCAGAACTTTATCTCTCTTATTAATCATTTTAATTTACTGTCGAAAACAGAGCCCCGCGCGGCGAGTGCAAACCTGTTATGATGCTTCAAAACCAGCCGTAACTATTTAATCTTTTTTTATAGTATTACTAAATCATTTCAAAAACTTATTGTGCCATCTAGACCCTTGAAGAAACAATACCCCGCTATAAAAAGGTTTTTCATTATTTTTCTTTTAAATGAGCCTATTAATTAACAATTTTATAGTTATTAATTAATAATTTTATAGTTTTCGTATGTTTCAATTTGGATAATTGTTAAATAAAAGCCACTTAAATTATTTCGCATCGTGGAGACTTTATGACAACTATACAATTATGACATTGCCATGTTTTGAATTGTTATAAAAAATTAGTTATTAATTATTCAAACTAACAATAATTGTTAATTAACAATAGGCTTATTTTATGAAAAATCAACGGAAAATTTTTTTTTGAGGTATGTTGTTCCTTCAAGTGTCTAGATAACACCACAATATTTTAAAATTTTTAAATTAATATTTAATAGTTTAAAAGAATTTTTTTACTTGTTACGGCCGGTTTTTTAACATATTCACTTAGCTTAGGGCTCGCCACGCGGAACATTATTTTCAACATCAAATTAAAATTGTTAATAATAGAGATAAAGTTCTTAGAGTAAAACTTCTTGATAAAAAAATTCTTCCTGTTTAAGAATCTTTTATTAAAATTTCTAAAGTGTTAATAGTCTTTGAGTTAAAAAACTAAATTCCTTTTTTATCTTATTTTGTTAACAATCTCTGAAATTGTTTATATGTGGGTTTGAAATTCTTGCACAATTTGCTAGAGGTTATTCCGAATACAATGAGCTTACACCATTTAAAGTTTGTAAACTAGATCAGTTGTGAAATTTACTCTGAAATATACTTCACGATGAAGATCCAAATGCTATCCAAACTAATATTTTATAGACTTGACTAGTACTAAGTAGTATTTTCATGTTAGGCTAGCGAGATTCGAGAAGTTGGTTACTTACGTGCTGAGATACTCTTATTTCATATACACGATGTGTCACTTGAAAGTCTAATCACTGTTTTTTCGGGAATGAACGGAGATTACAAAATTTATTAAAAAAACGTTTATTTGATAAGGTAAAAATGTAGATATTCACGGCTAAAATAAAGACGTTACTACTATAGGCGTCGTGAAACCAATAAAAAAGACAACAATTAACTGCAAAGACGTTAAAGTTAATTTCAGTTAAAGTCTCAGATTAAAAAAAAAGTATTTCTAAGCCATTTTTGTTATAACTATCGAGTTGATGTGTTGGTTAATGACATATATAAGATGTCTCAAAAGTAAAAAAATTGTTATTATTTAAAAAAATATCTTCCAAAATAAGTCCCTGAAGAAAATAATTATTCCCAAAAAAATTGTCCAAAAGCCTACACAGCAATTTATTTAGTGCAAATAAAATAAAACCTTTGAGATAAACGTAGATTTAACATTTAGACTTTTAAAGTTTTTACAATTGTGTTTTCCAGGCGTCGCCATGACCATACTTAAGGTTTCGATTTCGTTTTAGCAATTAATAATAAAAATTCTAATAACAAATGCATAATACAGAATCATCAAAACATTCACAAATCATCTCGAGCTTAAGGTGTAAGGATTGCTAAAGTTTTAAAAAGTCTTATTTTATGATATCCACCTTAATAATCCTAAATTGGTTTTAGGAGATTTTTTCATTAAAAACATTTTCTTTTAAAATGTTTGCACATTGTATAAATTTGAGCAATAGAATACAATAGAGGAATTTCTTTAACTAAAAAGAAACAGATTGATAACAAGTAATGACGCTATAGAATAACATGCAAAATAAGATTTGTTGATCTGCCGTACAACTCTGTAAAATAAAATTAAAATGTAATAAGTTCTTACACGATTAATAATAATAATAAATTTCTTTTATTTGGTTTATTCATATACAATATTCAAAACAATTAAATTTTATGCATCAAAGGCAGGTCCAGTCTAGATTTATTAGCTACCCCACTGTAGTTCTCTACGTAGGTCTAATGGTAACATTATAATACTAATAATAGTTAAACTATAATTATAAATTAAATGAAAAGTAGGTAAAAAAATTAAATTCCACCATTCCATGTATCTAATATTAGAAAGCGCTTTTTATATTTAATCTTAAAAAAATTACATTTAAGTTAATGAATACATTTGGTATAGCATTATAAAAATATACTGCTTTATACGAAAATGGACGTTGGAACATAGCACTCCGATGGTGAAGCATACACAATTTATCTTTTAGTCTAATATTTCTATAATAGACATTACTTCGAAAAATGAATCGTTCTCTGATTGAAGTAGGAGATATTGGTTCGTTAATTGTCTTAATTAAAAAAGTACAGAAATGAAGAATACCCGACAATCCATGTCTAGCCCATTTATTTGTTTGTATAAATGTGAAATATGATCGTATTTCGTAACACTGCAAACAAAGCGTAGGCATGTATTTTGAATCTTTTGAATACGAAACTTACTTTCTTGATCTAAGCAAAAACCGTACATAAGATCGAAGTAGTTGAAGTTAGATAAAACCAGGGATTCACAGAGGTTTTTTTTAGTTTTTATTAAAAATATATTTATTATTGTATAGGATTTTAATCAAGTGAAATGACTTTTGTATAAGTTTTTTAAACCTAAGCTTACCGTCAAACATAATTCCCAAATTCCTTGCAGTATTAACAAAATGTATAGTAATCCCGTTTAATATTATATTGAAAATGTTTTTAAGAAAATTTACCTTATTTTGATTACCAAAAATCATAAAACAAGATTTAGAGAGATTTATCTGTAGGTTAGGGCCTTTAAATTTTGGTTTATATGAAACTTCGCCTCCATGTTGCCTTCAGAAACAAAGCAACAGTATAATTGAGTATCATCTGCAAAAGCTTGTACATTGCAATAGTTTAGTGAGTTAAAAATATTAGAGGTCTAAATTAAAAACAGTAGTGGTCCCAGAATAGAGCCCAGAGGTACGCCAGAATATATATTTGCTTGATCAGAATATTTATTATCGGAGAATATAGTTTGATATCTTCGGCTTAAATAGGGTTTGATAAGAAGAAACGAGTCCTTTGCAAAGCCGTAATATTTTTAAAAGGTCTTGATTTATTGTATCGAATCCAATACAATTGGCACAGAAATCATTCTTTTATCACGGGCTCGAAAAATATCATCAGTAACATTTATTAATGTAGTATCAAAACCTTTTCTAAAAACACATTGTGTACTAGGTAAAATATTATTCGTGACACAGCAAGCATACATTTGATTGTAAAGAATTTTCTAGAACATTTTTGTTAGTTAGTTAGTAGATCACTAAAACTCACTAGATTTGCATTGCAAGGGTTTCCAATAGATATTTTCCACTGATTGGGAAAATAGTTTACTTCTAAACACAATAATATATGTGATATATTTGTCGATAAAAGGACCGCGATATTCGCAGACCACAAGTGACGAGGATTATTCGCATTACACACATTACACAATTTTTTTTCCTCTCTTCTAATCACAGCTTATGTAAAATTCCTTAGATACTTATAATTAATCCAATCCTCATTCAATTTAGATCTGCTAAACTTTCGCAAAGGACTGTTTCATATATATCTTTATATTTTCGGCAAACCAAAAAGCTTTTGGTTTGGTAATTTTGGATTCTCGAATTTGGGCATGATTATCAATTAATGTTAAAATAAGGTTATTAAATATTTTAATTTTATTATCTATATTATTTTCGTAGAGAATATTATCCTATGGTAAGCTATACATACAGTTTAAAAAGCTATTTAAATTGAAATTTTTGAAACATCTATACTTAATAAATGAAGGTGAAATTTTTTTTGCATATATTTATATCACAAAAAATCATCTTATGATCTGAAATATTATCTGTTGAAATAGTCCCAGACTTCTTATTTATTTCCTGGTTGGTTACAAATATTGCATCAATTGCCATTATGATAAAATTTTATGAAAAATGTACTCCTCTTTAAAGCCACCCGGTGTAGCAAAACAAAATCTTCAACACACACAAGAAAATTGAACAATGTTTGCGATCGCCAAAGGACATTCCTTTTCAAACGGAAGGAGTATATGCAATTCCTTGTTCCTGTGGTGATGTCTATATTCGAGAAACTGGACGATCCATATCGACTAGGCTTAAAGAACTTGTGCAATCTGCTGTATCCGAACACCAACATTCTACTGGACATGTCATAAATGTAAAATAAACCAAAGTTCTTGCATCGGTTTCGGGATTCTATAAACGCAAAATTAGAGAATCCATTGAAATTTATAAGCATCCTAACAATTTTAATAGAGATTCGGGCTTCAGTCTACATCACACGTGGAAACCGATCGTTATACCGAGTCACGCTTCGGTAAACACAGTTCGACTGTAAATAGCCGGCCTTGGTCTCTCCAAGGTCATTCAGAGTTCCGATCTCGTGAAAAATCCCTGAAGATGCCTCGTGCAATCGAAGGCGAAACGTCGGAAAGTGATTCTATTTTGACACAGTCTAATCTCAAGAACCATGATTTCACAATTTTACCAGTTTATCTTTATATCATATTTAATTCCAGGAAACATTGACACATATGAGGATACGATTGTCATAGCCGGGTATAAAAAGTCGCTATCGTAATCGCCTCAGTTACAACATAACATCACCAGCGGAATTTTATAATAAAACAAATAAATAATCTACCTTTATAGTTCCAACTTTACGAATAAAATATAGATTAAAAAATTAAACAATTATATTAGATACATTAGCAAAGGAATGTAGATAGTAGAGTGTTGAACAGCATTTTTTCGAGCCTCCATAGAAAACTCTTTTTGGTTATTAATTTTAAGTCTGTCCGGTAACGAATTTTACAGATGAACGATATCATAGCTAAAAGACTGCTCAAAGACGTTTTTTTCGCTGGCTCGAAAAGGAATCTGTTGAAAGGATAGGATAAAGAGTGGTAGAGGAGTTTTCGTCTGTTTGAAATATTAAGCCATTTCAACTCAATAAATTTGTGTTATATGTAATCAAATTTTCTTGTACCATAAACTAAGCTTTTATATTGCGATAGTACCAATGTTTCGCATACAATTATCTTCGATTTACGATGGAGACTCTGGCGAATTGTTTATATATATATATATTATAATTTTGTTATATACTGAGGGTACCTTAGAGTCTGGTTGAGTATTAAGTATTCTTGGCGTTATCTGATATGTCAGTTTTCTAATTGTCGTTTATTTTATTAAATAAGAGAACACACGATTTTTTGAGATTTAACTTTAGGGATTGTTGTAATGACAGTTCACAAAGTGTCTTTAGATCATTATTGATTTTGGTTTGTGAATCAACCAAGTTATTTTTATTAAACCTTTTATAGGTCTTTGTGTCATAAACATATATATGCACCTTACAGTTGCTTAAATGCTTATACAAATTTACCGCCTATATTGAAAAAAGTAGTGTTCAGTCCTAATTACTTCAGTATTGCCAGTAATACCTCATGATCCAGAGTAAAAGTTAATAAAGTCTGGCAGGGCTAAGTCAGTGATATCCCCCGTATTGGTAGCACTCAAAATGTCATATAGTGATGATCATAAGAGTCATGTCGCAGCTATAGATTGAATGGTAGGTAAAATGTTTCCTGTAGCTCATGATCTTTTCCATCACCTTCGATAGGGATCATAATAAACTTATTGGCCTAAAGTCTTGCACTTCATCTAGATTAGTTTTTTTTGGGACTAGCGTTCCCATCGCCTCTTTCCAGTCATCAGCATACACCTTATCTAGGAAGACAAAGTTAATAATAAAGTTTTAAAAATAATGGGAATAAACCATCAGTACCAGCCTTATAATTTTTCAGGCATGATAAAACCCTATAAATAATATCCTCACTCATCACTAGACTGAAATTAAATTTTCATTATAAAAGGGGATGAGACCGTTATTGTTATCGCTAATAGAAGGAATACTATCCATAAAATAGTAATTGATTAAACCAGGATCATACAAAAGTATTTTGTAATACCCTAGTATTATGTTTTATTATTTAATGAATTCAGTTCTTTCTTCATATCTTCAGGATATTTGTCATTAGCTATATTTTGATATTAGGCTAGCTTTTCGCGTGATACACTATGATTTGTCAAATTTCTTAGCATTTTGTAATAGTTCCAATGTTTTATGTTCTTAGCCTTTCTAAACTGCTCTAATTCGATCCCCAAGCTTTATCATAAATTTTAGATTGCCGGTTAACCATGGAGATTTTGGTTTACTAATTCGTACATTTCTTAACGGCACGCGATATTCAAATAAATTAATAAAATTTTGTATGAAATTTATCTTGCAAGGATAAATCCTGCAAATCTCTAATTTTTTTCGCCAAATTTTTTTGAATCCCTAAATTAATAAAAACTTACTTCAGTCTTTCCAAGTTTATAATTTAGTCCACAATATATGAAATTATGATACGAAAGGTCAAAAGACTTTACACCACACTCCTCTACAATCTCAGAATTTCTGGCGACAATATCTAGTATTGCAGATGACCGCTGTACCATCCTTATCAGTTCACTAATCAATTGGCTCAAGATTAAGACCTCCACCTTACCAAAAAGTAATAAGTAGCTGAACTATCTACATTTAGCCTATCAATATTTATCACTAACCTGCAAACAAACCGGCAGCGATTAAGCCTTCAAGGATCTGCCTACTTCCTAAATAGGGCAGTCAAAACATCCATTAAAATTACTATATTTTCAACATGTATTGATAGCGATAGCTGGTCTATAATGGTAGGCATATATATGTTTTCATAACGTAATGAATTTTCTTAAATAAATGGCCATTGCATCGTCTCTACTCATCTGATCTCACGAGACTGTAGCCATCAGTTCGTAGTCTGTCACTCAATATACGATCGTTAAGCCAAGTTTCATAGAGTGCAAAAATATCGTGATTAGAGTATGTTTAGTACTAGCTCTAACAGTAATAATAGTTATTTCATATCATCAAATTTCGGCTGTAGAGATCTAATATTCAGATGAACAACTGCGATATTGCGCTTCACTATCAAAACAAAAACTTTTAAAATTTAAAATATTAATTAAACGTACTGAATTTTAAATAATGGAATCCCGAACATTCATATCTTTTTGGTTTTCACACGGATTTAAATTTTTAAACCACTAAATAGCTAAAACGCAACACATGCAAGGAAAAACAAAATTTAAGGTATTTAAAATTATATATAATTTTTTTAAGCAGCAAAAATTAAAATAATAATTCAAGGTACTGAGTTGTAAAAGTTAAAATACCAAATATTAAAGTACCACACATTCAAAAAATGTTTTTTAAACAAAGAAAATAAATTACTCGAATTGTATAAAAACCCATCACTAGACTTCTTTAAAACAGCTTAAAAAGCCTTAGCATATCGCTTTCTCAGTTTCAAGATTTGCGTATTATTTTGTTAATAAAATCAAAATAATGCACCGAAGATGCTCAAAAACTGATACATTAAATCATTCGTTTCAAATCGCGAGCTCAGAAAAGATATCTGAAGAAACTATCTGATTTTGTACGTTCCGCCAAATTATACAAAATATCTAGATTATTCGCAGAAGTATTTCTAGATTTTTTTTCAGCTGTAATAAATTTCAGTAGACTTGAACAAAAAAAATTAAAGACAAATGCTCGAAAAATATTATATAGACCTCAAATGTCAAAAACTAAGCGATATATAAAAAAAAAACTATGCAAAATAATTAAAACTTTGTTAAATAAAAATGTTGAAAACTCTACAAAATGGTGCCGTAACCTAACCTTCTTGAATATAAAAACCTAACACGATGCGGCAAAGTAATGCAAGAAATTTCAAGATACTTGGTACTTGTGTAATATTATCAAAATAATTTTTGTGTGTTTATAAATAAAAGAAAATTTCCATGTAAAGCTATAAATAAGAACCAAAGGTATTGCAAGTATATACATATTTTCACTTTAAAACAACAATTATAACTGACAATATTAAACCAGATAATACGAATATAAAATGTGAATTTAAGAAATTAAGTGATGAATGAGTAAATCTTATCACTATGAATACCTAATAAAACGGCTTGGGTGAAACTACATGTACTGTACTTCTTTTTTGCTGGGCTAGATTTTGACGTAATATGTTGCTTCTCAGAAATTATTCTGTTATCTTATGCATCTTTAAGGCATTATTTGAGTCATCTGGATTATTCTCCAGTTCCTCCTTATGTTGTTTTTTACTTTTTGTTTCCTTACTTTGATCTGAGTTGGCATTGGAGTCTGGTGGCTCTACTTTTTAGGGTTTCTAAGTACGTGTCTAATTGGCGTTCTTTTGGGGAAAAATCAAAAATTCACTAGATCCTCGGCGGTTGGGCGTGGCGGGTGTACTGTTATGTGACGTAAATTTACTGGTACGGTCTGTCCTTGAATATGTTATAGAGTGGGTTAATGTGCCTAGCTGATTTGCAGTATAGATCTCCCCATTTATCACTGATGATTTTAGTAGGAACTTTCTGTGAACGAGCTTGTTCGAGAGGCTCCAATAAAAATTTTCATTCTTATCGATCTCCAAAGCATAGGCTTTCCGCTATAAATACTTTTTATCCCTTTAACTTAAACGCGTTCCTCAAAACATTTTATTTTTAAGAAAAGTAACAAATTCCACTTTTATGTATTACGGATCTTGTGGAGCTGTTTAAAATATATACGTTGGTAATATTAGTTTTTTTACTTTAAAGTCAGACAATTTTTAATAAAGGATAATATAAAAGAAAGAAGTTCAGACCCACCTGATTGAAATATCAGTATATTGTTTTTCCTGAAACTTCTTTCAAATTAAAGCTGCCTAGATTCAATATTGTTAAATCTAGTTTGTATTGTTTCCAAGCCTTCCCTCTGCTTAATCAGTTCTAGAATAAAATCTCCATTCTCTTCTTGAATGTAATCTTTAAGCTTTTGACGAGTGGTACTAGCAGACTTTTGCAAGCGCGGCTGTTAGTTTTAAGTAAAAGTCCGATAAAGATCGGTCATATCTATTTATGCAGATTGTTCTTGTCCAACGTGTCCATTTCTTATGGAGCAATAGAATGCATTGTTTTACGTTTTATTTAGTAATTGTATCTTAGTTGCCGTTCAACGAAAAAGTTCAATTTATTAAAAAAAAAAGGAATTCTTTGACTCGCGTTTCACATTTTCGGTTCACTATTTGCGCACTTATCCCTATTAATAAAGGATAAAAACAACGCGTCTTTTCCTGACTGTGATTTCAGATAAATATACTCTAAATATTAATTTCTATAATTGAATATATTATATATACTATATTAGTCTTTAGTATAACCGATTATACTAAAGACAAAAGCCAAATATTACAAAAAATTGTTTTTTAACAAAAAGAGAAATTACAATATAATTTTATTTTTAAATTAAATAAGTTATATTACATATGTTTAAACAAGTAATAATAATCTTAATACCTAAAGACAGTTTAGGTAGTTTTCAACTACCGTTTTTAAAAAAATTCGTGGATGATTTAATCACTTCTGTACCTGTAGAAGGGGTAGAAGAGGTCTTACAAGTGTTTAATAGCTATAACCAATACATTCAGTTTACAGTAGAAAGGGAAACTGACAATAGTGTTCCGTTTTTGGACACCAAACTAATTAGGAATGACAACAACCAGATTTTACTAGACTGGTACATAAAACCTACCAGTTCTGGTAGATATCTTAATTTCCATTCCAATCACCCCAAAAAAATAAAGATCAATCTAGTATTGGCCCTAAAAACACGTATTGAAAGGATTTCCCACCCTAGTCTTCTTAGAAAAAATTTAAAAAGATTGTATGATATTCTCCTCAAGAATTCATATCCACAAAAGTTATTAAAAAAACTATTATATAACACAGCTCCAATAATCAACCCTGGAGAGAGAAATGATGGAATAAGTCCCAACATCAGTGCCTTCGATTCTCAAAATAGACCGAGGTACTATTTTTCGTTACCTTAAATACAACTTTACTTACATAAAAGAAATTTCAACAAAAATAACTAAGTTGTTCAAGTATGATCCTTCAATTAAAATCGCCTTTAAACATAATAAAATAGTAGGCAACACTTTTAGAAAATTAAAAGATAGGGATGAAATACAATAAACATCAAACATTGTATACAGTATTCCTTGTTCAGAGTGTGAAGGTATTTACATAGGCCAAACCTCTAGGGTCCTAAAAGACAGAATAACTTCGCATAAAAGCGACTGTAGATTAATGAAAAATACTTGTGCACTTTCAGAACACACAAATCAATCAGGGCACTTATTCAACTTTAATGATACCCAAATATTATGTAAGGAAACTAATTATAACAAGAGACTGTTTCTGGAAATGGTGGAAATATTTCTGAATCCTAATTCGTTAAATAAGAGAGCTGATATCGAAGACCTTAGTTCTATTTATTCAAATTTACTTAATCTGAACAATTATACGAACAACAATAATAGTTTAAATAACGCAGAATTTTCCTTTTAAAAAATATAAGTATTTGTGCGTATTATATCCATATACCTTTCTATAGTCAGTCTCTTCAATTCGAGTAGTTTGTCGTAGGCATAAATTCGACTTTTAATTCATACTTGTTCTGGTTTGATTAAGATATTTCTCAGTTACTGTTTTTTCTTTGTATCTGGATGTATATCGATGTGATTACATAGCTAAATCCTAGATCTGTGTTTCAATCATCCTGACAGAACGTACTATAACATTCTTTACATGTCAAAAAAAACCTACATAAGAAATTTACTTGCTTCGTATTTCAATATAAAAATATATGGAGAACAGGAATTCCTGCCAGTATGTTAAATCTAATTTTAATGTTAAGGTCAAAGTGTGTTTGTTTTTCGCAAGAAGTTATCGATACTAATTGCAAAGTAGTGAGTACAATTTTCTACTTTGTTTTTTTTTTTTTTAAAAATCCTCAATTTCTAATTAATGTGCATACAGAGATAAAAAACAAATTTCTTCTCATATTGCAGCCCTGAAGAAGGTAATAATCATTACCGAAAGTTTGGCGTAGCTTAAAAGCAATTTAAATCTAGCCCTAAATTAGGACCGATACCCCAATAATTAGGTTACTTGTTGTATATATATATATATATATATATATATATATATATATATATATATATATATATATATATATATATATATATATATATATATATATATATATATATATATATATATATATATATATATATATATATATATATATATATATATATATATATATATATATATATATATATATATATATAACATTTTTTTTCTATGAGCAGACCACGAAGACAGAAGGCCTAAGTACTAAAGAAAGGGAATGCTTACTGATGTGTGATTTAAAGACTTGAAGATCAGGAGAAGAGGGAAAGGCATTAGTTGGTAACATAATCCATAATCGGGACATTCTGGGAATAAAGGAGCAAAGAAAGTGGGAGGTGCTTGATATTTGCAGTTGGACGGCGAAGGGAGGCATGTGGGACGATGCTCGTGTCTCCCTGGCAGGAATGACTAATGATGGCGTAATGGACGATAATTCATCAAAACATAATTTGTGGTAGTATCTGTAAAACAGAGACAGATCGCTTACAATTTTCTCTATGCTCTAGTGATTGCAAGCTTCTAGTTCAATTTCAGTCTTGAAACCGGTTTGGAAAATTGTATTGTGAAGTCGAATATACTATCGTCAGTATAGCTGTGAACAATATTGCTGGTAGAAGAAAGTATTTTTCTGCAGGAGGAACATGGTAGGTGCGCACACTGAAACCTGTGGAGTGCCTGCGTTGATTCGGAGAAAGTTTGATGAATGGCCGTCAACAACTACAAAAAGATAGATACAGCAAATAAGTTTAGTGGAAGTTCTGAGGGCTAGTTTGAGGATACCGAATTTGTTCGATTCAAGATTCTCGCTTGGACATCCGAACGCAGAGGTCTTTTAACTACGAAATATTTTACTTGAGGAACATTTATCTTCAGTATTTCATATAATTGTTCGGCTTGGGTTAAAAATAGAAGAAAAGGGAAATGGATTGTGTATGTAGAAGGGTTCTTCCTTGGGGGAAAAAACTCCTTCTACTTTCTTTTTCAAAAGAAAATAAACAGTAAGTTAAAACAAAGAAAAAGCAATAAATAAAATAGGAAGAAATGAAATTATAAAAAAATACAAACCCAAATCTATTATAAAACACGAAACGTGACCAAATACAGAAAGAAAACTAATTATACACATTTTAGGCGTAATAACAATGTCATGTAATTTACGATACATAACGACCTGATAACTGAAATACCGGTAAGATTATAATCATTCAACCACACATTTCTTATTTCAACATCATCTAAATTATGTGGCGTCAGCAATGGCGAATTGATTCGAAAAGTACTTGCTCCGGCTTGTCAATCCCTGATCTCCGTTTAACCAAAGAAACAAACCGCTCTTTATCGGATGCGGATTTAAGATTCAATGAAAGTCTGAGAGACAGAAACTGCGAAGCTCCCCTCTCAGGCCTATATTTACTGGGTAACTAGATATTTGTTGGAATTCGAATTTAATCCGGTATTTATTTAGTCTTAATACAAATCCCGGTTTTAATTGTTTAATAATTCTACATTAGTACAGTTCTAGGGAAGTGCATATATGGCGCAACCAGTATCGAATTTAAATATGTTTTTTTATGATATTTTTCATGTTAATTGTAATTTTACATTTTTTTTGGAGATCAGACTATTACAATGTCATCGGGAATTTGAATATGTAAGTATCAAACAGACACACAAACGAACTGACAAATAAATAGACAATTGATGATGAATATAAGGATCTGAAATGTGAAAATTATAACTAAAGTTTCTACTGTTTGAAATAAAACGAACAATCCCTTAGTCGCAACTACTCTAATTCTCTAAATAAATATTGGTTTTTATCTTTACCTTCAACTTCGCTTAAAACAGTTTACGTCCTTCCAATGTTTACGATCGAATAAAACAGCAACAACAATAAAAGAAACAAACAATTCAACCTTAATCCTGATTAAGCCAAACGTAAACTTAGTTGCAAAGGTTTCCTAGTGGTCGTTAATTTATTTCATAGCTAATAGGTTTAGTTAGTTAAAAATAAGTCCTTTTTCCAGAAATGTGGCAACTCATTTGTTAATACTTTAATTAATGAAACACATTATTATTGACGTTTAGGTGCTAAACGTACTGAAATAGTTATGTTACCGTTTGAAATAATAAATTATCGAAACGAAAACAGTTATTTTATACACTCCCTTGCAAATCTTTATTGGCAATAAAATAAACCGGTACGTATGTTAAATCACTGAAACTTTTTCAAGAATTAAACTAAAAAATCTAAAAATATCCATTCTATTTTTACAGTGATCTTTGTCAAATATTTTAGTCATTGTAGATTGTGCTTGAATTAATTAAAATAAATCTTCTCTTAAACACTTTTTTAGTTTTTAAGTAGTGTCAGTGTCATCAGTTAGGGTAACTCAGCCATTTTAGTTCAAATTAAAACTACAATACTTTTTTTAACTCTATTTAAACTGTTAAAAATTTGTGAAGGTCGGTAAATATCCTACGGTATCCTCCGACCGGCAAAATAATATATTTAATTGATTATTAACCACATAGAAATCCGAAATTATCGAAATATATACAAAGCAAAAAATCCTGAGAATGGTGACTCAATTGTAAGGATGGGCAGTTTATCGATATATCGATAGGTCAGCGAATATCGAATAATAGGTAAATAAAAATATCGATATATTGATAGTTATCGATAAGGTAAACGAGAACACGGATATATATCTTTGCAAACTATATATGCACTATTTGAAAGTGAGGACATTTTGTTTTTGCTCTTCAGTAATTTTTGACGCTTAAACCGTCTTTGTCGCAAATATATATATATATATATATATATATATATATATATATATATATATATATATATATATATATATATATATATATATATATATATATATATATATATATAAACATATATATATATATATATATATATATATATATATATATATATATATATATATATATATATATATATATATATATAAATAGCAGCACAATTTATAAATCGCAGGAGTCAGTAGAAGGGGCGTGTAAGGCTTATGGAACAAGGAATTGGATATACTCCTTCCGTTTGGAAACGAATATCTTTTGGCGATCGCAAACATTGTCCAATTTTCTTGTGTGTTGAAGATTGTATACGTATGTCAGACCGGCGAAATAACCTTGCAATTTTATCTGTAATTCTGTGTATAAATGGAAGAACTACACTTCCTATGGGTAATTTTTTATTAGTTTCATTTCGCGAAGTAGGATTGTTATATTTTCTAATCGATCGTCTAAAATCCTCAGCGCAATATCCATTCCCTCCTAAAGCCTGAGTCAGTTTCTTTGTTTCCGACAGTAAATAATTTTGGTCACAGATCCCGATGGCTCTGTAAAATAAAGAATTAATAATTAATTGCTTTTGTACCGGATGATGATGTAAATTTGCATTTGGATATTTGCTCGTATGCGTTAGTTTTCTATATATAGAGTGTCCTAAGGAACCATCATTTGTACAAAAACATCTAGACATGGAATCGTGGCATATGATTCAATTTTCTTTGTAAATTTTATATTAATATGTTGTTGATTCAGATGATCAAGAAACACAAGGAAGTTTTGTGGATCTTGCGGCCACATTACAAAACTATCGTCTACATATTTAAACCACGATTTTGGCCTTAATGGCTACCACGTGTAACAGCGGAGATCACATTGCTGCTCCTGAGGCTTGTTTAATAAATGTTTATTGAAAAATATAATAAGTTGATGTGAGACAGGCTCCAATCAATGCGTAGAGTGTCTAAAATATTAATGTGTTTTTCGGGTAAAATTATTAAGAACATTTGAAAGATATTTCCGTTTTTGCAAATGGGCGATCCTACTGCTCTGTCGATAAGTCGAAGTGGTACACTATATTGTGTATTTTAATTACTCCGTAGAACCGCGGGGTCTTTGAGCTACTTGACCTTAACGTCTTCTGCTCCTCTGTTGGCAAGTTGGATGCGTATATCAGGTTGGTTATCCATCTCTCGATTTTGTTGGTCGAGTCTGCTTGGATTACTCTGTAGGTGCTGTCTTCCAAAAGTAGTTGTAATTTCTCTGGGTATTCTGTTTTGTCCATCACGATAGTGGCATTTTCCAAAAAAATTTCTGTGCTGTTATTTAATATTTTTATCGCCGTTTTTTTCCGCAACTGATAGATTTGACTTAGCCGGGTTAAAACTTTTGATGATCTATGTTCTTTTGTACCTTATTACGTCCGCCTCTTCTGCTGGAATTCTTTTAATTGTGATTTGGATGGATGTCACTGTGTCTTCTACGAGTATGTCCCTTACTATTATGGCGAAATGTTGGCCTTTAAAGAAAATGAATTGTAAGTATTTGTGCTTTTATATTTTACTGTCATTCATTGGGTGGGGCCTAGCTGCGGCAGGAGTGATCAAAGCTACCGCGTCGTGAAGCGTAGTATAAGTTTTATAGTTTTTTTTTACATTACCTTTCTCAACATGTTTAAAGTTGAATTTTTGGCAAATAGTCAACAACATTCTAAAAGTAAAAAACAAATCCTGCTAGTCCTACCCTGGGTCAAGTCGTTAGCAGGAGCAGAAAAAGGTATAACTAAGCGACTTGCTTGGAGACGAGAGTGTAAACAAATCTATTTTATTTTTGTAACTGACATAATAATATTTTTATGTAGATATCAGGACTATTTTTAAAATAATACTTTTCAGTAATTATGTTTTATTATTTTCTTAATTTTAACTATTAATAATATTTTTTTTTTAAATATTATATTAATATAGATTCTTCGATTTTTTTTTAAGTTGCTAAATAGACTAAAAATAATACCCTTAAAAAGTTCTCAACCTTCGTAAGAAAAAATATAATTCTTAAAAGTCATATAATTCTATTTGAGATCCTTTGAAAGTTGTTCGGGCTGACTATCTGGTTTTCGTTTGTGCCTCATTCGACATATTGTCCCCTCTTTAGAATGGTGTTGACTATTCTCAAAAAAATTTCGGCTTTAAAGGTCATGAAGCAGGTAATGTAAAAAAAAAGCACTAAAGCTGTTGAAACGCTTCGCGGCGCGGCAATTTTGGTCGGTCCTGCCGGGGCTACGTTCTACCCATTGGGTTTAATAAGTAACTTATGATTTCTCTTAATAAAAGTTGGTGCTTAAAGCAAAAATACGCTTAACAGTATTACAAAAAAAAAGCACTAAAGGTGATGAAATGCTTCACGACGCGGCAATTTTGGTCGGTCCTGCCGCGGCTACGTTCCACCCATTGGGCAAAGTAATTTGTAACTTATCACTTCTCTTAATAAAAGGTGGTGCTTGAAGCAAAAATACACTTAACAGTATTACAAAAAAAAGCTACGTAAGCTACTGTCCATATTTACTATAGATAAGGAGACATTTAAGGAAAACTGTGTGTTTTTCTCCGATTTTTCACTCTAAATATCTTCTTTACTGTAACTCATATGAAAAAACTTTATTTAGCTTTTATTTACGATTTTTTTTTGGCCTTTAAAACTGCCTTTATAAAAATTGTATTTTTTGAACACCTTGTATATCTGCCCTGAAGTTTAATAATGTCAAAACTATTTTTTTAAGCACTAACTTTTATCAAGAATAAAATTTTATAAGAGTTAAAACTTTACCATATGTTGCATACTTTTTTTGGACACACTTTCCACGTGATTGCAAAACATTGTCACCGCCTTTGGACCTGCAGAAGCGCATTTTAAGCATTAATAGAACGAATACTATATAAAAAAAAATACCCTACTTTAAAGAGATTTACCAATCAAAAATGAGGCCAGTTCCTCAGTTTTAAGTTGTATAGTTAAGCAGTTAATAAATTACAATTCTATTTACTTGATAAAACCAAATTTTAACCATATATTATAACATCATAAGCCAGAAAATTTTGAATTAGATTGTTATGAAAGCTTGTTCCTAGGCCATTTCGAGAATATTTTTTAAGGCAAGTGGTTTTGAGAAGAAGAAAGAGAGAACATTTTTCCCGTAAATTTTTTTTCGACATGACTATTTCATGATAAAAACAAACCATAAATACCAAAATATTTATTCGATAATTACTAAACTGCTATGGAAATACGCAATTAAAATTCCATCACGTCAATTTTGTCAGGGTCTAAACAGCTCGTTGTCATGGAATTTTGTCGGTATAAAACAGTCTAATGAAATTAGTAAAATGCAATTTTAATTTTGTGTTTGCCTTTTAAGGTAGATGGGACATATTATTCCACTAAATATAATAATATGCCAGTGAGTTTTGTAAGGGGTAATAACTACAACCATGCTATATCGAATCTTGAGTGTTCGAGAGAAAAAATTAAAAGTACATAATACTACGTCGACGTTTTACAGATTTTCTAAAGAAATGAGAGAGAGAGAGATAGCGAAGTTTGGCGACATATAATAATTAAAAAAACACTGCGTTGCTCTTTTATTTCTACAGATAAAAAAATAAATAATTTTTGATCTGGTAACTTTTTTTTAGAACACTCGATATAATAATTTCGAAACTAGTAAGTTGCAGTTTTAATGTAAATTGCTTACATTGGACATATTATATTTTTAAGAAAGTTATAGACAATTGATTTTGGAATCTGAAAACTCAAGACATACAGAATGTTTTATTTTCACTCTCATTTTCGTTTTCATTCAGTTGAGATTTCAACTTCGTTCATCAGGTTGAGATTTCAACTTCGTTCATCAGGTGAGATTTAAAGTGTCAATAACCACTTTGGGTACCATATTGTAATGTTAATGCTCCTAATTTGATATACATATCTCAAACGATACAAAATCGCAGGCCAAAAAACCAGACTCGGTTAAATAGAGGATTTTTATTACCTCTCTCGTAAAAGGGAAATATTGTAACCGTGAAAAAATCACGCTTCGAGATTTTTTCAAATCTTCACGTTTTAGGGACCCTAGATGCCGAAAAACTTGTTTCCTCAGTTCCGTCGATCTGTCTGTGCGCGGTATCCCTAAAATTTACTTACTCGATTAACTTAAACGTTGGTCAAAAATTAAGGGTCATATATGGAGATGACCTGGTAACATTTTGGTAAAGTTCCAATATGGCCAAACAAAATGGCAGCCTTGTGAAATGCGGCCAAAGAAATGCTTGTAATCGTGAAAAAAATCACCTTCTTAGGTTTTACATACTCACGTTTTAGCGTCCCTAGATGCCAAAAGACTTGTTTTATCAATACCGTCGTTCCGTCTGCCAGTTCGCGGCATAGCTTACTTACTTAACCAATTGACTTCAAATTTTGATCAAAAATTAAGGGTCATTTGGGGATGACTTGGTAATATTTTGGTAAAAATCCAATATGGCGGAACAATGTTAAAAACATTTTGTTAGAGTTGTGTATTATTTAAGGTGAAGATCCAGTAAAAGCACAATAGTCTAAATTGTCGACGTTAGCAACTTGTTAGATCTTGAGGACACATATGTAGATCCTATATCCTACATGAAACCCATATTATCAGTCTTTACCTACTCCATTGTTTCGCAGATATTTCCTAGATACTAAGTTACTAAATGGGTTTCGTTAACGATCCTCTTGTTGTTTTGAAAGAGTGGTGTATTATTTGGGGTTACCTACTAACCTATTAAGTTTGTAAATGGTTTTTGTTAATGATCCTCCTGTTATCACGTTAGTGTGGTGTATTATTTGGCGTAAAAATAAACAATTTTTTTTTTAATTCTCGACGTTTCGCAACTTTATTATTGCAACCTCGGAACGCGTATATAGATTCTATATCCTGCATAAAACGTCGTCATAATAAGCTTTGTGACTAAAGAATAAGCTTATAAGCTTTGTGACTAAAGAATAAGCTTATAAGCTTTGTGACTAAAGAATTTTGTGTTTTAATGAGGATATAATAAAAAAGGCAGTCATGCCGCTTGATGGAAATGCGGAAATATTTGTAAATATCATAACTTTCAGCAAGCCCTTAACTAATTGACACCTTTAGATGCAGAGAAGGAAGAGGAGGCATCTCCATAAAACAGGTGCATCTAAAACTAAACAAAAATATTTTCGTAATGTGAATTTATTGTTGTACCAGGACATGGCTAATACAAGTCAGGAACAATTTTCACAGGCAAAAACAGATGAATACTTTATTCAGAAATGACGATGTAGACAGTAAATCATTGATTTTATATTAACCACAGAAAATTTAACTAGGGAACGAAAAAGGTAACAGGAGCTACTTAAAACCAAGTCATAGAAACAAGAAGTTATGTTAAATATATGCTTAAGCAAAACGTAGTCACAAAATACTGTCGCGTGTGTGGCCAAAAATAGAGTCAATTCTAAATATACCATGTAGCCGTAGTGTTATACCACCAAAAGAATCTTAACTTCCACAACGACATCACTAAAATTCTTCATAACCAAATATGATATAACTATAAACTGACATCGATTACAACATCTTACTTTAAGTACCATTCAAGTGTAGTCCTTAAATATGACGAGGTACAAATAGTTGGTTGGGAAGTTGGGAAAACATGATTGTAAGAGCGATAACTGCAACGAACAATACAGCGTGCGTCATGGATCTAGCATTGTTACTGGACGACAATATTAAATAAAATATATGTTAGGAAGTATCAAGCTTTGTGTCACGAAATTAAAATAATGTAAAATAGAAGAAATTTCTAATATGCAACGATTTTTGGTATTTCTATTTTTTATTATTTTTAATTTTCAGTTAAGATATATCTTTTAAATAGAGACCATTCCAAATAAAACAAACTTAATTAACAGGATTAATCAATATTTGAAATATAGGAAACTATAAGTTACCTAGAACAAGAAAAGTTTTGCAAAATTAATTACATTTCGGTATTTTATTAAGAAAAGACAAGCACGTCTAGAAGCTTTAATTAAAGCCGCTGATATTCGTGAAAACTAATTAAATCTCGAAACCATCTTCAGCATCCAGCCAATTTGAAAGACCCTAGTCGTCTATTTCAACTTTATGAAGGTAATCAGTCCTAATATTCAAAGGAAAAATAGAATTAATTTTATTAATTTACCGAAAGATGCGTAACTCAGATACTCGAGATTAATAATTAAACAACAGCTCGATAGAAAGGAATCCAACCTGAAACTAAATTACGGTGGAATTTGTGTAGAAAGTAAATTAGTATAAACTGTTGCTGTTTTATTTATTTCGATCCTCTTAAGGGTTTTATTGGATCGTAAAGGTTACACGAGTTTAATGTTATTTAAATGTGATTAAAATACTTCAAAATAAACAAGAAAGACTCTTTCAATTCCTAATTCGGCGTGGGTCTCGTTTATTTAGTGTGTAAAAAGGGAAATTTTTAGCAAAATTGGTTTTTTAACAAAACCGACTAATTGCGCCTCTGTCGCGTTTTATAAACTTTAACTATATTAAAATAACATGAAATGTTAAGCAATAAGCTTTGTGACTAAATAATTTTGTGTTTTAATGAAGATATGATAAAAGAGGTTGCAACTATATTTTGACGGGGTCGCAGCATATAGGTTAACACAAGAGGAGGCCGTCATGCCGCTTGATGGAAACGCGGACTTGGAAAGAAGAAATATTCGAAAATATCATAATTTTCAGCAAGCCCTTAACATAAAGACAGCCACAATGGAAGAACTGAAGTTACGAACAAAGGTAGTGCATAATACACAGCTCAATACCGAAAACACTATTATAGTCATTAACACATGGGCAATTCCATTACTAGCATCGACATTTGGCAGTCACAAATGGTTAGACAAAGATTTTCAAAACGCTGCTGATAGAATAATAAGAAATCTACGTAGAGCATTTCGAGACCACCACCTGAACACATCTTTAATCAAAATTAACATACTCAGATGCAGAGAAGGAAGAGAAGTCATCTTTATAAAACAAGCTCATCTAAACCAAAAAAAAAATATTTTCGTAATGTGAATTTAACTTTGTACCAGGACCTGGTTAATACCGATAAGAACTATATTCCTAACTATATATATAAAAGAATATCTTAATCGCCACCAACGACATCGCTAAAATTCTTCATAAACAAATATGGTATAACTATAAACTGAGATCGATTACAAAACCTTACTTTAAGAATCAACCAAGTATAGTCCTTGAAACTGACGAAGTAAAAGTATTTGGCAAAATATGGCAGGCGCAACTGTAACGAACAACAAACTAGGGATATTGTCCTTTCTCAAGAAGAACTGATCAGGGTGATATATTGAAAAAGTAAAAAGTATCAAGATTTGTACCACGAAATTAAAATCATGTAAAATAGAAGACATCTCTAATATACAACGACTTTTGGTATTTCTATTTTTTATTATTTTTAGTCTTGAGTTAGACAAGATATATTCTTTCATTAGAGACCGTTCCAAATAAAACAAACTTAACTAACAGCAATAATCAATATTTGAAATATAGGAAACTATAAGTTACCTAGCACAAGAAAAGTTTTGCAAAATTAATTACATTTCGGTATTTTATTAAGAAAAGACAAGGACGTCTAAAAGCTTCAATAAAAGCGATATTCTTGAAAACTAATTAAATCTCGAAACCATTTTCAGCATCCAGCCAACTTGAAAACGCCTAGTCGTTTATTTCAACTTTATGAAAGTAATTCATATAAAAATATGATAAAAAATGTCAGGTTAGTCCAACACCAAACTAGGTAATTTTATAATATATGTTATCACTTTCTATACATCCTGTGTATTAGGTGCATGAGCTGATCTGTTTGGCGCTGACCCGTTTTTAATACCTAATCAAGTCATACCCATATTTTTTGAAATCGGAAAAAACCTGGGTTACCAGGGTATGTTTGGAGTCGGCCCTGGACTGGCAACATGTGAGTGCCAGAGTTTTAATGAGGTAAGCTTCTGTTACACTTACAGATACATTTCCAGAAGACAAGAAACTACGAGCACCAGAAGCCACAAACCACGGGCTTCACTTGATGAAGGTGCTTCTCAGGAATTTCAATCAGAACTCACCCAAACAGAATTCTAAGATAGCGCTTTTAATGAACAGCACTCATGATGGGACCATCTTGCATATCTACTGTAGTGTAGCAAACTTTGGATAAGAAACAGTCTCATATAGGCAACAACTGCATGTTGCTTTTTGCAGAGGGTACATATACAACTTCAAATAACTCCGTTGCAGTTTGAAAACTGCGCCACTTTACATATTCAAAGAGGTAAAATAACTGCTGCTGAGGAGTTAATGCTTGAGGGCCGGTCGGAGCTAGGATTCCTAGGAAACCTATCAATATCTGGGAATACTACAGGGATGTGAAATTAGGCAAACTGAAAATAAAAACGCGGTTGAAATAGAACTGTTCAGAAGGGTCAACACTATACTTAACGCACACCTGTATGAGAAGAATAAAATAACAGGCATAAACACGTGGGCTCTACCATCCATTTCCTACACCTTCGGAATACTCACCTGGACAAAAACTAATCTCGAAAGCCTTGGCAGGAAAATCCGAACGCTCTTTACGAAATTCAGAATGCTCCATTCAACCTCGGAGATTAAACAACTCTGTGTACCGATAACAAAGAGGCAGGAGACTGGTTTCCCTAAAAGTTATACATGAAAGAGAATGTTACATTCTCAAAAAATTCTTTAAAAATAAAAATTTCTCTTGTACATAACCGTTGTGGCATTGGATAAGAAGTTCATTCTGCTAAAGCTTTCTGAACCGCTGAATCCTGAAACAGAAATCTAATTGAAGCAGATTAAGGAAAAATGGCACTGCAAGTTACTGCAAGGAAGGTATTACTCAAGTCTAAATAAGAATAAAATAGACCTGAAGGCTTCAAATACTTACCTTTCTACATCAGAGTACTTGTTTCCTGAAACTGAGAGTTTCCTTATGATCTAAGATCAAGTAATACCAACCAGAGCATATCTAAGGGCCATCCTAAAACATAACATTCCAACAACAAAGCATAGCAGCAGATACGTAATAAAGACGAGGAATCTGTCTAGCATTTGGTTTCTGGCTGTACTTACCTCACTCAAACGTATCGTTCAAGACATAATAACATTGGTAAAGTAGTTTATCAGTAATTATGTTTGAAATACAACCTAATAGAAATTTTTACACCGTACACACCCGAACACTTGGAGATGAAACCACGACATGTGTGAAAAAAAAATTATTATTATTACTATTATTATTATTATTATTATTATTATAAGAATAATAGCAATAAGAATATTAATAAAGTTCTACCTTATAAAGATTTACGAAGAATATTTAATTAGTTGTCATCAAGCCGGACGTCTAAGATAGTACGTCTTTCTTGCTCATCTATTTTTTTTACGCTTGAGTGTTTTTAACAGAAAATGGTATATTAGACCTAAGGTTTATTGGCGGATTGCCGACCATGAGATGGCTCCACTTTAAATTAAAGTTATTTGTGTTGACATTCAACACAAATAAGTAGTAGTAGTAAGTAGGTACACTACCTAGCGTGCTGCGGTCTTCATCTGACGTATATTACAAAAGCTTCAAGCGAGGATTGGTAGTAAAATCTTGCAGTTACACCACCTAGTCTAAAGAGAAAGGACCGATCAGAAAGTGTGCAGAGCCCTTAAAGTGAAAATTAGCTCTTAGTCCCCAGAACAAAAAAAGAGGATACAAAACCCGTGACAATTGTAACACTACAAAAATATGCATTTATATATTTATTTAAAAAACGATATCTTTCTAGTATAACAGTGGATATTGATAAATTTTGAGATAAACAAGCACGAATTTTACCCTGTTACTCATATAATTTAAGAATGTGTCTGAAAGTATAAAAATAAACTTTATGAGGGTAATTTTCACCCTGAAAATAAACTAATACATGGCTTGACATTCAGGAGTATCGATAAACTAAACATTCCTCAAGTAAGCTATTCTAAAAAGGAATCGGATTACAAGAAATGACGCTTGAAAAAACATATTCTTCTGTCCAAAATCAATTATTGACCAAAATGTAACAAGATTTGTTTAAAGATGACATTATTGTTACTTATAGAAGGATTTTCAGAAAAGTGATGTTTTTGAGGCAATTTTCACATTTTGAAAAACATAAGCTGAAGAGTTTTTTGCCTTTTTTTAGTTTTATGTTTTAGACATTATATATAATATACTTTTATTTCATTAAGACGGAAATGTTATTATATTTTAATTTAGTACAATTCTCACATAAAGTAGAGCTTTATGAAATGTATGTTTATTAAAATATTAGGGTGCGTCTATGATGATGCATTGCGTTCGAGCCAATAAGAGGCTTTTAAAGGGGGAGTTTTTGTCAAATTAGTATGTCGACCTTTTTTCTAATTTCTAAAACAAAAGTTAGTCTGTGACGAAGTTCTAGTTGTTACGGCTGATTTTTAATTATTCTTTTTGTGATGGTTAATGGGGCTTTATATATACAGTGAGTTTTCAAAGTTGAGGGTTTATCAAAAATATTTTATTTTGATTCCAGTATTTATTTGGGGAGTAATGTTTACATATTTTCAGGTGTTAAATTTATGGTTTATTTAAAGATTTTTATTTTCCTTTTCTTTTGGGGTATAAGAAAATTTCGTCATATTCTAGATTTTAATTTAGGTTTAATAATTTTTTTGTTATTAATTTTAAATATTATTTTGTAGAGTAATTCACATCTTTTTATTTTTTTTAATAGTTGTTTAAGTTGTTTAAGAAAACCAAATCTTTTATTTACATAAATTAACCCAAACCCCCTATTTGCTAGAAGATCTATATTCAAGAATGAGACATCTACGTTGTTGTTTGCTGTTGTTCGAGATATAAGTGACCGCTGAATTGGTGAGATAAGTTATTTAATTAATTTATATTAACAATTATATTTGATAACATTGCAAATTATAATTTAGGAAGAAACCCACAGAGTACCATTGATATATAGTTATTATACTTTAGTCGATTTCACATCGTCCGAAGGGCCACAATGGTCCACTTCATTTTACCACCATATCAATAAAATAAAAAACATATAATTTCAAAGTGTAATAATCTTTATTGGTTAAAAAGTTCAATCAATCAATGCGATTTTGACATTGTTTATTTTTAACAAGTGTGTCGATATTTGGTTTTACTTTTGTAGTTGCAACGTCTGTAACTCTCGACCTTGTTTTAGACTTCACATTCTTCATACGTGTACGTGCTCCCGATCAGAGACATCATTTTCTGGGCATGTTTTCGGATTTCAGGAAACGAGTTTTGACCAACATATTTTGAATAAAAATCAAGAAGACCAGTGTCGAACTTGTCTTTCAGTTCCGAATTACACTGAAAATCGATAAGCTCCATCTGACAATTTTCTGGCATGTCTTTAACGGATACACTGAATGGTCGGGCAAAGAGATTGATGTAATTTTCATTATCTCTGAAGTCAGAAAACCTTGATTGGAACTCTTTTTTGAGTAAATCTAGTGCTGCGACATATTTATCCACATCTGTACATTCGCAACTCTTCAGTTTAGGATCGTGCGTAAACTCTTTTTTCAACAACTTATTTTTCCATAAATCCAGTTTAAACTCAAATGTCTTTACTGTGTGAAGTAGGTTGTTAATGAGATTTTCTTTTCCCTGTGGTTTGGTGTACAAGCCATTGAGGTGCAGCCTGATGTCCGTGAGAAATCCGCAGTTTTTGTAGATTTTGCACAAAAATTTTGTTGATGAGCGATACAATGATAATGCATCAAAGTAAGATCTTTCTGCTGTTTTTTTCATCAAACCCACGAGCCCTTCATTTTTTCCTACCAAAGATGGTGCACCTTCTATTACAACTGCATAAAGGTTTGTCAATTCTTAATTATATCGTCTCAGTACTGTCGTCAAACACTTATAAATATCACATCTTTTTGTAGTTCCTTTAATCGGAAAAAGGGCAGCCATCCCTTCAGAATAAATATAGCTAATTGAGCGGTATCGGTTAAATCTGTGCCTTCGTCGAGCGCAGCGGAATAGTATACGAACTTCGATGCACGTTCTTTTAGTGAATTTTCAATGTCTACCGCTAACTCTTTGATTCTTCTGGCAAGAGTAACAAACTAACTTTAGAAAAAAGTTGTTTTTGAGACGGGCACAATACTTCAGCGGCGGCCTCCATACATCCGATAAAAATGTCCACGACAAAACTAAACTTATTTACACGCGTCAAAACACACTATACTCAAGTAACTATAATCACTTATCGCACAGGTAGCAACTTCATTGCTAGTTGGCACTCTTTCGCTTGTATGGCTTCGTTCGCTCTTGGAATTAGAACTGGCCGAAACGTCCATCCACCTTGTCTGCCTCAGAAGATAGAAAAGGAATCTCCCCTGTCATGATCCTGGCTGTGGACATGACTTTTTCTTTGTTGTTGTCTGCTCCAGGTTTCATCATTTACCTGCATGACGCCATGACCTTCCTCCTGATCCAAAATTAGAGCTCTGGCAGCCCCAGGAGGGAATTCAGGGCTGTCCCTGGTGTTGTCCTCATTGCACCGGTTATTTGCAGCAATTATTACACCAGTCTTTGTAGTCTAGCCAAGTTCTGAGCGTTGGTAACTTTTTTCAGTGCGTTCCACCATACCAAGGTTCCATAAGTGACCCTGGGTGGGATCACCGCCGTGTACAGCCAGTGAAGTACATGGTACCTATTTGCTTTCTATCACTCGCTTTATTAACTATGTTAAAGAGTTCTACGTCATTTTACTGCATATTGTCACCTTCAAGTACTTAACCTCCTGTTTCAATAAAAGTGGCTTCTGATAAAATATGCAAGCGTCATTGAAAATTGAAGCCAATTCAAAAAATAATTTTAACTTATCTCGTGTTTATATAAAATCAATTTAAAGGAATTTTTCTAAGCGATCGAAGGAATCTTATCTTCGTTTGTTTTTAGCAAAAAATATAAAATAAAATTACTGAAAAATATAAATAAAAAAATGAAGTTAGTTTTATTTGTGTTGTTAAATGGCTCTTCACTTGAAACTTCAATCCGACAGGCTGAATCTGCTTCAATTTCGGTGATATACCTACACGTACCGTCATCACTACACACAATATGCGAAAGTTGTTGTGTGATCGGTACATGGAATGCTGTTCTTACATGATCCTATAGAAGAAACTGTAAATGAAAACATTCACATAATAGGGTCACCTTACCTTCAAAGTGGTCCTAATTCCCCTAATCCATAAAATTTTAGGGTTTGGTAACCATTACTATGTTGCCTTGTTGAGTCACTTCATGCAAAAAATAATAAATTTATTAGCACTTGGCGTAGGAGACGCGTCTAAAGGTAAAACCAAAATTATGCTATTTTAAGTCCAAACTCGGCGCTCTAGTAGATGGCGGGCGGCCAAAGTTAACCGAAATGATACGATCCACCGCGTAAATATAAACTGTTTATTAAATCCAGATAAACAGGTTAATTGTTCTAGGAATTAGTTTAATAGTGTTTTCAGAAAACCGAGGTTATTTGAAGTAGTCAAACAGAAGCTAGAATAAATGAATGAAGGGGTCACCTCCACTTTTTAAATTTTACAGGAGAGTTACAAAATTGTTATATCTTTCATACTATTTGTCTAGTAATATTTTGTTACGTGTTTTTTGCTTTAAAACTTAACACCCAAGAATATAAATATTTGAAAAACATGTTTTTTATCCTAAAAGGACTTACAAATTGCCATTTTTTGAAAAAAAGATGACCTTTTCTCGAAATGAAGAGGTATTGAAAATTAATATACTTATTGTAAGAAAAATAATAATGTTTATTACAAACATAAAACTGCTATAAAACATTTAGAAAATTTGAAACAAGGTATTTTTGAAGTTTTCCTTTCGTTCCGTTTCTTCAACAGTGATAGTGGGCCATCACAAATTACTGCCTTGGAACTATCTGCAATACATTGGTTAAGCTTCTTTATATTTTCGATTTTTTTGATGTTTATTGAATTTTTCCCTGATCGGCAGGAATATTTTCAGGATTTGTGTCACCACAACTGGTAAACTGCCCTTTGTAGAGTTTCTAAAAAAATAAAGCTTAGTTTCTCAATAATCCTGTCAATGTATGGTTTGGCAAATAGCATACCCACATATTCCGAATAAAAGCTGAATTCATAATATGAGTTGATAGCGAAATTAACCTTTCCTTTTTTGCAACTTCCTTGCCAAGGCTTAGGCTGTAGACAACACTTTCCCTTTAAAGAAATCCGGCCACCACTTTCTGAAAGCAGCTACATCTATGTAAGTAACATCTCACGTCCAACTTATTGTGTGTTGATGAAGAAACGATTAACTCGTCATATTCTTCTACAGAGAAAATCCGGCCGTGGCGATGATTTCGTGTGCCGAAATTCCTATCACAATCATTGACCTTTTAAAAAAAGGTAAAAAGTTTCTAAATAAGCCTCTAAACGACTACTGCATAGGTTGAATTATCCAAACTAACAAAACGGTTGGTTGGTGGGTGGAGACAGAGCATGATTCATTTGATTTTGAGAAGGGGTTATGTCTAGAACATGACCCTTTTTCTAAATGAAATGGTTTATGTGGTATCGTTAAACACTGTGAGAATATTGAAAGTTGACCCGTTTTCGCATGGAATGTATGTGTCTAGTAAATTAGATCTAAATAAACTGATTTCAGAAAAATCGTTTTTGTTGTTCTAGAACACACTTCTTTTTAGACTTAATAAAAAAACATCTAAAATAAATAAACTTTTTACTGCAACACCAGTTTATTTGCGGGGTTTTTCTCTGTGTATTAAGGCTAGGTAGGTATATAATGTGTTTTTGATAAAAGTAGTGGAAATTTTATAGCCTACAAGAATAAATTAAAATATACAGAGTTGCCATTTAAAAACACTAAAATAAAATAGTTTAAAGATGTTAAAGTTAGGTATTTCAATTTGGACACCCTGTATGTGATATCTTAAATATTTTGAAAGCAGTCTTTTATTCTATGTTTGTTCTGTGCAGAAGCAAGCATTTTTAGTTGCCAAAATAGGCATTAGGTATATTGTTAATTATAGATGTTTATCAAAGACTATTTTTTTGAAAGCCAAATAATTAAAAAACTACCAACTTTTGCCATGTAACATGTTTTACAAAAAAATATAACAGCTTCATGTAGATTATAAAAATCAAGTCAAATAAAGGGTGTCCCGTTTAAAAAAAAATACAGGTTTTAGTTGTCCTACTTTTTTGACGCACTGACGTATAAATGAAAATATTTCTGAAACATGCGTAACATACGCATAACATACCATAGCAGATACAGTTTGCTTCCAAATTTAAATTTGCTTGAACATATAAATTTAAGAGATACTTACTTTTAAAGATGAAAATAAAACATTTATATGTGATTTGACTATTCTAGCGGCAATAAAGGCAATAAAATCGTATAGCCAAAATTAAATAAATACCTACTTATCGTTAACAAATAAGATGAGTCAAATGTTGAACATAAATTTTATGGTAGCCCTAATTTTAATCATACTTTGAGGAATACTGTTTCTCCTAAGTTGTCGGAAGAAAAATGTATGTATATAGTGTGTTAGACAAACTTAAAACTAGACTTAAACTGCATGCAAAGAAACGCTTCAGAAATACACGAACAGTTATAGAATATGCATCATAATAACCAAGTAAAGCTCGTGCGTAAATATTCTCATCGAAAAGCGAAAAACTTTTTGATTTTTAATGGAACAGTTACCCTAACTTCAACATTTATTCGTCTGAAGCTGCTAGATCAACAATATAAACTTGAACCACTCTACGTCATGAATGTGTCAGACATTCAATGCAACCAAAAAAGATTTTCGACAGTGTAAAAAGTAATATATTTCATCAAACATAGCATGTTATCTGCACTATCTAGAACTAGGTAACCCAACTACATCATATGTAAAATATCGTCAAGATTCAAGCCTATATCTTATTTGTGACAACCTTGAAAATAAGTGCACCAAAGCTTAAAATTAAGAATAAGAATAAAATAAAAAAAGAAATAAAAAGGTCATAATCATTTGACATGGAACTACTTTGATCTTTCGTCATTGTAGCCATGAGTGAAGCATTTGAATATTTAAAATGCTAGTTTTCTGGTGCTGTGACATATGCAATTAATATCGAATTCTTTAAAATACTCTGCAAGTTGAACTAAGAGGGAATTAATGATACCTTTCACACCAAGAGAATAAATCAAGAAACTTTACTTTTAATAAATCTACCTGTTAATCAAACAATTATGAGGATAATACTTTATAACATATACTACAATTTATAGTTGTCTTTGCGTAATCAAAATCATAACGCTATTGTTCTATTACTAAGGTATATATAGAAAGCTATTATTTAGACATGTTATCTTTTTTTTTATCTCAGCTTTGTGTCAGCCCTGTAATACAGATAAAAACACAAATAAGTGGATTCATAAAAGAAAAAGCAAACACATCATCAGTTCTTTCATATTCGTGAAATGGTAAAACAAGAAATAGCACCAAGCAAAACCGCTGAACCGACCGAAAAGAAGTAGAAAATTTGACTTTGATCTCATTGATAAAGATGAAATGAAATATGTATGTGTCCTATTTACGGTCGGGATGAGCAATAATGGAGTTTACCTATCGCCGTTCGATAGGTGAAAATTAGTCGATAAAATCGATCGATCGATATTTGCGATAAAGGCTCAAACAGAGTCAAATATATCAAAGATCAAAAAAAAAATTCATCATAAACATGTCCTTTTTAACGTCTTCGCAAATAAATCAGCGAGCATATTTAATCTATTTATCTATAACTATAGATGCTATCGAGTACCCGTCGATACATCGATAAAACAGCCATCTCTAATTTCCGGACCTTAGGCACGTGCTAAATGTACTAAATAAAAAAAACTCTCTCGGCTACAATGATACGCCTTTTTGTTAAAAGAAATTTGGCATTAAATAAACGAAACATTTTTTTTGTTTATTGAACTTGAGTTCTATCTAACTTGAGAATGTGTTTAAGTTATCATTTTTTGTAAGTATTTTTTATTATTGTATCATTAACCGACAACATTCCCACCATTATTTGTTTGTTCAGTTTTTTATACTAAACTGCTGTGCATAATAACTGCAATTCTAAAATTTTTGTGTAAAATTCAAATTGCTGTAACTTTTCAGGGATGAGAGATATTGGGCTACGGTTTTCAGCGTATTATGGAGATATGTTTTGAAAAAAAGCCCAGTATTATGTATTTTTTCAAAGTGCGTTTCATTTTATTATACAGGGTGTGAGATGACACCGTCTTATTTTTTTAAATGTTTGTTAAGAGCGAGAACTTGTTACAGCAATCTTAAGTTTTCTTTTTTCGACCAAAATGATCTTTGGCAAGATGCAAAAAAACAATTTGTAGCGATTTGTCGTATCTTCACTTGTTTTCAATATACAGGGTTTTTTCGAAAAAAACGACATCGTTACATTATTAACACTTCAACACGACACCCTGTACATTAGTCGGACATTGGTCACTTGATTTATTATGGGTATTTATGCCTGTAATCATATTCATAGGAGCAATGTATACATGGTGTAACATAAGTAAAAGAGAAATAACAAAATTGGAAATTAATATTTTGGTTGAATTTCGTACACTCCCTCCTTGAATCTCTTGTCAAATCTAAAATAATGAAAGCTCGCCAGTTTTGTGAGAATTTTTGAAAATAATTAATCCTTTTGTCGAAACGGTTTTTTAGGTTTTGTCTTAAATGCATTTATTATTGAATATACAGGGCGTTATTTAATAACTAATTAAGAAACGGCTACATTCTGATATTCCAGTAAATTTTTCACAATTTTTGGTTTGTTCAGCCAAAAACTAAAAAGATATGATACATGTTATGTTTCGATATTGATATACTGAGTGTTTTATATTAAGAAACCATACATTTCAATTTTCTGCCAAGCTATTGCCGTGCTATAAAATGGAATAATTAAAATAGCCCACTAATCACCGAATTAAGTCGAAGAAACCAATTTGGCATAATAAGACAATTTTAAATGCATTGGCACTATTGCCAGATTTATACACTTTTTTTTTGAAAATAATAAGTAGACCTTTCACTTTTTTGATACCTACTTCAAATACCCTTTGTATTTTATGAAATAAAACAAGCTTATTTAAACACCTTATAAATATTTTTAATTAATACGTTATATATATATATATATATATATATATAAAAGAATAAAAAAAAAATTCCACACTTTGCTATCAAATATTCAAGCTCTAGACATTGCAAAAGAACCCTACTAAATTACTAAATTATATAAAATTTTATTTATTTTAAAGAAGTTTCCTTCAAGAAGAAATGTAAAATAAAATATTTAGTTAGTATCTTGTGGGTCCCCCCTTTTATTGATAATCTCCTGACACCTTCGAGGCATTGATAAAATAAGATTATTTATAAAATACTGTGGAATGTTTTCCCACTCTTCCCTAATTGCAACTTCAAGCTGGTCTAACGTTTGCGGTGGATTTGATCTTCCGCGTAATTTAAATTTTAAATGACTCCAAACATGCTCAATTGGATTGAGGTCTGGAGACTTTGCCGGCAAATACAATGTATTAATTTGGAAGGCTTCCAAAGTCTCTATAACGGTTCTAGCTCGGTGGGACCTTGCATTGTCATCAGCTAAGATAAAATCGTTTCCAAAATTATTTGCAAATGGTAGAATGATATTTATTAGACATTCATTCCTATAAATTTCGGCGTTGACAGTCCCACGAGTGATAAATAATTCTGTTTTGCCATTTCTCATAATACCCCCGAATATGGTTAAACCTCCGCCACCAAAGGCCTCTTCAGCAGTCATATTTTCTTCGTTATACCTTGTATTCCTTTGGCGCCACACCGTTATTCGTCCATCCGAATGATATAAAGTTACTCTGGATTCATCAGTAAATAGACAATTAGACCAGTTATCCAAATTCCAATTAATATGTTCCGTGCACCATTCGAGTCGGGAAGCTCGATGCTGTGGTAAAAATCGCACACATCTGGCTCGTTTTCGATTCCTGAAAGCAACAAACACGGTTGACAAAAGTAAGTTGAAAAAAAATAAGTCATTACTTAGTAAGCTGATTATAAAATAATAAAATTATGAAGCACTTGGGAGATATACGTATAAATACGATTTTTCCCGATTTTGTTTTTATTTTTTCCTTTATAATAAGTAGTATTAAAAATTACATATTTATTGTCACTTCTTCCCCTTTACAGAACCTCCGAAATCGTTTAAAATTTTATCAATTTTTAGACTGCATATTAATTAGCACCAAATTACGGAATTTTCTCCCTTAATTTAACAAATTTTGTATCTTTACGGTTTTTGAGATCCTACCTCTGCATACACTCGAGTTTGTAATACCCTGTATAAAACCATCCATTTAAATCTCAAATAATTCATTTAAGTAAATTTTAATATCTAAATAAGTATTTATTTATTTACCTAAGCCCGTTTTTGTTGAGTTTTCTTCTCACCGTGGAATTGTTTACGAGAACACCTGTTTCTGCTCGTAAATTTGAATTAAACCAAGAAGAACTACGTAAGGGGTGAATTCTAGCTTGTCGAATCAAGTTACGTTCCATTGGGAGAGTAATTTTCGGAGGCCTACCACCACTTGTTCGGTATCTGTGAGACCCAGTTTCATTCATCCTTTGTTGTAAACGGGTTATCACACTAGGGTGTACATTGTATAGTCTTGCAACCTCAATCTTTTGCATTCCTTCATAAATAAGCCTCAAGCAATTTCTCTTTCGATCTCGGAAAGTCTTCGCATTTTTCACATTTGTATTTAGTCTGACAGATTACCAACGATAAACATTCAGTTGACATGGCTATTCAATTATGTCATTTATTTTTTCATAGCCGCCTTGCAGGAAACTTCTCTAAATATAAAGAAGTTATTTATCACGGTTTTTTGCAATGTATACAACTTAAAATTTTGACAATAACGTGTTCCTAATAAGGGCGGATGTAGGATGATGTTAAGGGGGGGGGGGGCGAAAATAAATAAAAATATGAAAAAACGTGAGGTTGCAAGACTATTCAATGTACACCCTAGTGTGATAACCCGTTTACAACAAAGGATGAATGAAACTGGGACTCACAGATACCGAACAAGTGGTGGTAGGCCTCCGAAAATTACTCTACAAATGGAACGTAACCTGATAGAACACACCCCTTACGGAGTTCTTCTTGGTTTAATTCAAATTTACGAGCACAAACAGATGTTCTCGTAAACAATTCCACGGTGAAAAGAAATCTCAACAAAAACGGGCTTAGGTAAATAAATAAATACTTATTTAGATATTAAAATTTACTAAAATGAATTACTTACTTGAGATTTAAATGCCGCTGTAGGATATATACAGGGTATTACAAACTCGAGTGTATGCATAGGTAGGGATCTCGGAAACAGTAAAGATATAAAATTGGTTAAATTAGGGGAAAGTTCCGTAATTTGATGCTAATTAATGTGCAGTATACAAATTGATGAAATTTTAAACGATTTCGGAGATACCGCAAAGGAGAAAAGTGACAATAAATATGTATTTTTTTTATTACTACCTAAATAATTATAAATAAAGGAAAAAATAAAAACCAAATCGGGAAAAATGGTATTATACGAATATCTCCCAAGTGTTCCTTAATTTTAAACAGCTTACTACTAGTAATGACTTAAAGACAACTAACATTTGTAAACCGAGTAGGTATGTTGCTTTCAAGAATCAAAAACGAGCCAGATGTGTGCGACTTTTACCACAGCACCGAGCTTCCCGACTCAAGTGGTGGACAGAACATATTAATTGGAATTTGGACAACTGGTCTAATTGTCTATTCACTAATGAATCCAAAGTTACTTTATACCATTCGGATGGACGAATAACGGTATGGCAGCAAAGGAATACAAGGTATAACGAAGAAAATATGGCAGCTGAAGAGGCCTTTGGTGGCGGAGGTTTAACCATATTTGGGGGTATGATGAGAAACGGCAAGATAGAGTTATTGATCACTCGTGGGACTGTCAACGTCGAAATTTATAGAAATGAATGTTTAATAAATATCATTCTACCATTTGCAAATAATTTTGGAATCGATTTTATCTTAGCTGATGACAATGCAAGGCCCCACCGAGCTAGAACCGTTATAGAGACTTATTTATAATGTGTTTAAATAAGCTTGTTTTATTTCATAAAATACAAAGGGTATTTGAAGTAGGTATTAAAAAAAGTGAAAGGTCTACTTATTATTTTCAAAAAAAAAAGTGTATAAATCTGGCAATAGTGCCAATGCATTTAAAATTGTCTTATTATGCCAAATTGGCTTCGACTTAATTCGGTGATTAGTGGGCTATTTTAATTATTCCATTTTATAGCACGGCAATAGCTTGGCAGAAAATTGAAATGTATGGTTTCTTAATATAAAACACTCAGTATATCAATATCGAAACATAACATGTATCATATCTTTTTAGTTTTTGGCTGAACAAACCAAAAATTGTGAAAAATTTACTGGAATATCAGAATGTAGCCGTTTCTTAATTAGTTATTAAATAACGCCCTGTATATTCAATAATAAATGCATTTAAGACAAAACCTAAAAAACCGTTTCGACAAAAGGATTAATTATTTTCAAAAATTCTCACAAAACTGGCGAGCTTTCATTATTTTAGATTTGACAAGAGATTATGTACGAAATCAACCAAAATATTAATTTCCAATTTTGTTATTTCTCTTTTACTTATGTTACACCATGTATACATTGCTCCTATGAATATGATTACAGGCATAAATACCCATAATAAATCAAGTGACCAATGTCCGACTAATGTACAGGGTGTCGTGTTGAAGTGTTAATAATGTAACGATGTCGTTTTTTTCGAAAAAACCCTGTATATTGAAAACAAGTGAAGATACGACAAATCGCTAGAAACTGTTTTTTTGCATCTTGCCAAAGATCATTTTGGTCGAAAAAAGAAAACTTAAGAGTTGCTGTAACAAGTTCTCGCTCTTAACAAACATTTAAAAAAATAAGACGGTGTCATCTCACACCCTGTATAATAAAATGAAACGCACTTTGAAAAAATACATAATACTGGGCTTTTTTTCAAAACATATTTCCATAATACGCTGAAAACCGTAGCCCAATATCTCTCATCTCTGAAAAGCTACAACAATTTGAATTTTACCCAAAAATTTTAGAATTGCAGTTATTATGCACAGCAGTGTATTTAAACTTATGAAAGTGGACCAGGGAAACCTTAATTTTGGCTCGCATTAGAGGGGTAAGCTGTGGGCGAAAATTTAATTAGTATTATCATAGTGCTGAGTTTCGAATCCAAAAGAAATAGGATTACTAAAATATTTGTTTTTTATTAAATTTAAAAAGTTCAGCTAGAAACTACGTATTGACATAACCTTGGTTAAAAACTCAAATATGCGTTGTACCAATGATTATACCTGATTAAAGTTAATCATAGTGCAGTTAAAATTAAAACGAAAATGCAAAGGGAATTAGATTCCTTTAATTTATAAATTATATTGTGCTTCGTACCTGTGTTTTCCTGAATTTGAATAAGGGCCCATGAAATGTTTACGACCCAATAAAATATCCCCAAGGCATTAAGAGAAACAACTCCACCGGAGGTTAAGCTAATTTAGAGTAGTAAATTTTACTGTAAGTGTTTTTCTTTCTTGCTTACTACGCTTTAAACAACTAATCAGTTTGCCGGTTTTCTTATTTGTAATGATTAACCGTATTATTTTGCATGCACGCTAGCTAGTTCATTGGCGTAGCTAAAGCTATTCAAATTGCAGAAGTACTTTCTGGATTGAATTATATCTAATAATCAGTTTTTCGATTTACACTAAAATGTTTTTTTATATTTCCTTACATAATCATTAAATAATATGTTAAAGATATTACCTAATAATAAGTTGCTACTCTCTCTTTTTTTGTTTTAAAGTTTTCTATAAATTTAAAAGGTGTATATTTTTTTATTTTTAAAACAAAAGCACGGTACGCTAGCGTGTGAAGAAACCAAATGGAAATGGAAATGACAGCCACCGGTTTAATGTCTTTATTTATTTTGAGATATATAAAAAAATACTACTAATCAGTATATTCTAACGTTGATTTAAGGATCACGCTAATTCTCCCTTTATTTGTTAAATATTATTTAAACTAAAAACTATATTTATTCATTACATATATATATATATATATATATATATATATATATATATATATATATATATATATATATACATGTAGAACAGCAAAAATATATATTTTACGCAGGTGTAAAACGGCCTACGACAAGAATTCTTTTCGATTATATCACAGGGTACCCTCTTGCGATCATATTTCCTACGCCTTTATTCTCATTAGACAGGCTTGTACCCAGAGAGATTTGAAACGACTAACAGTTTGCTCGATATGGCATAATCGTAAATGAAACGTCAATGAGACTAGAACAGTACTGCATGCTAAGTGTAACAATGTATGTACAATAAACTTTGTGAAATTCTTACTTCCAAAAATTGCATAAACACATAGCCACTGGTATAATTAAAATATATCATTGAATCATTTCAAATTTGCTTCATAGTACCAACTGCGTCACTTATTAGCTACATCGTTAAGTATATATATATATAGGCAAATTTAGGACGTATTCCGTTTTAAATCTTGGTTTCAATTTCGTGTTCCGTGTTTACTGATTATTTAAAAAATCGGTTATATACGGACCACGGTTCCTGAAAATCTCAACAATGTCACCGGAATGACCGAAAAATGTCGTTGGTTGCCGGATAACCGATGTCTGAACTGTCAATTATTTGACATGTGGTCATAATTCCGTTCTAAAGTGTCTTTCAGAAACCTCTCCCAGACTTCTGTTAATTGGACCGGTTAACTAGGATTGAAAGCGTAATACGATCTTAATCATTTGTACGCTTAGCAACTAGCAGGCAGATCACTACGCTTTCAAGATAATGAACGGTCCACCTCCCGAACGCGATTGCAAACTCAACTTAACATTTGGTATTAATCGTTAAAATTCAAAAAACATTGTTAAAGAAAAATCGCGAAAAAAAAACGAGACTATTTTATATAGGTATTAGAAAATTTCTAGGCCAATAAATTGAACAATCTGACTTGGCAAATGTAGCACAGAAATTAAGTACAATTTATTGAAGATCAAAATATTGTCAATAAATTATACAATTTATTGAGCAATTTTCGGGTAATAGCAAAGTTGGTATTTTTCGAGTTTTGCCAATCATCAAGCCATCATTTCAATAACATCAGCTGTATTCAGCCTTTCTCTGTCTGCAAATACCAAATTTCATTTTAATGATATTTCATGGATTTTCAGTAATACGAGCTTTGAAAATATACATTTTTAACATTTCAGAGGTAAAATTCTCGTAAACTATTACCTTTATCAAAAAACAATAATTTACATATACATATATTATAAGAAATATTGGATGCTCGTTCCACAAATCGTCACATAATAGCAGTTAGAAGTTCCCGTTCTGACTAGCTAAAATTGCTTCTCGCCGTAAAGCATATATATATATATATATATATATATATATATATATATATATATATATATATATATATAACGAAAATTTTGCCTTTGTAATGTTAAAAATGTATATTTCAAAGCTCGTATTTCTGGAGGACAATGAAATATCATTAAAATGAAATTTAGTGGTTACATACAGAGAAAGGCTAAATACAGCTGATTTTATTGGAATGATGGTTTGATGATTGGTAAAACTTGAAAAATACCAACTTTACTATTACCCGAAAATTGCTCAATAAATTGTATAATTTATTGACAATATTATCATTTTTTAATAATTTTACTCAAAGGTAGTGCCTAATATTGCAATATAAGTTGTATACCTGTTTCTGTTTCCCTCATATATTATAAAAAACTTACATTGAATGCTTCGGTCCACAAATCGTCACATATAGCAGTTAGAAGTTCTCGTTCTGACTAGCTGAAATTGCTTCTCGTCGTAAACCATCAAAAATACGCAAAGTGCATTTTGGTGCATTTGTCAGTGAAGTTCAAAGTGCAGGGAGATAAGGTGAGGTTTAATGTAGCTCGGTCATATTCACTCATTTAGTTATTGCTTCTTGGCTTATGTATTAAAAGCCACGCATTTATAATGTCATTAATCCTGTTAAATTCAATATAATTAACGCATTGAAAATACAGTCCATTTTTTCTGTCCAAAGCCAGAGCTAAGGTAATCCCTCTGAACATATAAGATTGTTTAGTTATATATATATATATATATATATATATATATATATATATATATATATATATATATATATATATATATATATATATATATATATATATATATATATATATATATATATAGGGTGAATAATGACTTTATAAATGCGTGGCTTTTAATACATAAGCCAAGAAGCTACATTACTTACCTTATTTCCCTGCAGTAGGAACTTTATTGACAAATGCACCAAAATGCGCTTTGCGTATTTCCTAGAAGTAGAAATTCTATAATACCCATATAAAATAGTCTCGTTTTTTTTAGCGATTTTCCTTTAAAAATGTTTTCGAGTATTAACGATTAATACCAAATGTTAAGTTGAGTTTGCAATTGCGTTCGGGAGGTGTACCGTTCTTGAAAGCGTAGTGGCCTGCCTGCTAGTTGCTAAGTGTACAAATGATTAAGGCCGTATTAAGTTTTCAATCCTAGTTAACCGGTCCAATTAGCAAGAGTATGGCAGAGCTTTCTGACATCGGTTACCCGCCAACCAACAAAATTTTTCGGTCATTCCGGTGACATTGTTGAGACTTTCAGGAACCGTGGTTCGTATGTAACCGATTTTTTAAATAATCAGTTAACACGGAACACGAAACTGAAACCAAGATTTGAAACGGAATACGTCCTAAATTTGCCGTTAGACTATATATGTACGTAACGATGTAGCTAATAAGTGACGCAGTTGGTACTATGAAGCAAATTTGAAGTGATTTAATGATATATTTTAATTATACCAGTGGCTATGTGTTTATGTATTTGTCTTTTTTTGCATTTTTGCTGAAAACTATATGATATACATGTGCCTGAAAAACTTGGGCTACAATTTAGTTGAGTGACCTCATGTGAAATTGACAGCTGAATCAGGGTTCAAGTATTTAAACCTGACTTGTGTTCACCGACGTGTGTCAATGCTGTCAATTTCACATTCTTAAATGGAGTACTCTATTTTTTGTATTACATACTATATATAAAGTTTGTTCTGCATGACGAATTCTAGGTCAGGCAAAAATATCGGTCAAAACATTTTTATTACAAAAAGGAAGATTAAAATAAAGTACTTTTTTAATAGTTGTGAGATTAATTAAAGCATTACAATATGAGACTATATAAATGCTGTAAAAATGGTGCCCATTTTCAGCTTTCTACCGGCTTTAATTGGACATTAACTATTATTCCTGAACAAATGTGTCTTATTGTTGCTGTTACACGCGTTTTAAGAACATTAATATACGTGTCCAAAATGGCTTCATTTTCAAGTTACACAGTGGTATTTTTTCATTTTTAAATATTTCCTTGTATATTTAAATTGAATGATATAAGATTGGAATGAAACTCGGTGAACAAAAATACCTTTTTTTATATACTCTTGTCAGTATATTACCTATCAGTGGCCTACAAGTGAGTAGGATGCATATTTACTCCATTTTTCAGTCTTGCAATTTTTCCCTTATGATACTTATTACCTAAATAATTTGACAGAAAAAAGGTACACTTAGTTCATGTCAAAAAATGTATAGTGCGATAAATTTATCTTGATAACATTTTAACCTGCTATATCTCCTTTAGTTTTAAAGTTAGACTATCAATTTTACAAGATGTCAGCATTAGTTGTATTTCTTAAATGGGACACCCTGTATATTATATGTCCCTCAAATTAGTCTCTTCCTACAGATTATCAATATATATGCTTGATAGCCTTAGCTTCAAAGACAACCGAGAAATTTAAGAAAAAGCGTACCATTCTTATAGAATTATTAGAAAAAACTTATTCAGCAACTCTAAAATTTGTATTTTGATTCATATGGTTAACGTTAAAACTAAAAGTAGATATGGCAGGTTAAAATGTCATCAATATTTCAGCTATTTTAAGCTGACATAACTTATGTTGTTACAAAAACCCAATCCTTTCCTTTTATTTACGGCTCTGGTGAGTATTTGCAATATTTCAACTATAATTTTGAAATGTTGCTGAAGCTTCACTTAATAAACTTAATCATAAAAATCAATTACAAAATTACACTATATAATCTACAAGGACAACTTTCGAAATTTAATCAGAACTCCTTAGAGTGTTCCGCTTTAATGTCACTTTTTGTAAAAAACAGACCCAATTTTCGGACATCTTAAGGATTTTATCTCCACAAAAACTATTAAAGTTTAATATTCTATTTAAAAATCATTATATTCGCGTCCTTCTATAATGTGTGTCCTGTTTACCTTAACTTAATGCTGCATATTAATATGGTGAAGGCTTTAGAATATTTCATACGGAAAATTACTAAAGTCAGCCTGAAATAAGGGACATTTAGAACCCTGTATTATAACACTGTTGGTGGCATCTGCACAGACATGAAATATGCATTTGCGGAGGTATATTATATAAATACGTTTATTTTAGAGACAGACCTTAAACGTGTTACGCGTTTTGTGCAATGCAAATGGCTATTATTTGCGCGAATTTGGTGTAATATGTTATCTATTTTAGTAGATGGGCCACAGAATAATTGTACTAAAATATTTATTACGCCAAGTTGAGATATAGAGCGTACTTAGCGATGTTTATCGGCTTTTGGGCATTTTGAAATGTACCAGTAAGTTTAACAGTTTAGAGTTGTCAAACAATACCTACATCAGAATAATATTGCCTACCGCTATATGTATTTTGTGGTAATTTATTTTTTGTTTCATTTTGCTCGTTACTACAGCTTATTTTTGTGTTTTACTTTAATTCCGCTTACCCTAGTGTTAGGTACTCTTCATTTTATGAGTTTATCTCGCAAAACGAAACAAAAATATGTTATCACAATAACAGAACATCTAAATTATGGTTTTACACAAAATCCTTGAAAACATTTAATTGTAGGCAACATTTTCCTGACATTTGAAAACTCAAAACTGTAAAACTGACGATATATTTTAAATTACTTAAAAACCATTAAAGCTAGGTATGCTATATTCTTAGCTTGGAGTAATCAATATATTGGCGATAATATTAATATTATCGAGTTCAACGGCCTAGATCCAACTCAAAGATCCTCAAGATTTTCGATACCATAATAGCAGAGTTTAGTTCGGATTACGACACCTTTGAGAAGCTCCACACACTCATCTAATGCTCTGATGTAGCCATCCTTAGATGCCATAAATAACAAGTGCATTCTCAGAACAAAAAAGACTAATAGAATTTCGAAAGAATGAACACCTCTCCAGCAAACTTAAAACGCGAATTAGGAAGATATTTAAGAAGATAGGTACAAAATCCACCGATCTCAACCATCAATAAAAACTGGATGAATAACAAGACACACTAAAGCAAAAACCAACAGCTAAAGCGAAACGTCTGCAGAGTTACAACAAATGCTGAAAGAGAAAACGGCAGTACTGGCTTTTTAACACCAATCAAAGACAGTTCGATCGGGTTATCAATAACTCAAAGATCAAACCAATATTGAGAAGACGCGCCTGAGCAAAGAGCACTGCTAGAACATCTGGGAAAAACCAAAAGAGCATAACCGAAATGCCACATGGATACAATCTCAACGTGATCAAATTGAAACACCACAAATGGAATTTGACTTGTACGTCTAAGATGTAACGTGTGCTTTGTTGTTTTCTATTTTATTATTATTATTATTATTATTATGTACTTGGATTTGTTGTTTTAAATGTGTTAATGTCCAATGATGCTCGCAAGAATACCGGACGTATCACCTTAGATTTTTTTTTAAATATCTGTTTTGACTGAGACCAAGACTTTGTATTTTAGTTAATAGAAAAGATCATGCAGCATATAACATCTGGCTGCACTTACCTAGCAAACACAGACTACCTCCAGCGACATAACCAGATGTGTAACATCATATGCCAGAAGCACATAATACGGCTCCTGAACATCTTTGTGCCCTATTATAAATACCAACCAAGTGCTTGAAAATAATGCCTTCAAACTGTGCTACGACCGGGTAATTATCACCGACAGACGGGTGACGAATAATCAGCCTGATGTGGTGCTGTTAAATAAGGCAGCTTATTTGGTAGATGTCGCCGTACACAATAACATGTTGGATAAATATCAAGAGAAAAAGGCCAAATATTCAGAGCTGGCCATCGAGATACAGCAGATGTGGCAACTGAATAAGGTTCATGTGCTCCCGATCATCGTATCATCAACTGGACTAGTTCCAAAAACACTAAAACAGAACCTGAAAATCTTAGGACTGCATACTAACACCTTTATCGACATCCAGAAGGCAGTCCTGCTCAGTACTTGCCACAGAAAAGTCTTACAGGACAACACATAGGACTAATAGAAACCAGCCCACTCCTTTTGATGCATTCATCCGGGATGGGCTTTGAACCTAACATTTGTTGAGAAATTGATTGCCAATTTCGATGATAATAATAATAATAAGAAATATTTATGACCAGTACAGTAGAAAATGTAATAGACACCAAATATTTACAACCATTATACATTCACCCTTGTTTGTGAATGGCTTTTTTGGGTGCGAGTAGTTCCGATCCTTTTATTTACTCTTTACCATCTAGTCCTAATTAGATTAAATACTATATCTATAACACAAGGAAAATAATGTAGTACTAATATGGCAAAACAATTTTCCTATATAATATCTAAAATAAATTGTATATAAACAACAAAATTTTAATGCATTTTACTATGAGGAATTTGAAACTACTATTATGAGTATACATATAAATATCTGACTTTGATTTCTGCTGAATCTAACTTGCACGTCGCTTTTTAGATAGATAAAAGAACTTTAATAATGTTTTTTATTCTTTATTTAAGCGTTAAATATTTGGAGTTAGATTTACTTAGTAAAATAATTTTGTAACCCATTTACTGAAATAGATAATTTATTACATGCAAATAAACCAAACGTCTCGTTTTCGAGTTACGAGGTGTTGAACAATATAATATAAATCTTATTTATTTCCCTTGTAAAAGGGAAGTAGGTATTGTAATCGTGGAAAGATCATCCTCCGAGATTTTTTCTGATATTTACGTTTCAGATGCCTAAAGACATGTTTTCGGAATTCGGTCAGTCTCTCTGTCTGTTCGCGGCATAGCTAAAAAATTACAACTGACTTTAAATGTTGGTGATAAATTAAGGGTCATATGGGAACGACCTGGTAACATTTTGGTAAAAATCCGATATGACGGCCTAATGAAATTCTAAAGTTACTACTAAAGAACTACTTAAGCATTTAATTTCCTTCACATTTTGCAAAGAAGAAGTGCTATGTAGGAATTAACTGGTAAAATGTTAATACCAATCCAAGGTGGTAAAATAAAACGGCGGCCTAATCAAATATTTAAAAGTTCTGCCTGAAAAAACTACTCAATGTGTTGATATCAAATTTTGTGTAATAATTAATTGTGGTATAGAGATGAACTGGTATCATTGTGGTGCAAATTCAACATGGCAGAATGAAATGACAGCCAAGTAAAATATTTGTAATAGTAAAAAAATACTCTTTTACATATGCTCGTGTTCCTAAATGTCAAATATTATGTTTTATCTATTCCGTCGGTCTGTCTGTCTGTCAGTTCGCGGCATAGCATAAAAATTACTTAACGACTAAGTCCAAATTTTGGTCAAAAATTAACGGTCATATGGGGATGACTTGGTAAAATTTTGGCAAAAATCCAATATGGCGCAACAAGATGGTGGTCTAGTGAAAAGTTAAAAAACTATTACTGATAAAACTAGTTATACAATTTACTTCAAATTTTGCACGAAAATCAAGTGGTATATAAGAATAAACTAGTAATATTTTGGTATGAAACTAAGACAGCAAAACAAAATGGCGGCTTATTAAAATATTTAAAACATCAGCCTGAAAAAATACTTACTAGACTAATTCCAAATTTTGTGCAAGCATTCAGTGTGATATAGAGATAAACCAGTAAATTTCTAGTAGGAATTCAAGATGGCGAAAAAAAATGCCGGCCAAATAAAATTCGTAAAAAATCTTCTTAGTTAACTGACTTTAGGTTTTGTAGAAATATGATAAATATGATATAAAGATAAACTGGTAAGGATTCAACATGACGGAACAAAATTCAATTTACGTCTTCCATCGCAAAAGGGAAATATTGCAATCGTGAAAAGATCAGCCTCCGAGATTTTTTCAGGTATTTACGTTTCAGGGTGCCGAAAATCTGCCTGTTCGTGGCATGGCTAAAAAACTACTCACACGATTGACTTCAAATTTTGGTCAAAAGTTAAAGGTAATATGGGGATGACTTGGTAACAAATTGGGTAAAAATCCAAATATCATATTTTATCAATTCGTCGGTCTGCCTCTCAATTCGCGACATAGCTTAAAAACTACATACCCGATGGGCTTTAAAATTTGGTCAAAATTGAATGGCCATATGGGAATGACCTGGTAATATTTTGGTAAAAATCCAATATGGCGTAACAAGATGATGATGGACTAGTGAAACGTTAAAAAATTATTACAGAAAAACTAAATATCTAATTTTCCTCAAATTGTGCACGAAAATTGTTATATAGAAATAAACTGGTAACGTTTTGGTATGAATCCAAGATGGCAAAACAAAATGGCGACTTAATAAAATATTTAAAAATCAGTCTGAAAAAACTACTTACTACATTAACTCCAAATTGTGTGTAAGCTTTCAATGTGGTATAAAGATAAACTAGTAAATTTGCGGTACCGGCGCCGGCGGCCAAATAAAATATTTAAAAAATCAAAGTAAAAAAATCTTCTTATTCGATCGAAAAAATTGTGATACAGTAAAATACTGCAAAAACTTCTTATTTAATTTATTTTAAATTATGTCTAAAAATCAAGTGTGGCATAGGTAAAAACTTCCAAAATTTTAGTTGGAATCCTATGGATGGTGGAATAAAATGGCGACTAATAAAAAAATATGTGTTACTAAACGACTATTTACCAAACTAACTTGGGTCACACTTCTCTATTCCTAATAAAGGGAAAGATGCATCATTCACGAGAGAAGTTGCCGGTAGAGAAAATTCATTGTTTTTTTTTTAATATCTTGAAAACTTGGTATGTAGTATCACTGTACTAAAAGATATTTTCAGAAGTAAAAAATAAAAGCTTAAATAGTGGCCTGAATAAATTTCAGAGTTATTTTTAGTAAAAAATTATACGCCCTTGACATTTTAACTTTAAATATATTGGTAAAATAGGTATCTTGACATTTCTTTGTTCTATATCTATACCAAATTTCAATGCTATGTCTCAAAAACGTTTCCAAAATATTGAAGTTAACGAAATGTATTTATTAAAACTCAATAACTGGAATTTCATGCGTTTCCGGAACTATGATTATATGAACTTGTTTATATGTATTGCTCTTTATTTCATTCTTATTTTCTTAACATCTTTCTTTAAGCCCAATAAATTAAGCAAAATTGTTGTTTATAATTTTCTGATGGAGAAATAAAAAATATTATTTTTAACTGGATTTTCGAGCCACTTCCCTAACCCCCGAGGAGCCCTGATCCTGCCATCTTAAAGTATTTTATGGGAACTTTAAGTTATTTTTCAAAAGATAAAGTGTATAAAAATAGATATCAAGATTCTGAAAAGTTAAGCAAAAAATAACTGAAGAAATTCAATTACTCAATCAGAGTTTCTGTAGCAAAACATTTTATAAAACACTTCCCTTTTACGAGGGAAGTAAAAATATTGTCTTATTTTACCATTAATTGTTGTGTCTCTATTAAATAGAAATAGTAATAGATATTTACAATGTGGTTTACTTTGTTTCATATCCAAAATTCAATATGTTGATAATATGCTACCTTGTTTATACATACATACCATAATATATTTAAAATTCAATAAAGTGCAAACATTTTGTATCTACAACTTAGCCATACATGTTTTGCATCAACTATTAGAATATTAAGCATATATTTACAAATCGTCCAACGTTTCCACAAAATTAATTTTCTGTGTAATGAGAGAGTAAATATATGTGAAATATATCTGCGTTTGTGGTAATATACTCCTATAAAGAAGGGTGCCAATTGGCCCTATATTAAAACGTTGTTTGCTTAGTTTCTCGTCAATTTCAGAAGATAGACCATGCCGTCTCCCCTTACTAAGATGTTATAAAATTGTTTCAGTAAACTGATTTGATTCAGACGACAATAAACACTGTTTAGTTTGTCTAATAATGAGTGATTGTTATTACTTTTTTAATTTTAATATCTAGTAAATTGATGTCTACTGGGGAAAAGAAGTAGTTTGGTTGTTTTTTCATTTTAACGTGTTCTTTCTTCGACTAGACTTAAGACGAACTCTAATTAGGGATGCCGCCTTTTAAAATAAGTTAACTCGGAGATTTTCCAATAACCAATAAAGAAAGGTCCTTATTTTATACGTATGTGCAAGTATTTACGCTGGAACTCGAACATACGGAACGGAAATGGACGATTGTTAACCTCCCGCTACTAAACGTAGCGGCGTAGGTTGCTTTGTTTCGTTATGTTTTCAAATGGTTAAACATTTTCTGTAGTTAGTTTTATCGTTTCCAAAGCCGTTTACCCCGAAGATATTGGCTTTAAAACCGGAGTCCAGGGATCAAAACCCGGAGAGGGGGCAGCCTTAGCTCTAAATCACGTTCCTCGATCATTATTTTGACCCCCTCCCAAAGCTGTCAATCATCGGGTTACTATGCAGCCTTTGATCTTTACCTATCGACTGGTAAGTATATACAGGGTGAATCATTATAGTTTCTTCTGAACCGCCAGAACCCGTTATAAAAAAAATCAAATGACTATCCCAAAAACAATTAAAAAATGTCAAAGTAATTTTTTTTATGTAAGACTTTGTATATTAGTGCATATTTAAATTCCTTGCGAAATTCTCTCTATAAGAACATATTAAGTTTGGAATTATTTTGCGGACTTGTTAAACATTTATTTTATAACAACAAAAACATTAAGTAAGCATTAAGTAATTATTTAAGTTTAAATCATAATCATCATTTAGTATCTTTCTTCAAGAATAAGAAAACCACTTTATTAAAAATCATTAAATACTTTATTATCAAAAGCAAAATATACAAATAGTCAGAAAACAACCGTCAAGAGAATGGTTTTGAATATTTTCTAATAACTTATGATTAATAGCACAAATTCTGTTAAAGTTTTCTAGTTCATCCTTTATGCCCTGATTCGAAATTGCAATATCTCTTGTCCTTTCGAAATATACTTTATTTTTTAAAAACCCCCCACAAAAAAATTCTATCGTAAAGCAACTCAAAGACTATGTTTCATCGATCCGTTTAGTATATATTTGCATTTTATTGATCGTAATCAAAACAGGTATATATTGGAAAATACTGTTACTTACCTTCAAGACCTATGTAAACATAGGTGACAAAAAGAAGACAGATAGGCGAAATAAGTATTTAAAAAATCTGTGAGTAGTATTCGAAAGGGTTATAGCCAACAAATAAAACTGTATATTATTCCTCTGTATTATTCAAAATCTAATGCAGGAATTGCAAGACCTGAATACCATCAATTATATCCAGGTAGAGCTACAAATTATATTAAATAATCTAAAAATTATTATAAGGCCATTTGAGCAAAGGAAATACCTCAAACGGAAAAGGAGAATTGTTGTAAGGGATGATGTTTTCTTATTATTATTACATTTTTTCTGTTGTAGAACAACTTAAATGGTTTATTCGGGATCACATTATAAATACCACCCTTACATACTCAGGCCGGCGCCGACGCAGGTATTAATAGATAATCAAAAATATCAAAGCTCCATCACAACAGCGGGAATGGATAATGCATGGAATAAGTGTTTCTGGGTAACTAGTATCCTACGCAAGACGAAGAAGGTAAAAATCTACGGAAGTGCGGGATGTTGAGTAACATAATAATCGGACCAATTATTAATAATCCAAATTTAAACGGAGAATTGTATTTACATGTTTTGGAAAACGAAATTTAGAATTTGTTAGAAAAATTGCCCATAAGGCAGTAAAATATTTTAATGTAAAAACAAGACGGAGTACCAAGGTTAACCCTGTAACTGATTTTATAAATAACAAATACGACTTGTGAATTGGCAGACTTGGAAATATCATATGGCCTGCAAACAACCCTGATTTAAGCCCACTGGATATATTTTGCGGGCAGAAACCCTAACATTTTTATATTTACTTTTTTTCCTCTATCTCTGTTAATCAACATTGTAGGTGGGTGTCAAAATATAATGACTCACCCTTTACAGGGTTATCTAGCATAAAGTAAACATCCTTTTCCTTTTTTTTTAACTCAGGCGACTATTTTTATGAATAATTAAAGATACCTTTATGGTGTTATATTTGGTGTATTTTTATACAGCGGTTTGTAATATATTGCTATTTTTATGATATAACTTTAGGTCATAAAGTTATTATCGCAACTCTATAAAGCAATACACAAGAAATGTTGATATTTTGCAAAACATCGAATTACCAATATTGCCGGGTTAAAAATATTTGTCAAAAAGGATAAATCTTTACGAAAACAAAAGCATATTCTCAAAAATGAATTCCTAGGTTTTTCGCTATTCACAAGTAATGCGATGGTTTTAAACTACTTACGGCTTTAAAGGATAACTTACATGTTTACTTTCAGAACAAAAGAAGTCTCAGAACTGGATGTGTCAATTTTTTTGACTCTGTAAGCACAGTTGATTACAATTATATTTGTACTACAGAAACTTGGTTAAAAAGAGATATCTCATCATCGGTATTATTTCCTTCACACTAGAAGATCTTTTGCATGGAGAGAGATTCTGTAATAAATGGTTAATGTGAGAAGGCTAGTATATTGATCGCAATTTACATACATTTTTCTGCTGCGCTTGTTTCGATATGGTGTAATACTTTTATGACATTTTTTTTGGTTCTTGAACTTAGCTCACTTAGCCACGAGAAACAAAATTATTTTTTTTTTAAATTATCTAAAAGAATCATACCTTTCGGTAGGTTAGATTAATATAGGATAGAAAGGTTAACAAAATTAAAATCCCAGATATTAATATCTACTCCCTACGAACTTAAACAATTCAAGAGAAAGTATATAAGTCAAAGGAAATTTAGACAGAGACACACACTTTTCGTCCTGGGGCCAGTGCAAGACATGTTTTAAATACATACAAAACACAGGAGGGCCCGTATAAGTAGGTTGAAAAAATTAAATATTCATTTTACAGCTTTCCAAATAATTCAAAAAGATTTTCTCTATATTAGGATCCGTATACACTTTAGTCATAAAGGAAATATGATTTAATAAAAGGAAATGTAGTTTCGTTAGTTCGGAAAAAGATATGATACAGACTCTGTATTATGGAAGCAACTATGGTTTATGTCATCTACTGATATTGTCACATGAACATAATGACGTGTGGGAACGTTTGATTTTTTGTAGATGTTTGTTGAATCTTCCATGCCCAACCAAAAACTAAAAATAAGAAACAAACAATTTGCGAGACAGTTGCATTCTATGTATAAGAATTTTCTCGTTAGATTATGGTAAATTAATGAGTACTGAGTAGGGGAACTAAGTGCATTATTTATATATAATTGTTTCCAGGTCTCCCGTGATTTTTCTTCGACTATTCTAAATAAATCTGAATGCCGCATAGCTTCTGAAGGAAGATCCACTGAACTTGCTTCCTTTCCTGCTTTATCCGCCAGTTTATTTCCAGAAGGACCTGAATGACCTTTTGTATAAACAAATTTAATATTCATTTTTCTAGAGGAAAGTTTAGAGATTAAGTCTAAAATACTGTCAATAATAGTATGTTTGCAGTCAAGTTGGGTATTGTATTATCTCAACTGACGAATTCTCGAGCGTGGATTGAAACGCTCCCGTAATCAACCCCAAAGTCTTATGTTGTACTATATCATTTTTTTAAGGCGTGAATTACAAACTACTTAACACAACAGCTCTGAGAATGTTCAGACTTTTTTTTGGCCAGTAGGGAGTTTCATTTGGTATCTTGAAATTCTCTTTAGCAAGCCTGTGGCATGAACATATTAACAAGGCCAATTTATTTTGGATATACTGAAACTATTTTCTGGAAAGTATCTATTACAAACGTACATAATATTATGATTTAGATTAGTTTCACATACTAACATAATTTTTTGCTTGGAATAAATGCATACGTTCTCAGCAAAATGCTATATAGTACCATTCATACCCCAATAATCTAAATTAGCTGTGTACAAATTAAACAATTTGGGACTTAACACAGGGTCTTGGGGTAAACCAGATGAATATACAATAAGGGCTTTTATTATCAGATTTATATTTATTAAAATCAATAGTATTAACTTTTTGTGAAATTATTTTTTTCTGGAGTGTTATTTGATTTATCGTTATTAGAATTCTTTAAGTTATTTTTTTTTCCACATAATTACTTCGTTATCATTATTAGTCTAATTGATTACTTTAATAATATGCATATCGGGGCAAACATCACAGAGTTAAAAACAAAATTACGGAAAAGATACAACTCACAGGATAGCACGAATTATTTTCTTTAAATAAATCCAATCGAATTATTCACAGCACAGAATGTACCAAATTCAAAAGACACGTAAACACTCCGTACTAAGTAGAGAAGAGGTAACGCATCCGATATCGATAGCAGCCAATACCGTGATTGTGTTTCAGACCATTTAAAATTAAATAACAAAATCAAACATTTTAATTGGGCTGATATTTTTAAATCTAGGTCTTTAGCTGATTATTTAACCACTTTTTCAAACTTTATAAAAAACTTAATAGAGAAATATGTACCAAAAGCAGAATTTAAAAAACCAAACACTTACCCTGGTTGTTTAAAACCACAGTGGCTCTTATTAAATTAAAAAATAATGCTTATAAACAATGGAAAGTTTATGGTAGCCGTGATCATCATCATCATCATCAATAGCCTTTTAAAAATCCACTGCTGGATATCGGCCTACCGCTCGCATATACCTATGATGTGTGTCTTAGCTGTAATTTACACAGGTATATGGGACCTAGAGTTTATCGTCGAATCCGAATGATGCTATTTGAAAGGTGATTTTAGCGTATTTACTGATGGAGCGCGCAACCACCAACCCATCAGAAGGCGAGCGCATTATGTACTCTTAACAAAGTCTGCCTCAGCTCGGAATCGAGCCAGGGACTTTGAGCACCGAAAAGCAAACACACAGCCATCGGCAACACGCTCGCCTCTTGGTTACATTCTACGATCTAAGAGAAAGCTTAAAAGACAATATAAAAATCGGTTATAAAAATTGCATTAAATCGACTGAAGAAAATATAAACAAATTTAGAAAATTTTTTTGGTGTAAATAATAAAAAATAATAAATAAAAAATCTCTACCCCTAAAATGTATCTAAATGTCTTAAACCTAACTAATTAAAGATATTTCCCGAACTTTTTTGAAAACATTTCAGTAATATTTTTAAGCCTGCTTACACACCATCTTCTATAATCTCATATAACTTTAATAAACTGTCAGCATATCTTCTTCCTAAATTATATCACTAATGATACGATTAGGTCTTAAATGTCTAAAACATCTTGACTCGAAGAATGGAGTTTGCAAGTGTAAGTAATTCGGATGACAATACAATAATTTGTTACCATCGAGCTGATCAGATGAATACCAAATGATACCTCTAAACTAGGCAGCAACGATTCAGCCGCTTCAATTACTTCGGAAGCAGCCATCTATCCTTTTGCGTATTTGATTTTTTTCTTAGCGCCGCCGCACCTTTTATCCCCAAAAACTAGATCGACAGAAATACACTTCTATATGCCCTCGTACCGTAGAATTTAGTTTTTTTTGCAAATAACTCAGTTGTTATTAACATTTAAGGAATTCAAAAAAAAACTTAAAGTGGAAGAATTTTCTAATAAAAAAGTCCCAACACCAGGAAATTCTATATTTATTATTAATAATTTTAATTTATTATTGACAATAGAGCTTTGCACGACGAGCGTTAAGCCGTTATATACAAAAATAAATAATAATTGTTTTTGTTAGTTTTAATAATTAATAACTAACAGATTATAACAACTAAAAACATGGCAGTGTCATAATCTCATATAGTATAGTTGTGATAAAGTCTCCTAAATAATAAAATAATTTTAGTGGATTTTGTTTAACAAATTTCCGATATTACTATTACAAATTCTAGAACTGAAATTAAATGCACAGATTCGGTTGAAATCTCTGAAGCACTGTCAGACCAAAATTTAATATATACAATTTGTAAAACACCTTCAAATTTTACTCAATCCAAATATATAAAATTTGGAAATTACCAAAATATAAACATGGATGTATTCAAAATTGATGCTTTGAATTTGCCATAGTTTGATATATACCACCCATCTATAGACCAAAACATAGACATATTTTCCAAAATATACAATATTTATGAAACAAACATGCACCTTTTCAAAGAAAAAAAGTTATTGAAAAAGCCTCCACTCTTTGGATAACAGACAACATACAACTTTTAATAAAACTTAGAGACCAAGCCCACCGTCATTACAATCAGCTAAAAACAGAATCTAAACTGATAGATAGGTAAACAATAATACCAATATAATTTGCAAGATAAAAGCAAATGTAATTGGAGAGGATACCATTTCAATTAAAGACTTAAAGCTATATTACCCCTACTGTATAAATCCGTTAATTAGCATAATAAATACGCGTTTTAGAAGGTGAATACCCGGGTATATCGAAAAAAGCTGTAATTGAACCATTGGTAAAAGTATCAGAACCTTGAGAATTTAAAGATCTTAAACCAATCAGCATTTTCCACATAGTATCAAAAATTTTAGAAAGACATATATGCGACCAAATAATTTCTTTTGCGGACAAATTTATTTTAATTCCAGAATGTCAATCGTGATTTAGATAATATACTAAATGACATTAGAAAAAACGAAGACAACAAATACTGAACCTGCCTAACATTACTTGACTACTACAAGGCTTTCGATACAATAAAGTACAATTACTGTGGCTTTTCTCAACATTTGAAAATTTTCTCAAAGACCGGTGTCGTTGTGTAAAAATTAACAAGGACTAAAAAATCTACTTATAAGTCAATTTTTTCAGGGGTTCCCCAGGGTTCGATACTCTCATCACTTTTATTTTCTATATGTTTCAGATATGAATAAATGTATAAAACATTCAAAATTACAACAATACGCCGATGACTCTCGAATCTATTTGCCAAAAAAAGAAAATACTCTTCCAGAATGCCAACAAAGGCTTAACTCGGATTTAAAAGCACAATACGCTAAAGCCCATAACTTAAAGTTAAATGCTTCCAAATCCCAAGCTCTAATTTTCAATTATAGAAATAATATCAGGTAATATGAAATAATCTTTTAATTGAAATTGATAATGAACCAATTCCCCTGCTTATTTAGGCATTATTTTTGACAATTCGCTTGAAATTAATAATAAACTTAAAATAGCATATTTGCGTCTAAAAAGTATTTACTGCCTGAAACGCTTCTTGCCCTCAAAAAGTAAATTCTTACTTTGTGATAGCCTGATTTTGTCATTATTTGATTTATGGTGACTCTATTACAGGAGAATTTTCAAAGAAAATACAAAATTCATGCATGAGTTAACTAACACGACATACGGTTTTCCGTAACTTTATTTTACAAAAAAAAATGTCTATATTAAAAATACAAAATTATAAGTTATAAAAATGGATGCTGTATATAGGCATCGGATCCGCTGGATCAGCAGTTCTTGGGAATGGATCGTGACATAACTCCTACCTCCTCAGAGTTAACTACACCTGGTAAGGGGTAGTTCTATTGGTGGGCGGCTAGTTTCTGACTGGGTAGTTTTCTTCATAAAGCATTTTCTTTGGAACATCATCGTGTATAGTGAATATCCGCATAACACAATTAAAATAATGTAAATAAGCATTGTCCACAAGCTGGGTATTTTTGAAAATTTATCAAATATGATTCGTGGCTGATTTTCTTCGATTTTGTTCCTTAGCTCATGTAGTTCATCTAGCTTGATCTCTTGCAGGTGAACACTTAAATTCAATAGCGGGAGGTATGGCTGCATTTTTCAAAATCTGGGAAGATTATTGGCTGTTTCTCGGATTCGACTAGGCCCTCGTTGTTAATTATTGATATTTCATCAAGCCTGGCTCGGCAACCGGTCGGTAAGGTGATTAGGTAACTTCCGTGTAACTTCCGACGTTCTACTTGCTGGTAGCATTAGATGTCGATTGTTAAACTTCTAGGAACGGTAAGTAACCATTTATTGGAATTATCTAATTGGTTTGTGACTAGTTTTGTTATAGTGACGTCAACTTGTTTACATGTGGAGGTGCTTTTGCTGGGTTGTAATAGCTGCACTTCACAGGGGCTCCATTGGTCTATTTCTTTCAATCCTTCTTTTTCGCAGATAAATAGGTTGGGTTGTATTTCTGCGCAGGGTGTTCCTCGGTGTATGTAGTGTAGTTGATTTTTATTTAAATATTTATCACGCGGTATGACAACCTTAAACAGACTCTGATGTACCACTGGTACAGAATATGAATGATAATATTTAAAATTGTAAGGAGCGACTATTGATACCTTTAATAAGTACGTACATTTTGTTGTTTAGTATAAAACAGTTAACGTCAATTAATTTTTCAAAGTAGAAAATATTTTCTAAATTAGCCGGTAAAGGTAGCCGATTAAAACTTACTATTTTTCCAAGCTTTGTAATTTCTCTTGAGAGATCGGTTAATTATAATTGGGTGAATGATTTTTAATTTTGAAAACGCGATTGAGTTTTCGATATCTTGTAATATTAGGTCTTTGATTTCGTACAAATTGATTATTTGATTTAAAATATCTTTAATGAAGTGCATGTTTTCCCTATACGTAGTTTTTTGTACAAATATGCTAATTTGATTTATTCTGTCTTCGATAAGCTTTTCATTTTCGCCTATTTGTTGAATAGTTGAATTAAATTAATTGATGACGCTTGTGGAAATCGAGTTTTGGTTTCGAATGTTTTCAGCCAATTTACTTTGATTTTCCTCTAAATCTTTTATTAATTTTTCGTAGTGTTCACCATCTGCTGCATCAAGATTTCCCGTTACAGCTTAAAAAACAGAGCCTACTATCTTGATAATACCTCTCTTAAACCTCTGGGGATGAGGTATTATTTCTTTTAATTTATTTTCTATCCTATCTTGTGTAAGTTTTAATATATTTATAAGTAATTAGGGAAGTCGTTATATTCTTGGATCTATAATGCAATTTGTTAATTTCTAGTATATGATTTAAGTCATAATAATGAATAAGTGTGTAGGTGTATTCTTTAAGTTTTGCTTGTCCTAGCTTTAATGGCAAAATTCCTGGGTTGTCGTTTAGCTGTCTGATCGTGACTTTATCTCGCTCGGCAATAACAGCCCCGACAAGGCTGAAATGTAATATTTATATTTTAGTCAAAGTTGTACGTTTGTTTAAGTGAGCGTTTTAAATTATCCATATGAATTTTAGAATGAGACTGAGTTGATACTGTTTTACGATTTTGATTCACTGTTTCGATTTTTGTAGGGTCTGCAAATTTGTCAGAGAGTTTTTGTCTTATGTGTTTCTTAATATAAACTTGTTGACCAGGGTGATATAATTGTGGATTATCGCGATTTTCATTAATTTTTGAAATAATATTTTCTTTATTATTGATTAGTTTTTGATTTATATTTGAATACATTAGTTGGGATTTTTCTTTGAGGGTATTGACGTAATCACTTAAAAGTGTTTGGTCTAATTTTATGTTGAACTGGTCATTTGGAGAAATATGCCCGTTAATTACATCGATGGGTTTTAAACTTATGGCCGAATGAATTGTATAGTTGTATGCTAGTATTGCGTAGACCATTTTTTGTGTTATTGGTGTTTTATCAAAATTTTGGTTATTTAGCAAGCATATGTGTTCTGCCAGAGAGGAGTGGAGTCGCTCGACAAGTCCATTAGAACGGGGTTGGTGAGGAGAACAAAAATGTATTTTTATTTTGTGTAAATTTAAGAGTTCTGTTACCACAGTATTTTTAAACTCGGTACCATTATCCACTATAATTTGATTAGGTATACTGTGGTGAGAGAAGAATAACAGTAGTTTGTATACAATTTCGGTAGCGGCAAGAGAATGGAGTGGATATTGGATATGCTTGTGTATATTTGGAGAAACTATCTATTATAGTTAAAAATTTGGTTTTTTCAAGTGTATATATGTCTAAATATATGATTTCGAATGGTTTAGTAGTTGTGGGTGTGACGTTCATTTGCATATTAATTGGGTGACGTTCGTATTTACTTTTTTGGCAAATTTCGCAGTTATTAATGTATGTTTGTACAGAATTTTTTAAGGTAGGCCAATAATATTTGTCTTTGATTCTATGTATTGTTTCGTCAATGTCGCGGTGGTTGGTTTTTGATTCGTGTTAATTTTGTATTATTTCTGGGATATAATTTTTTGGCAATATTTGGGTCGATAAATGATCTAGTCGAAGCCGAATCTGTTAATATTTTTTAGGTTTGTTCCCGGGAATACGATATAAGGTAGATCGTTAGAACAAGATATATTGAAAGAAATTACTTCAGTTTTTAAGTCTTCTTGTCTTGTTGAGACGGGTCCCGAAAATTTTCATTACTCTCGTTTGTTTCTTCATAAGAATATTGGTGAGGTAGGGTATGGTCAGTAAGAGATGTATATATGTCAGATTGCCCTTTTGTTTCCTTACATTCACTATTTACGTAAGGATAGTAATTATTTTGGTTGTAATATTGATACTGATATTGATAATTTTGGTTATATTGGCAGTATTGGTTATCGCCAATTCTGAATTGTTCTGATTGATATAAATTTTGAGTTTCGGCACTATAAACCCCTTCAAAAACTAATTTTGGTGGGTTGTAATTAGATGTATTGGGCATAGGTCTAAAGAATGACGTTTCTATGCCTGATATAGGCGTGGGTGTTTGTAACTGTTTTTGTTGGTTCGGTTTAAAAACATTTGGTCTGTTGTTAGGTTTGCCGAAAACTTGAGAATTCGTAAAATATTTTGGTTGTGGCCTATTTGGATTCGCTCTAACAGATATAGGTTGTGTTGAGAAGTTGGGTTTAAAAGCATTGTGTGGTGTTGGTGAATTATAAAAACGATTTGGATTTACTGCGAAGTTAAGTTGCAAAGAATTAAAATTATGTTGTATATTATTGTTGTTGGCTTAAAATTATTATTTTTTGTAATTGCTGGACTAAGTTTTGTTTGATTTTGAAAATAGTGTATATTGTATTCTTGACTAACAAATTATAATGCTTGCATTAAATTATCTGGCCCCATACGCTTTATGGTTATTTCAAGCAGCTCTTTTAACCCTGACAAAAATGTCTTATGAGCAGAGGTCGTTATATAGTTCGCGTTTTAAATGTTTTGCTGAAATAGTGTTTTTATGAGAGTTTATATAAGAGCATAACAGATTTAAAACATGTAATACTCTATCGTGAAAATAATTAGGCTTTTCATTCGGTAATTGCTTTATTATAACCAAATCTCTATTCAGACAAGCTTCATCCCTATGATCAGCAAAGTTACGACATTTCTTATGTTGCGGCTGAATACTGATCAGTGTAGGCGCTGGGGAGGAGATGGGGGGTACAACTTGAAAAATGACGGTGGATGATCATGGTGATATGTAGGCAGCTGGCCAGCGAGCTAATCTTGTTATTAAAAGCTATAAAAATGGTGACAACTTTCTTGCTGCACATCTCAACATACGCTCCATTAATACCGGTTTTGACGAATTTGTAAATTACGTAAGCGATTATAATTTTGATGTTTTGGGTCTTTCGGAAACCTGGTTGACATCTGAATATGACAATAGTATGTTTAAAGTTCCTGGTTACAATTTCGTAAGGAAAGACAGGGGTACCAGAAGGTCTCTACATTAAGAAAAATAATAAATTTAATATAGTTGAATTTGACGTAACTACATATGATTGTGAAAGTATTAGTCTAAAATTTACAATTAAGAATAAAATTATCTTTTTTACAACAATTTATCGCCCTCCCTCTTCAAATATAGACAATTTTACTAACTGGTTAGAGGAAATATTTGGGCTAACGGTACCAATGTATGATTATGTAATATTTACAGGGGATCTAAACATAGACTTTTTAAAAAACTCTTTATCTAGGGCAAGGGTATGAAAAACTTCTCGAAACTTTTAACCTTAGTCAGCTAATTAATACTCCAACCCGAATAAACCCTTCTACAAATAGTTCTAGTCTCATCGATGTTATAATCGCAAGTAGTAATTTAGTTTCTAAAGATAATTTCAGTATAAATATATCTGAAATTTTGTCCGATCACAATTTAGTATACTCTGTTTTAAATTTGCCCAAAAGGAAAATAGTGCGAATTTTTTTCAGTTTCGAGATTATAATGGTATTAATATTCATAATCTGGAGCAAGAAGCTCGAGAATTGCAATGGGAACAGATATATTTATTACACTCAAAATATTGATGATAAATTAAGGTTATTCAATGATAAAATATTATTTCTAATAAATAAACATGCACTTCTAAAACAGAAAAAAATAGACCGTGGATTACTACTAATATAAAATTGTTAATGAAACTAAGAGACAAAGCTTATCGTAATTATTTCAAACAAAAAACTGCAGGACATCTACAATATTATAGAGAACTTCGGAATTTCACAAAACATGCCATTATTCGGGAAAAAATAGCCTATTTTAAATTATTATCTGAAAAGAAGGGGAAAGATTTTTGGAATAATGCGAAAAAATTAAATTTAATTCAAAATGTAGATAATAATTTGCCTACAAAGTTTAATGATGCAACAGTTCTCAATAATTATTTTTCCAGCTGTAATAACGTACAAGATACTACGTCGAAGCAAAAAATTGAATTTTATAAATTAAATAAGCACATAAATGTAAGGTCTGAACTGAATTTTGAATTGATAAATGAAGAAAATGTAATAAAAATTATCAATACTATACATACAAATGCCGTTGGTGAGGACAATTTATCAATAAAAGATGTGAAGATATGTTCGCCTATTTGTATAAAACCTTTAATAAATATAATTAACACTTGCATTTTGGAAAATGTTTCTCCAGCGATATGGAAAAAGGCTATCATTAAACCAATAGGTAAAATTTCAAATCCAATGGAACTGAAAGACTTAAGATCCATTAGCATTTTGCCAGTCTTGTCTAAAATCATAGAAAAACATATTTATGGACAGATTTGTTTATTCGTCAATTCGGCTAATATAATACCGGAATGTCAATCAGGTTTTCGTAAGGTTTATAGTACAACTACTAGTCTTGTACATCTTTTAAATGAAGTCAGATTTAATCAGGAAAAAAGAGAAAGCACATGCGCTTGATTTTAGTAAGGCTTTCGATACTTTAAATCACGAAATGTTATTGGCTAAACTCCACTATTTTGGCTTATCATATAATTCAGTAAATTTTTTGGAAGCATATCTTCCTGCGAGAGCTCATTGTGTTGGTTTTAGGAAGGAATTCAAATCTCAAAATTCAGATTACATTCTCATGAGCACGGGAGTTCCCTAGGGGTCTATTTTGGGGCCACTTTTATTTTCTTTCTATGTTTCTGATATGGATGATATGGTACAATTCTCAAAAATACAGCAAACGCTGATGACTCTCAATTATACATATCATTTTCAACAGAAAATTTTGAAATCGTCCAAACACAGCTTAACTCAGATTTGGATAAAATACATATTTACGTAGAACAACACAATTTAAAATTAAGTGCCAATAAATCTTGTATTCTCTTTTTTGGAATTGACAGAAATAATGATTTTTTTGAATTGAATAATATTAATATAAACATTAATAATATACCTTTACCAATGGTCAATGAATCGAAAAATTTAGGAGTTTATTGATACAGGCTTGACGTTTCAAACCCATATAAAAAATAAGCTTAAAATGCGCCTAAAAAGACTTTATACTTTAAAAAATTATTTACCTTCAGCGACTAAATATTATTTATGTAATACCCTTGTTCTATCTTTATTTGACTATGGTGATGTTGTTTACAGTGACTCCTTGACAAAAGTTTGTCTCATAGTACACAAAAAATCCAGAACTCTTGTATGCGATTTTCATTTAATATACCATTTAGAAATCACATAACTCCATACTTAAATAATAATTGTATTTTGAATATGAAAAATCGGAGAAAATATCATATGCATTCATTTGTATATAGAATTTTAAAAAGTGGGAAACCTCCGTACCCTAGAAAATATTTTAATTCTTATAATCATAATCATGTAACTAGATATATAAATAATTTTAGAATACCTCAACATAGAACAGCAAATTTTCAAAAATCATTTGCGTTTGTATCGATACAAATATGGAATAATTTACCTAACACTGTGAAGGAATTTTAAATTTAATAGGTTTATAAGAAATCATCTTCTTGAAATACAAATTTCTAATAATTAATTTTTTGTACGGTCTTCCATTCTTCAAATAAACGAGTATGTTTAGGTTGTGCTGCCTGCATTGATTCATTCTATCGTTTGCCGTTGTATTATATTATTTGTTGAGTATTGTCGTGCCATTTATAGCTTCTTCTCTCTTTCTCCCTTGCGTCTGGACGGGACTTTGCTTTGTTGCGTTTATAATTTGTTAACTGACCGCGTGCCGTTAAATAGCGGATAGTAATTTAATTTTTAAATTTTTTTTTAATTATTTTTTTATGGGTCGTGCCACACATTCACAATTTTTTGTGCATCGTGCAATCGGTTTTTATAATCGCGGCATTGTCCAATTTATCAATATTCTATAAAGAGAAAAAATGTAATTTAATTGTTTTGATATTGTTAATTTGATAAATAAATTAGTTTTCAGTTTGAGTTTGAGTTTGACATAGGGTGTCCTTTAGACTATCCCACGTACCAACATTTTCAATATTTACAACTAATTTAGCATGGCCAGTAAGTTTACCTATCATCGAGTTCAATAAATAAATATTTTGAAAATTCTGTGTATTGTCTTTATCATAAAAGGCATCGATAAGTGATTGGCAAGTTGAAATATACCTATTTAAATCATTCGGGTTTCCATTAAAAACCAGAACACAATTTAAGTATTCTGGCTTAAATTGCGACATATTGCTTATAAATAAATTATTAACCGATTCATTATTAATATCAAAATTTGTAGAACCTAACTTTCACTAATATGTTTATATTTATAATTATGAATGCTTGAGTTTATCTCTAAGTTTAATGCTTCTAAATTTGTATTAAAAATAGAGTCAGCTGAGGGGCCCCAATTTTTAAATTTTGTAATTCGGAAACAATATTTAATAGACATCAAATCAACTACACTTACAAGAAAACTAGAAGGTCAACTCTGGTTATTCGTATAAGGCAAGCTTTAGTTGGGCAATTGAAGTTCGTCCACAAGTCTTGATCCTTGCGAAGACAGGTGATACTGGTCCTATCTTCCGATGATGGGCTGATCGACGGTAATCCGCAGTTCTGCGATAGATTGGAAACTTTCGATGTTCGGAAAATTCCACTCTGCTTCAAGCACCTCCGACAACGTTACAACAATTAGTTCTTTTTCGGTTAATTCGATTAAAACGAAAGAAATCAATACAATTGGTATGTATCGATTCCCGAAAATCCGTTCCGACTCCAGTTAACTAACACGACCGACGGTTTTCCTTTTTAAAAAACTTTATTTTAAAAAAAAAATGTCTATATTAAAAATGCAAAATTATAAGTTATAAAAATGGATGCTTCTAACTGACTGCTCGGCTTTGCTTCGGCGTAAAAGTATATAGGCATCGAATCCTCTGGATCAGCAGTTCTTGGGAATGGATCGTGACATAACTCATGCGACTCTCTTTCAATATTCCATATAGAGAACACATAACACCTTATCTTAATAACAACAACATACTTTCTGTACATAATCGTCGGTTATCATATGTACTTATTGATCTACAAAATTATTAAATCTGCACTACCAAGTTATTTAAATAGCCAATTAAATCCTTTCGCACATGATCATCACATATGAAACACTCATTTCAAAAATCATTCTCGTTTATTGCCACGAAGCTTTGGAACAGCATCCTAAATACTGTAAAAAATCTCTCCGACTTTTCTCAGGGCTTCCCAAACACACAATTGTAAACACAATCAAGACTTGATACGATGTTTATTTTTATTTCGGGTGCAAATAAATCGTTTTTACTTGTAATATTAAAGATCCGACTTAAAAATTGAATACGTATTTATTTATAATTCCGCTGTTCGCAAATTCGATCATTTCCAGGGGACCTTTTCACGATAATCTAATAAGAAAATGACGGTAAGATAATATGGACATCTGTTTAGGTTTATAAATATTAAAGAAAATATAAAAAAAGCGCATGCTATGACTCGTGTTTTTCATTGTTGCTATCATTGCCAACATTGCAGTTACTGCGTTTCAGAGCTACTGTCCATTTTTGTATTTTCTTATTTATTCTGGTTTCTCGACGGGCAGAAGGACAGCGGTGTAAGGCGTAGCGAGTGCAAACAATATGCATCCTTTCGGGATTCTAGCCGTGTCGCCCTCGAACACCCCTTTTGCTTTCCCCTTCTTAAGGAATAAAACTTCTTTTTTATATAAACGAATTTAATTATGTTAGTTTTATTATGTACTCATTTTTAATTAATATTAATATAAAAAAGGATTTAAAAAGAGGGCTGTTTCACACTGATACAGTTTTCGATACAGTAGACCTTCGATACAATAGACCACAATATGTTGTTGGCTAAATTATATTACTGTGGCTTTTCTCAGCAATCAGTGACTTATTTTGAGAATTTTCTTAAAAACCGGTATTGTGTAGACATTAACAAGGACTCAGTATATAAAAAATCTAAAAAAAAGAGGACTGTTTCACACTGATACAATTTATGCTGTGGATCAGTGGTATCGGTTTACACAATCGTGTAATCCTTTTAGTCATTGAGAAAGGATGGTGATAATTGTAAGGATATTCAATTGTAATTGTTCCTTTGGCAAATAAATGCTGAGTTTAAATTTGGTAAAAAAATATTTGAAGAGGTAAAATGTTGTTATTACGGATAAAATTAAATCGATGCCGCTCTACCACCAGTATAGTTACAAAGTAATTACAAAAGCTTAAAAACATCTGAAACCTAAAAAAAGACTTCTATTTCTAAGACTTATTTTATTTGCACAGATTTAATTACTATACTGGTTGATATACAGGGTATTTCACTTAAAATCCAAAATTTGTTAAAAGGTAGGAAAATAACATTATCGAGGGCTAAAAGGAAATCAATTTCATAGTCAATGTAGGCGTCGCATCGCCAGAAAGAACAAATTAACTGCAAAAACTTAAAATATTTTATATCTACATCCGCTTCTAGGATTTTTTGATACTTGCAACAAACTTTATTGGTTTCTGAGGTTTAGCAGATCTTTTAGTAGAATAATTATTATATATTAATTTCATTTACTTGTTTTAGAATATATATTGACACCACTTTTCTATAAGATTTGTGCCTAGTCATTTGTAGACATATATAAGATATTAGTAACCGTGAATATAGTATATTTTCAAGTGCAGTGGACTCCAGTACTTGTTTATTTTATTAAGGACGTCCAAAAGTTTAATCTTGGTTAAGACATAGTTAAGCTTGTCTTATTTTTAAGTAAAACCGGCTTAAAAAGCTACAAAACTTAAATACTAAGTATTCATTATTTCAAGTGTGCTGTCTTTTTACTGTTTTTATTGGTTTGACCCCGACATTATAAAGTTAAATTTCTAAAATGGACTAAAATATTGATTTTTACTTTTTAGTATTTTATTAGTATCTTTTAGGTCGGTTTTATTTCATAATAACTTTTTTAAGTATATCGTGTATACATAATTTAAAATCAATCTGATGATTCTAACTGTTAATGGCTTTGTCGCGTCGGATCCCCATCTATTTGCAATTATTTCACCCGTATCTATAATTTTATATAATTTTTATATCAATAGTACTTTCTGGAAAACAGGTCTTTGCAGCGGTTTTACAAGGATAGTTATGAAGTTTGTGGTCATCTTAATAATGTTTGTGGATATAAATTTACAAGATATTTTTCCTTAAAAGTCTGTAGTCAACTAGGCTTGAATTAAAAATGCTATTTCAGTAGTAGCTTTTGCTAAGCAATTAGCAAGGTTAGTAATAATTAAGTTCCAGCTGATATCATTTATATCACTTAATGAATAATTATGTTCAACTATTATTTTAGTGGCAACTAACCACATTGTACCATCTTCCCAGTCGTCGAATTTGCATTGTTTTATTTTTGAAATGCAAATAGAAAAAAGTAGCTTGTTTACATCTCAACTGCAGGTAGTGCAGAGTTTGTATTTCTCCAGCCAAACATGAAACAAAATTGTTTTGAACAAAGTCCTCCGACAAATATACTAAATTCGAACACAAAACACAATTCTATAGCAATTATAGTTTGACGTTTGAAGTTTGAAAAATATCAAAAATATATCCTGAACCAAATGGAAAATGTGTGTGTCTCCTGTAAAAAAAATAGGTTACCATATCTTTAATATTAGATATTCGTTTACTTTAAATAAAGCATATTTAAAATATAATAATTTTGTTACTAGTGTAATTTCCTCATGTATCAAGTTGCTTAAAAAATCCCAATCAATCCCAATACTATGACACACAAATGTGAAAACTAATTTAAAAATTAAAAAAGTTTGGATTGTTATTTTTTGCACAGGCATTTACAAGTTCATTAAGGTATATATCTAAGAGTAAAAATTTTTTCATTAACGTTAAATTTGCTTTTTGATGTCAAACTTTTTCATCCCCTGTACAGTTTCGCAACTTTATATCGTGGATGCATTAATCTTATACAGATGTCAGGAATTAAACCGTTAGTGCAATGTAAGATAGAAAGACATAAATAATATATTGAGTTAATTCTTCTTTAATAAACAATTATATTTTAAAAAATAGAGGGTACATGGAATAGTTTTTCTTTTGTAAATGGTCTTCCAATCTACAATATATCAATATATCAATATATATGATCAAAAAAGTTTTTTATAATTTTTCCAAGATCACGACCAAAGACGAAAATTTGTAAAAAAATGCACGTTTTTTTAAAAATATTCCCACTGTAAACTTAAACGAAAAACGTTGTTGTGTCTAGCAGTTTATTTAGACCTGCCCCATGAGATGTATTTTAATAAAGCTTGTCATTTAGTTTGTTTTAATTATTACTTTATTATTCAAATTAGCATTCAATAGATCACTATATTTATATTAAGTTTAGGTTGGAATTAATTAAAATTCCCTATGTGTACATCTCTCGTGAATTCTATAAACTAATTTTAATATCTGACATTAATTATTTTTTCAAATCTCCCCCAACAATAGATTCCAGTAAACTAAACAAGCCATTAAGTTATTTATATGGTAATTTAGACTCAAGCAGGGTCAAGTGCCTGCAATTACTTGTAAAATGCACTGGTACAAGTGCAACGGGTAATTTATGTCTTATTAAATTGGAAACTTGAGCAAGGTTGGCTTTGGCACACGTTTCGGAGCAAAAGCCAATTTGCATTACTTACGACATGGATATAAACGGCTTATTGCTGTTGCACGCTTAAAATCGATCTATTTAGATAATATCGTATTAGCTGGAGGTATAAAGCTATGCTGAAGGTTCAGTTTCTTCATAGACTGCGACTTATCGGGGCGTATACGTGTTAACTTTATATAACAAATATTAGAAAAGAGAAATTCCAAAGTAGAATATATGTGGCGATATCAAATTTAACTAAGCAAAGCAGTGTAGATATTACTTTTTGTTTGTCAGTTTATATCTCTTACCACCCCTGATTTTCGCCGAGTTGCTTTTCCGTTCACTACAAAAAGTGTGGTTTGAAAAGTACGCACGGTCATTTTCTTTCCTTCATATTTTTTTAGTAACTTTTATTTGAAAAAAGAATTATCGAAAATATTTTCAAAATTATACGAAAATATATAAGAAATTTTTGGTTAACCGAAAATCGAGTAGTCCATGGAAATCATAGAAATGAAGTGCGATTGTGGCAATTATTGAAACTGAAAGCCAGATATTTTTGTTGTGTTTCGGTTTGATATTCTTTAAAAATGATTACACACCACCAACAAAAAATTAACAACTTATTGTCAATAATAGTTGATAAATGTTAATTTTTACGATTTGGTTTACCGTTGCTTACAAATCTGTTTTCGCCAGTTCAAAGTATATAACTAAAATGCTGATGGTCAGAAGTTTTCTCCAGTTTTATTATTTGTGCAACAATATTGCTCTTAGTTCCATATGTCTGTGTATCATATAATTCTAAATTATGCAGCTTGTACTCATCTTAACCGTTTGCCTTCAAAATTCGTTGCACAAAGGCTCTTTTTAATTTTAGAGCAAGACAGGCATGTCTAATAAAATTTCTAGGATGTTTTTCGAAATACTGTAAAACTGCAGCTACCGCGGAATTATCACAAAACCTTTGTCTGATTTCTTTTCCTTTTCTGGAATAAAACTTTTGATTTTGTTGCACGGTTCTTTCCAGTCTTGAAGGATTTTTTTGACGTTCGACGTTACTCAAAAAAAAATAAGAGATTTTCAAATTTGCAGACAAATCGGCACACCTATGTGACAGTTATTTAATACCCTCTCTCCATATTTGGATTTGTACTGTCCATAATAAGCCAGGGCATTGAGTTTGACAATGACTTGCTTCACATGCTTTAAGTGCAAGTTTAATATCGGAGAACATTTTTATTGTCCTGTGTTATCTGGTGTTTTTTTAACCTCCTTGCACACAATTCGATTTTATAAATTTATTCATTGAATATGAAAGCATTATTAGCTTACTAAAAGCGTATTATTTCCCTTATTTAATGAATCTACGTACTTTCCGGGTTTGGAACTATCTGTAGAAAGGCACATTCTCGTTTTTTAATAAATCCAATTTATACTGATCCCTTTTCTGCCTTCGTGGAAAGATCATGTAGTTTATTTTCACAAAATTTGGTATTTTAGGTTCCTTTTCCTAATAAAGAAAACTAGGACGATCTTATTAGAGCTGATAAACATACATTTTCCCTCATACCATTCTGGTGTTGTTTATAGTACCTCTTAAAGGATTGCCGAGATTTTCTCTTTACCCTTTCCTTTTACTATGACAACTAAATCGTGAGTATATATCTGCAGATCTACCTTTCACAGCTGAATTACAGCCAGCACATTTTCCAGGAGCAGTAATCACAACAAAGGCGATCGCACTCCTCCCTGTAGACAACTTTTGACGACGCTAATACTAACGGTTTCTTCTTATAGAGATGTTATTAATCTTCTATTTTCAAGCATCGCTCGTATTCAATCACATTTAAGGCGCCCGATCTCTCCTTCAACAATTTTATCATGAAGCGGGTTTAATTGGGCATTACTTAATTCTCACTTCTATATCCAAAAATGCCACAAGAAATTTTTTAGAGGACAATTTAGATTGTCAACAAGTTTGGTAAGAACCAGTTCTGTTGATTTCTCTGTTTCTTACTAGCACTCAGCGGATGTCGCTCGCTTGCATATTACCTATTTGTTCACGATTGTTAATTGAGGTGAGCGCATGGCAAATATTGTCTTGCAAGGACTTTTTATAGCCCTTCAATCCGCGTTTATTGAATCGCTATAATTTATTTATATATTTATCTAAGGCCTATTTTAACATCAGACCAATTTGGCAATGGCCTAAACGCGATGGCTTTGTTGGCAACCTCCAGTCAGATATCTAGTTGTTAAGAAAAATTGAGGTAATTATTACATCCAGAACCTCTTTTCTAACTGTAATAACAAAACTGGTTCGAATCCCAAATTATTCAAAAATTCTTTCTCCATTAAGTTGTTGAAAATCTGTTTGGTTAATATCCTGCTTCTGCATTTTAAATGATGTACGTTGGCCTCACATCCCATCACCAGTCGTATATTGTTTCTTTTACAGTGTGCGATTAGGTAGCGCATGTAAGCGAACTCTGCAACTGCAACCCACTCAGTTGCTTTTCTTACCCGACAGTGAAACGAGTCGGATGCAGAAATCTGAAAGTAAATATTGATTGACATTTTTCTTGATAATAATTCGGGATTTTTGAGAGGCCACCATTGGGTCCTCTTGAGTTATCAGACAGTAATTTGAGATTATTGGGACGTCCGCTGGCATCCCTATTTTAGGCGGGTCAGAAAGCTAAACTATACAGACATGAAACTTAAGACTTTTTTCTTCACAAATCAGATCTTTGTTGATTTTTGTCCCATGGTTGGAATTGTTTAACTACATTTTCAGCAAGTTCAGGCTATTTTCATCCACGCAAGTGAGTTAAAGCCGTCCACGTCTGAGTGAAAGCTTGGAATTTCACTCGCATCACTAGGCGGAATGCCTAATTGATTCCTTGTAAGGATGTTTTTGGGATGTTCAAGGTAGATGGTCCGGCTTCAGACTCCCAACAATAGCTCCATAAGTATGCGCAGATGTGATTGCCTAAGCCTTTTTATTAGGAGATTCGGGAGTGCTATCATTCAACCTTATCCGACATCCTCATCCTACACGTTGTTCCCAGTCTCCGTGCTTTAAATTTTATATGAGGATAAACAAACACATAAATACCGACATAATTCGGAACGGATCATATCACGTTGTATATCAAGACGTCGAGTGGTGGCTCGTGGTCAACTTTTCAGGGGCGTCAATTTATATAAACCACAAAGAGTCATCTAAAAAATTAGACACACGAAACAATAACATGCCTTTGTTACTTCGTAACCGCATGTCTAGGCACATAAATCGAACATATTTCTACGAAAATAACGATTTACTTCTTTGCTTTTGTCTTTACTTGTTTGCTAAATTTTAAATTTTGACAAAGGTCGACTACTGGTCTTAAATTTGAGTCGTTTCTCGAAATTCAGCTCGCCAAAATAATTGAAAGCGGATTACAAAGTCTTAATATTTTAAAATATTGTGGACACCTTTCTTTAAAATATTAATTTAAACCACAAAATCAACAAACAAAAATGTAAAGTCTTCAAAATAAAGTCTATAAAAATACGCAATCGTTGACCCAAACTTTGCCAACGTAAGCCGTATATTACCTATGCGCCTCTATGCGAATTTGAGCGGGAACACTCGGGTAAACTCGACCCCGTTTATCACCACGAGGTCAACGCGGGGCGCCAGCCGTGATCGGCGAATGAAACGAAACCTCCAGAGATCGCGGTGCGAGGCATCGCTAGTGTTTCGCGGAATTAATAGAACGGTTAACGAGTTTAAACGCTTAGAATAATAGAGGGAATTTTCAAATTAAAAAAACAATGAAAAAATATAAATTATGCATTATTTTATTTATTTGTTTCTGTTTGGAAATATTTATTGGGGGGTCATTGACCATATGACCTAATAGAGGAGTCGCCACTGGAGACGTCAGGCATTTAATCTCCACCAGAGCATTTCATGCGACACGATCTCGATACGCTACAGTCAAATGAAGCATATGTTGGCGCACCTTAAATAATTAGCTGTAAAAAAGCGTAAGAAGGTAATATTGTATTTCGCAATATTTTTTATCAACTATTTAGGCCTGCATCGTACGAAATCAAGCAGAGACAAGACCATTGTTTCATTTTTAGTGCATTTAAATAAAAACAAATCAATTAAAATGTTTTTTTAAATGTTATAGTTATTTATTATATGTAAAAAATGTCTTATATTAATAACAAATAATTACCAGTTAAAATTATACAGTCACAAGCCTCTTAATGCAAATTATAAATGTAAAATACATAGCAGCTTGTCCACAAAACTACCATTTTAATATTTTAACACCCTTTGTGATGTCAGCACTGCTGCTGAATTAATGTGTAGCTTGGCACATAATCAAGTCAAATTCTCTTTAACTGTTAGGTAACTGTGTATCTGAAATATTCAAGTTACATAATTTTGCCCAAGAATTTAGGGATTCATCATAAAACTGTCAAATGAATTTTAAACGTAATTTGGAAAAATATATTTCACTAAATGAAAAACATTTTTATTAAATCCTAAAAATGCTAAATAACATAGATGAAAGGTATTCCAAGGCGTTCATTTTAGTAGGCAATGGGTATTATAGGTAAGCATTCAGTTTTTTTGTAAAATATTTTTAATAACTGGATCAAATCCTTTAAGGGACTTATGTGTTGTCCAGCAAGGAGCAAACCTAAACAAAAAACAAATTCGTGGAATTGCGAAAGAATGTTTTAATAAAAAAGAAGATGTATGTGAACTTAAGATACTAAAATTTTGTGATAATTGTTTTAAAAATTTATTCTTTTTGTATAAAAATACTACTTAATTGTTTGTAGTTTAGGGATTTTTTTAATATACTTACCGTTTCCACTAACTCTTTTTTGAACTAACTGTACGTAATCATGTACTGTTAAAATCTTGGGTGAGGAATTGTTTAGGGCATTAAAGCGAAATTTTGACATGAGTAAGCACAAGAAAGGAGAAGTTACCACAATATTTATAAGCAGTTTCTGATAACTTTTGCAATGTATTTTTAATAACTAGATCAAATTCTTTGAGAGACTCATGTGCTGTCCAGCAAGGTGCAAACCTAAACAAAAAACAAATTCGGGTAATTGCGAAAGAATGTTTTAATAAAAAAGTAGATGTGTGTGAACTTAAGATACCGAAATTTTGTGATAATTGTTTTAAAAAATTATTCTTTTTGTTTAAAAATACTTTTATTTGAAAGAAGATACCAAAGTTAATTTAAAGAACTTGAATCTAATTTTATCATTTCTGAACTGATATTATTGTTATTTGGGATTGAAATTTTACATTTTTCGTAATGTAATTTATTATTAGTCTAATTTCGAAAGACAAATAATTATTTTTTGAAAATCATGTACATATATACGTGGTCACCGACAATTTTTCCATCATCGATGGTACTATAAATTAACTGTAGATTTTAAGGTTTTTACAATAGGATGTCTTGCAAAACAAAATAAACAAGAATAAACAAGGGCCTAAAGGATCTCCTTCTTTAATACCCATTGCGGATGAAATAATGTAATCTCCAAAAGATAAAAAAAAACTAGGTTCTTTAGAGCATTGCAAAATATTATGTTTCTATTTACTAAATTAAAAGCGTTAAAAATCGCAGCATCGCACCCGATTTACTTCGAAAACCCAACTGATTTGGTTGTAAAAAGTAACAATGGAATTTTTAATTTTTGAACCAACTATTTTTGAAACTATTCGTCTAAAACAAAAACCATCTGCAAAAGATCTAATATCACAAATCTTTTTATTAAAAACAACCAAGGAAGCACCAAAAAATATAGGTTTTATTTGAGCAGGAATAAATTCATTCATAATTTTTAAAAACTGATATTGCTGAAGCGATATTTAATGAATATGTGCCAAGTTTCTCAGCAATCTAGTCTTTAAGGTATTAAGACCTCAGAGAATCCAAATCGCCTATTGATCCAGACCTAAAAGAAGGAATTGAGTTGATGTGTTCAAAACAACGAAATTAAAAATCTGTTTTGAACACATCAACACTCTTGATCTTCTTAAGGAAGAGAACATAATGTTTTTCTCTTAACTTCTTTAAAGTTTCTTTGTCCTAAGGGTTCATTTGAACATAATAAACGTATTGCTCCCTTAATGCCAACTTCGGATAATTTGGATTCCACTTTTTCCCTCAAAAAATTTCTTTTTATCGACAACTTTCTTTTTTTGAACCATATGCTTGTTTTTTGATTTAGCTAATAACATATTAAGTACATGTTTTAAATAAAGTATATGCTTTAAATAAAAACGAGAATTATTCTTTAATATAGGTGAACAAACTTTTACAATAAAACTTACATGGATCCTAGTGTTATTTCTGAATAGAGTAATGGAATTTAACATCTATCCTTCGTTAATTAAAATCGAATAATTCCTGAAAACCAAGTTTCGAAACGCGAAACAACTTTTTCGTCTTCCCTAGAAAACACATATATTTCTACCTTTCTGAAGAGTCGCCTTTTATTAAAATTGCTGTTTTCTCTGTCTCGTGTTCTATAATTCTATTCTGTATATATTATGAGTATTTAAGCCAACGTATGCCTCTTCGCCCAGAACCCGAAGCTGCAGGGGGTAGAGTTTTGAAACTTCAAAGCGTATACATTTACAGACTCTTGCGAAAGTTAAATAAATGTAGAATATAAGTATTTTACTGCATCTTTAAAAAGGTTTGAAACGTGCTTTTGTTGTTGTGGGTAATTGTTTATATTTTAGGGATTTTTTCTAATATACCTACCGTTTCCACTAACTCTTTTAAACTAACTGTACGTCAGGAACTAATCACGTACTGTTAAAATATTTTGCTTATGTGAGGAATTGTTCAGGGCCTTAAAGCGAAATTTAGACATAAGTAAACACATGGAAGGTTAAGTTACCACAATATTTATAAGCACTTTCTGATAACTTTAAAAACATTTTAAGAATTTCTGAAATGTTTTTCCTTGAAAAATTCTAAAAATCTTTCTATGGCAAAAACTAATCATATATTATTAAAATAAGTTACAGTTCTGAGGAATCCTTTAAAGAAGCAAAGCGATATAAACCCATAAGTGAAAACTTGAAATGATAAAAAATAGAAGCAGTAGCTACCGCAGTACGTACGTAATGAAAAAGGTGTCTGATTTAGTCAACTTCTTGTCGAAAAGTAGTTTAAAGGGAGCTTAAAATGAACTTACGAAAACTGTGTTACGTGCGACCTAAATGTTTCCTTTATTGTTACACGACTTAAAGATTTTTTAAATGTACGCATATGAGATTTTATTTGAAAGTAACAATTTATCAATGAGAAGTTCAGAATAAGCAATTAAGACGTGACTAAGTAGTTTTTATTTAAGTCAGACTTCAAGGTAAAGTTCTTGAAATTAGCAATATTATGTATCCAGTATAGTTTCATTTCATTAATAACACCAGTCGACAAATACGGAAAAAAAATGCAACTGATATTATAATGGTTGTAAGGGGGAGTTTAAAGAATCCTTATTACGAATTCAATAAACAAAATTGTCCGCCTCGTATATATTTTAATAGAATGCATCAGTTATTTTTATTTTATTCCAAAATTTTTATATACAAGCTTAAACCAAGAAAATAATTAATCAATATATTCTAAGGATAACAAGTTTTATTTGAAAAAATATACATGAAAATACATTTATAGTAAGTCTTTTATATATAACTTTTTTGAAAATGCTGACTTTAGTTTATATTCCTAATCGTTTTCTTTCATAAGAAACCACAAAACAATCCTCAATCATTGCTAGATTCCATCTGCCTAGTTAGCATTGCTCCATTGTTAGTATGTCTTGGTGAAACCTTTTTCCTTGCTCGTCACTAACCACACACACATTTTTGGGAAAAAAAATTAAATTGGTGTGCAAGAAGTGTATTTTAAGAGACATGCGACTGCGCATTTTCTAGTAGTTTTCAAGTAGTTCTCCTATAAGTTTTTCGTAGTTTTTAATTTATTTATTTTCTAAAAACTTTGAAACAATTCTTCTACAGGACCTCAATTCCCTTAATTCAACATCACTTTATTTTTGATCAAATGTTTCATCTCTTAGTATTTTTCTAATTTGTGGTTAAATGAATATTCCTGCTTAGCATCACTTAGAATAGGAAATATTTGTTTAAGGTATTTAAACGCATATCCTCCTTTATCTAATGCTTTTACGAAATTTTTCATCAATCCCAGTTTAATTTGTAATGGAGGTAACAAAACTTCAGGGTCAACAAGAGGTATATTTTTTATGTTAACTTAACCTGGAATAAATTGATCTCACTAAAGTTATTCTTATACTTGTAATGTCTTTGTTTTACTCTACTGTCCCAAAGACAAAGGAAACAGCAATACTTGATAAATTTGGTACGCTTCTTTTCTGTCAACTGGCATCGGCCAATTGAATAGAGGGTCTTTTATTGGCATTATTGAGCTACACTGCTTATAAACTTATTTTATAAGAATCTATAAATGATACATTATCGGGTTCTGCCTTATCACTGTTCATTTCTAAACTTTCCTCCCAATTTGCCGATGGCGCTGGAACTAATAAACGTTTTTTAGTATTATGTTTACTCTTTCTTGAAAAACCGGACACTTTTGTCACGCAAAAGTAACAGTCGCTCAAATTATTTGTTGGTTCTCACCAAATCACTTGAACTGCATAGATAAGCAAGGACATAGAAAAATATTTTCTATTTAACAAGTTACTTAGACCAAGTCCCGATCGCCAATAACACATCTGCTACTTCTACCATTTTGTTAATTTATCCTTTCTGCGATTTAGGAGTAAATTGACCACATATATAGCAAAAACTATCCTCGGGGTTAACACAGCCACATTTATGTACTTTAGACAGTTTGTATTGTTGCGTACATCAACTAACTTTATTCAACAAAAAGAAAACGCTAATACTATTAGCTTGTTTTTCGCAATTCGTTTGTCTATTCGTGTTAAACCAATACTGATGATCCGGGGTTCGAGAATAGTAGAAGCGACGACATAATTCCTCCTATACAGGGGCCCTTCGACCACTACAGGGGTAATATGGAATTACATGGGGTTTAATAGGTATCTCCGTTATTTTAAGCCCTAAGTGTCTGAGACTTTGTAGATGAAAGTCATCCCCAGACACCCCCATGATGTGTTGCCAGTTTATGCATAATTTCCTTTACTTAAGGTAAGTGTAAATTTGGCAATGTCGTAATCCGATATGTTAAAACAGTACAGTTCAGTTTAATAGCTTAAATATGTGGAAGATCCACGTGGGTGGGTATTGTTATAAATAATTATAATATTGCCCATGATACCAAATTTACCAGTTTCGTAGAAACCAAGTAAACTTCAATTAGGCCTATTGATAAAATTTGCCGGCTTAATCAAATATTTTAAGATTGTTTAATCTACATAAATCAAGTAACAACTTGAGTTAATGGTCGTATTCGATATATTCATGACATTTATATGATGTGTGGTTTATTTCTTCAAAAATAGGTAAAACAGAAATACTTAGGGATTAATTTGACAGCAACGTCAATATTCCCGTCAAATCATACATAGCTTATTTTTATTATTAGAATTTACAGTAATATAGGATTGTTCACATTAAATCCAGTTTGATCAATAAAACTCGTATATCAAATTTAGCGCATTTAAGTATGTACTCAGATACTAAACTGTTCCAGTTCTTATGAAACACTTGGAATAACAAACACTTTTTAAGGATTCATAAAAAAACTAATATACGTGGCTATTATAAATGCTGAATTAAATTCAGTTTTTAGCAATCTATAAACAATGTACTAGTCATGGACTTACTGTCAAGTATTTCCTCATGGAGAAAAAATGATCATTGTTGGAGCTTTGATATCGGTTTGCGCTTCTCTGGCACCATCATTCACAGAGTATTTTTTTACACTAGAGAATATATTGTCAAAATCCGTTCAGGTTGCTCTTAATCTTAAATGAGAAGACCAGTTCAAAATAGAACACACAGTTATGATTTTGCCACTTATATGTTGGGTCTGATACCTTAATATTTAAAGACAACGGAAAATAAAAAAAACCGCTGCTGCATGTCATAAAAAGCAGTATATTCCATGTAACTTTAGTTTATATCTTAGGAGCTCTATCTAATGTATCTACTACTTTATCGATAATTTAATTTTTCTATGTTGTCTTTGCATAAAAAAGTATTAATATTTAAATTAATGAGAAGAGATCCTGTTTCGGCTTTATGTTTTAAACTAATTTCCTTCGATTCTAATTTGAAGCTATATTGGCACGCGCATCTTTAAAAGAACTCTTAAAATTAGAACAAATTTCCTCTGTATCTTCAATTATTATATCCTCGTCAGATATACCATTGGTATTATGCTTGACATCTTATCTAGATTATTAAATTTCCAACAAGAATCTATAGTGGGTGGAGGGCACCAACTGCCCAAAGGAAGAAACGACCAACCTGGTAGAAAACCAAGACAAGATGCAGGCAGCAACAACTAATTCAGCAGCAGGGCAAACCAAGGATACAGAGGCCTGGATCTTAGTAGATCCTTTTACCAGAAGAGATTCAATACCTGGGACGCCACCAAGATCTAGAACTAAATCGTTACCAAGCCCCGAAGACAGAAGCCCAGAAATAGAGAAATCTTACATCTATCAAACAGCAGTGATTTTAAGAATACTTTGGAAAGCGTATTTACTCAAGCCAGTCTGTGTGAGAAAGTTGTTAAAGATACCTATAAGCCAAAGACGGAGCTCTGTGAAATCAATGGCAAGCTGTCTCTTTACACTGAGAATTTGCGCCCCAAGACTATAGTCCCTTTACACTGAGAATTTGCGCCCCAAGACTATGGAAGACTGGTTGGGCGTGGCTGGATAAAAAAGAAACAACAGTGATGAAGAACAACTACGAAGAGACAATGAAGAACTTCGTAGACAGAAGGAGGAATTAGAAGAAGCACAAGGAAAACTTCTTAAAGAAACAAAAAGATAAAGATAATTTAAGGACCAGACGTCGAACATTGAAGGGAAGTGTGACGAGTGCAGGAAGGTCCAGATGGTCCTGGCAAAGAGGCAACAACTGAAGATAGGTGCAGACAGATACTAAGGAAACTGGAAAGCAAAAGTGTTTTCGAAAGCTTCCGTAAAACAAGTGAATATTTGGATATCATCTTACCCTGTAATAGGAATATTGAATCTAGTCACAAAGAAGTAAATAAGGCCATAGAGAAGTTTGCCGGAAAAAATGAGCTTAAGAAACAGAACAAGAATGAAGGAGAAGTGGCTATAATGGCGAATACCGTAGCCTTTCCAGATATTGAGGGGAATATCAGTCAAATGACTAAATCCAATCTTAAATGAAAGAACTACAAACTCCGACGTAGATCACAAATATTTATTTTAGTCTCTAGCGAAGATTAAAACGCATATCAAGTTGCACTGTAGAGAAAAGGTCGCTATACCAGAAACGGAAGATATAAAAGGGCTTATAATTATATAAAAAAAGATGCCTTTGAGGTAAGGGTATTGCGCCTGGCATATGAAGGCAGACAAAACGCAACACTAAAAATGTATGCTAATCATGCTGACATGCTCCTGTAGATGAGAACAATAAAAATCGGGTGGACTAAGTGTAGGGTTTTTGAAAGGAAAAAAAGGTTTAGATGTTACAGATGTTGAAAATATGGCCACGAGAAGAGTGATTGTAAATGGCCAGACAAAGAACGACTATGCTTAAGGTGTGGTAAAGAGGGCCACATGGCATATAAGTGTCTAAACCAACCTTCCTGCTTAAGATACATGGAAGAAAGGCACCAAACTGGTAGTAATAACCCACAAAACTTCTAAACTAGAGAAAAATGGAGGTGCCGGCAATACAATAGCAATACTGCCAGTCAAGATAAAAGTCGCTCAAGCCATGATATGGCATTGGTTACTGCCCACAACATCGGCCATGGAATGCTGATCGTGAGTGAACTGAATGGAAACGCGATTAGGGGCATAAAAGATTAGACTCGGATACGACAATCAAGATTAAAGACAGTCATATCCCTATCAAGTGACAAGTTCCGGGTATCGGTTTCAGCTACGTGACCACCAAAGCCTTTACGATCTGTAGCTATTACTCAAAGCCATCATTATAAGTGACTTTAATGCTAAATTGCATTCGTAAAGAATGTACACGTACACGTAGGGCTTACACCAGAAGCGCTAAAAGAAATTTGCCTCAGGAAAATAAAAATCTGTGGGATACTTTCAAGGAGAGCAAAGCAAGACAAAGAAAGAAGAAGTAGTGACTGATAAAAGTAGAAATCTTAGTTGTACAGATAGGAAATAGCATGTATTGATTAGACTACGACCCTGTTACTGAAGTAATGCGAGTAAGGCTCAACAGTCTTAATTTTGCAAAAAGGTTCGCTGGTGTAATCCAGTAGGTCCATGTGATTTTATTTGGCTTTCAGGTAAGTTTCAGTTCAGGATATTTTTTTCTTTAACTAAATTACTTGAATAAGGTGGTTGCTTGCTTATTATTATTATCAATCAAAAAATCTAAAATAAGAGGTATATCTGCTATGGGTTGGCCTAAAGTTAGATAATGTTACGAACAATGCAAAAATGTGTTTAGTTCTTTAAAACACTTATTTAACATATTCTAGTTTTATGTATTTCCTAAGTTGGCTGCACTTTAGATCCTTTGAAAGTAATTTCTCTAGCAATCCTCCGGTATCTTTCAGTTTTATGGCATTCGAAATCTTTGAATCCAGAGTTGTAAATCTATACCATAAAACATGCATTATGTTGCACAAACTTATAAAACTTGCATTTGCAATTTTCCTTGGAAAAGTTTCAATCGTGTGTAACATTATTTAATATATCTATAAAACAAAATAAAAATTTTACCTGACTTAAGTGATATAACATTCCTTTAATAATATGTAACTTTAAGTCATCAAAATTTTCCGATTCTAGTAAAATATCAAGCAATATGTTTAATTTGTTTTCATAATAATAATCAGTTACTGTGACTATGTAATGATTGTGTCCTTATTTTAAATAACTATTATCTTGCTTATTTTTACATTCCTATTTATTAGTAATCCTAATGCCATAGCAAGTTTTCACTAGAACGTTAATAATAGGCTGCAGCTAAAAAGGCAGGTTTCGTATAAATACGTATAACTAAGAAATTTTAAACGTACAGTCTTTCCCCAAGCAGGAAAACTATCTTTCATATAACCCAGTGGTCGTGCACACTTTGTGTAGATAGCTGTTGTTGCTACTGCTTTGGTGAATGTGGGTTTCGCGTTTAGAATTTGCCTATATATATTATAATTTGTAATTTTTTTATTCAGACGACATTTAGTGAGAACGCAGGGTATGCGGCAAGGGGGAATTTTATTCCTATATTGAGGGCTCTAAACCTTACATATACCCTCTAACTGGGTGAGTATGTATGGCGAGGAAAATGAAATTATCTTAACACTCCACTACGAGAACATAAGGTTCCCTCAGGTCTGGTTACCGGCGGATAACATGAACGCTAAAATTCCTTTTATAATTTTTCTTTTATCAGTGACAGTAGGTTGACAGGATATATTTAATTTATATAGAAAAGTTCCGTCGTACCCAGAATTCCCTTGCTAGGTGCATAAATTCCTGGTTAGCAACAGGCTACAATACGGTCAATCTACATGTTTATCGACATTTAATTTCTGTGGCATTATTTTACTATTTAGAATATATTCTCAGGCTTATTAAACAATTTAAAAATATCTAAATGTTTTTTATATATCGAAATATATCTTAATGGTGTAATTTTAAAACTAATTAATTTTCATAAAATTTTAGTCAATAAGAAGTCACGTCCAGCAATTTTTAGACTGCATCGCAAAAAACTCTATCTCACTTAAATACGCCGCGGAATCGATCCCTGCTCTTTCACAGTGTGGTAAATCGATCAGTTGACAAGGTAGCCAGCCAACACAAAAGTATAAAAAGACTTTTTGTATTGTTTAGGACGTTTTAATGATATATTCATATTTACAAAATGAAATTCTATTTTAAAGTTATATGTATATATAGTTTTTCCTTATATCATTTAATTTTTCTCCAAAATGTATAGTCAATTGAAAAAGAAGATTTTTTTACGTTAATTTTTTAACATGTTATTTGGCCGGCATTTTGTTCCGCTATCTTAAATTCGTAACATAACTTTATCAGTTTTTTCAGACTGATTTTTTAAATATTTTATTAGAAAGCCATTTTGTTTTGCTGTTTTATATTCATACCAAAATGTTACACTGTATTTTTTTTGCAAAATTTGAGATAAACTCAATAAAGTTTTTAGTAATATTTTTTTGAAGTTTCATTAGGCCGCCATTTTGTTCCGTTATATTAGATTTATATCAAAATATTACCAGGTTATCCCTATGACCTGGAAAAAAATTAAATTTTTCTCCAAAATTAAATTTATCTCCAAAATTTGAAGTCAATCTGATCGGTGGTTTTTACGCTATGTCTCGAACTGACAGACAGACACACAAACCGACAGGTGGACCGACGGAATTGATAACACATATTTTTTGGCATTTAGGGATGCTAAAACGCGAAGATATGTAAAATCTACTAAGGTGATTTTTTGAGATCACAAAATTTTTATTTGGTTGCCATTTTGTTCCGCCATTTTGAATTAGTACCATAGTATTACTAGTTCATCTCTATAGTACAATTAGTTATGGCACATAATTTGAAATCAGTTTGTTAAGTAGTTTTTTCAGGCTGAATTTCTAAATATTTTATTAAGCCGCAATTTTGTATTGCTACCAAAATTTTACCAGTTGATTCCATAATATTTTTTTTAAGTAATACTTTTTTTAACGTTTCATTAGGTCGCCATCTTGGCCATCGGCATATTGATACACTGAGTTAAAAAAAAGATCACGATTATCGTTTGTCTAAAAATGTATCATTGATCTGCGGCATTTCCGGACAGGTTCCATTCATTTAAATCCCAGTCGGTTTTGTTCCATGTTTAAAAATTCATTAGGTACATATAGGGAGATGGACAGCTCTTAAATTAAAAATCGATCTGAAAATTAATTGGTTATAAAAAAGAAAAATATGAATCCGTGTGCAAAATAAGGAATGAATTTGACGAATTTTTAGATTGACTTTCCATAATGAATCTCACTTTTGCAGGGCTATCTTCCCAAAAAAAAACCATTCCCACAGGGTTTCCAAATTGACCTTGATAATTTTTATAGGCTGTCGTAAGGGGAAAGGAAAAGCTACGGTCCTTCAATGAACGAATGTGAATGAAGCATTTGCGATATTCCTCAAAAAGAACGAATGTGGAAAACATACAGGGTGCTGAAGGTTGTTGTTTCAAAGATTTAATATTACGTATATGTTGCAAGAAAGCAGAAAACTAGGCTAGAGGAAGAAGAGAAACAAGTAAATGAAACTTTTGCTTTTACAGCAGATCTGTAGACCATGTTAATGTTTTCCAAATTGAATGTAAGAACCTTATAGTATCGAACAACACTTTAGTTCACAACTCATGTTATATTTTAAATAATCATGTTTGCGTTTTGTATATAAACTAGGACAGGAAAGTAATAACAGCCCAAAATATGAATATTTGTAACGCATTCTACGAACTTTTACGAACGATTGCAATCCATATTCTGACAATTTACTGAACAAGTAAATTTCGCTAATTAATTTTGTATTTAAAACATGTTTTGATAAGTTAAATTTTTGCTTTGATAAGCTAAATGTTTTTTATACCGGCATCCGTGTTTTCTTTGTATTAGCAGGATTTTTTAAATAAATACCATCATAAAATCTAAAATGGTAAAAAATAATTTCTTTAACCTTCTGTTTTTTTGCGACAATATGCGACAGTTTTTCTTTTCTTTATTAAAAAACAACTTGCCAACTCCTATTTTTTATATTAAACCACAGACAACAGATGTTTCTTTGTGTATTTTAGTTTTAAAATATGCAGTTTTTTGATGTAATAAAATTTATTTTTTCTATTAAGTTTCGTGTTACGTAAAATGGAGCTAGCAGGTTTACAGTTTTCACCGACGATAAACAATTACCACCCCGATATTTAATGAAAACTATTGCTGCAAAAACTAAGGGCTATTTTGTACGGCGCCAAAATGCCGTGATGAGATTTTTTAGTCATCACTGCGAAAAGCTGGGCAATATTTTCTCTTTTTGGTATTCGTAAAAAATAATAATTTGCCATTGCTTTATTTCTGCCGCCCTTATTATGGACTGTCTAGAGCTTAATTTTGTTAAACTTTTTTATTTATTCTTATGGTAGATTACTAGAAACTTTTTATTATTTAGGTAAACATGGAAATATATAACAAGTTTGTAACTATATCTAATCTAACTATAACTCTATAATTTAAACCTTAACTGTCCGGTATAAAAAGAAAACCAGTCTTTATCTTAACAAATAAGTACCTAAATTAGGATAATTTTTTTTATTTTATCCTTAATTTTGTTAGTGGGTTTATTGTTTTAATTCCAGTACACACAAAAAAAGATTATCTTATTCTGCCAAGTCTCTAACATTTGTGCTGGTATTTTTTAACTCTAAGTTGATATTTGATCTAATTTGATATTATTCTTAAGAAAAAAATTCATGTTTCAGGAAACACATTCAACTCTAATCTGGAATAACACTGCACATGCATATACGATTTTACAAAATTGTAATTTAAAATATTCAACGCACTGCAAAGCTTTATATGCACGTGATATAATGGATTACGCATCGCATATGGCTATAATACATTACGTGCTGAGGGAATTAGCCTTGGAAATAAAGTATTTACATATTATTTACGTAGAAAATACATGTTTGATTCGGTAAATTTAAAAGCCCCAAAATGCTAGTGAAATCACTTCAGTTTGTTGAATTTAACAAAACTTTACCAGTTTTATATTTTGTGTTGAATCAAATTTACAGGTGTCTAGATTTCCAGTGGATAACCAATATGAAGAAGCACTAGTTGGCCCGGCAGACCTTGCTCTGCCTTTTCCGATAGATGTCGCGATGACTTTCCTGTGGAATTATAATAATATGGAGCGCATTCACCACATCGTTCAGAAATGTTATTGAAGAAACACATATTGGTTTTATAGAAAAAATACGCAATAAAAGAATACAAAAAATAATGTTGAAATGTCTCGGTAACCAGACCATCATTTCAAAAAAAAATCATGTAAATTGGTTCTGTACAACTCTCTCATGAAGTTGGGGAAACATCTGGCATAGTATTTTAAATATGTAGATGGCTTTTTATATTGTATCAATTTCGGGAAAGTCTCTACACAATAAAAATTTCTCAATAAAAATTACGAAAACAATTTCATTGAAAAATAGTTTTTTTAATGCAAATTTATCCGAAAAATCATTTTCGGATAAATTTTAAATCTAAAGAAAATAAGTTTTAAATCTAAAGTAAAACCAATATTACGCTATATTTTTAAAACTAATTTTTTTAAAATAAAAATTAAATTTAATTAAAAAATATATTATTATCTAGTACATTTTTCATTCGAAAAGTTACTTTTGGAAATTCAATATACCATCGTAATTAACACCACAGTTGTCCCTGTAGAGCATATGATCCCAATAAAATTTTCTTCCTTAAATAAGGTGTTTCAAAAAACATTGGCCGTCGCTTAATAGGAGATTCCTTGTCATAAAGTAAGAGACAATTATTATATCAATATAGGTCTAAATCGCTTTCACTTTCAATCTACAGGGAGTTAATTTGTTTTTTGATCGCATATTTAAACCAGATTAGACCGGGATGGAACTCGGTATAGTAAGATATGCACAGACATACATTTTTTTCTGATAGGTTCTTGCCAGTTTTACCGACCAGTGGCGTGCAAACGAGTAAGTTATACTATTTCTCACAATTTTTTGGCGATAATTTTATTGATGTTGGTAATTTTGACAAGTTAGTTTATAGCACTTATTCTGTGATTAATTTTACATAAAAAATATAGTCTTTGTTTATCTGAATAAGTCCAACTAAAAGTATTAAAAAGTACGTTGAAATATTAAAAACAAATACTAACCAAAACTTATTTTTCGTGGTTACTGATGTCAAGTGACTACTATTTTTGATATTTTCAATAAATACGCTTGTTACCTATTAATTTGTATTGACTTTTTTGGTAAACAATAAACATAAAAGAACATTAAAAAAATACATCGGATTCATCGACTTAATCTAAGAGTATCTTTTTTATGTAAAATAAAGTGTCATATATCAAATTGCCAAAAATTGCAATACTAAATAAACTGTCACCAAATAATGGCGGAAAATACATAATTCTGCAAGTCGCTGGTTGGTAACTCTGATAAGAATATAGAAAAATGTATTTATGTATAAATATTTGCTATACCAAGTTTCATTCCAATCTAATAGTCCGGTTTAAATATAAAGAAAAAAAAACCAATCCAAGAAATTTCTTTAACACCCTGTATCTTGAAATGAACTCGTTTTGCACATATGTTTATATGTCATGTTTTTCTTCTTTTATGCTAAGCCAATTATTAAGCGATGGCCCATGTTTTTTGAAACATCCTGTATACATTACCATATCAGATTTCTTAATAGTAATTTTTTATAAATTAGAAACCAGGCACTAATTACATGGGAAAACGGTTTTGGTCAATCTTCCCTTTGTATTTTGGACTTGTCTCCTGAACCTATCTTGGTCGAATAGATATCGAGCTATGGCAGGAGGAAGGGTCAATTTCGGGATATCAAGATATGTTAAATATATGGATGGGTTGCTTTGCAGGTAACACATGACATTATAAAGTCTCTAGGCTGTGTCCAGTGAGAGCATCTATTTTCGAAATACAGAATAATGATCAACGGATTTTTTGAATTCATAATGTAGTATACCACGAATTACTATTCAAGACTTTCATAAACACGCGTTTTAAGTAACTAATGCACTGAGTCTCTATTTTTCTATTTCAACTCGACCTGCATTTCTATGTCGATCTATTACATTTTTCAACAGAAACAAGCAAAATATTTCACCAAATACTCTCAACCGAGGTCCGGGATAAGCCTGTCAATTTATGTAATGTTTCGCTGGATACTGTGAATGTTCAACGTTTAGAAAGCATCTATTTGCGCTCTCTATGACAGATTACGTACCGCATGAGGCATTGGCGCTAAATATGCTGCATAATTGAATGGCAGAAATAAAATATAAAGTAAATTTCCAGGGAAGAACTGATTCAGCCAGGTGAAATAATTAACATAATACGAAACCTAAGATCACGCCCAAGTTAAGTACGATTGTTTGATAGAGTTACTTTTCCTGTACAATCTGGATTTTAAAGCTAATCGAATTTTTTATTAGCTCTCAATTATACATGGTGTTAAAGAGAGCCTGGCATAATTTTGTTAATAACTATTGTTTAACGTTTTATTATTTTTCGCGATCATACTTCCACACAAATTTGATATTTTTAGTTTTTCTAAATTGTTCTAGGAGTTAACCTAATTTTAACACACTTATGGATTTTCCCACAATATCTCTGTATCTTAAAGTCTGTCTTATTGTGTAGCTGTACTTTTAATCCAGTCTGATTAAAGAAAGGCTGTTGGTAATAATAGCGATTTAGTGTTATCCCTTTTAGTTAGGGGCGTGCCCAACCGATTTCTAAATGTATTTGTCAAAGTTTGCTTAAAAAATTAAGCTCAACTACTTAGGAAGAGTTTTCTGTCAGATGTGATTTTTAGAAAGTAATAGCATTTTTGATTTACTGTATATTTATGACAAGTAGAGCCATCGGCTAATAATAAATAAGTACCTAATAGTTTGTCAAAAATAATTACGAAGTTGATAATTTCGCTAGCTAATCGCAAAAGTGTTAGTTTACCAATTATGTCGGTAAAATAAATTTAAAAGTAATATATTTTTATTTATCTTTATTCAATCACAAAAAAATAATTTTTTATACTAGTTTCAAAGATTGTTTTGGTCACTGCTAATAGTTTATATGTACACATTTTTATAATCTTTTTAAAATGTTATTTTCTTCAATTCAATCAAACGTATATAATTATAGCGTATATATAATTTATGCATATTTTAATAACATTGAAAGAAGAAAAAAGTATGTATTGAATTGCGCTATGTTTAGTCGTACTGAAAATTAAGTTCCTTCATATATGCATTTGTCAGCAAAAATATTCTGTCTATTCAATTGTTAAATTATTTGTCATAGTAAATGTTTATCCTGTTTGTTTAAAAAAAGTTAAAAGTTTTGTATCGATTTATTGCTTTTTTGAGTTGTGATGTTGTTCTTAGTTGTAGTGTTTCCACTTCTTTTGGTTAAATTTTGACTACTCAATTTTGAGACATGGTTCGTGATAGTAGGAGATATCTTACCGAGATTTACTTGGAGTGTTCGGCAAAGGAAGAACAATGCTGGATTTAAAGCCTTAAAAGGGGAACTTTCAAAAAAGCTTCTTACCTCAACTTTGACAGAAATGGAACGAAGCCCAAAGGACCAAAGCAGTGTTTTGTAAAAAAAGTCATCCTCGCTTAATAAAGATTTTCTCATTGACAGCAAATACCTCTCTGATATTCCTAAACAAGGAAGACCATCCAAAAGTTACGAAAACTGTTCGGATAGAATCAAACGGAGGCAACTGGCCAACAGTTGCCTCCGTTTGATTCTATCACAAACAAAACACTGATATGAGTATTACGGAAACAGAAAGTATTTTCTTAAAAAAATTGGCTGCAGGGGGCAGGAAGGAAAAGGCAGATGCCATTAAAGCAATTTTATCCAAAGGAGTTAATAGTTACAAAAAACAAAATTTATGTTATGCATTCTCTAAACAGGAAGCTTTAGCGTTAGTAGCAGGGTTAAATCTCTCAAGATATCGGTATAATTGTCTAAGAAAGCAGTTGAAAGAAAAATATGCGTATTCTTTCCAAGCTATTATAAAATCTGTAGTACTGAAGCGGGGTGTTAGTACTGTTAGTACCCTTCTTCCCCAAATTATTGCAGGCCATATTGGCCTAGAAGATTTTGTTTTCTAAGCAATCAGATTAAACCTTTTGACGTTTTCACATTTTACAACTCTGTCTTTGCATCTTCTAGCTTTATCTTAGAGCAATATACAGTTTGATAATAAAAATATCATTGATAATAAGATTTATTTAATGATATTTATTATTAATCACAAGTGTAGTTAAAGAGTGCTCAAAGTTAGAAAAATTAGATTTTGCTTGACTCTGTACTTCTGTACGTAGGTGGTCAGCAATACCCAGCGAATTGCTTTCATCTGGCAATACGATTAAATTATGCGAAATGGAAAAAATACAAGTTTTAAATGTAATTTGTGCTATGAGAAATAATACCAACTAAAATTTTATATGAACTTTAACTAAAATCTTTCAAGATTCAGGTTGATAAAGAAATATATATTTTTTTCAATATTAAAAAAAAGCTAATGCCATATATGAAGCTAAGCGCAAATACGATAGCAAATAGTATTTTGATCGCTAATTTATTTTCCTGCTTTAATCAAAGACCTGCGAAATTCGCAAGTCAAAATTTACGAAAAAACATTAAGCTTTTCGTGAGCTTTTGAGAAACTATAGGAACAGTTTTACTTGTCCATCTTGCTCTCCTATGACATTTTTATACTACGACAAACTTTTCAAAACTAAACATCAGGATTGCTAAAAAACAAAAGTTTAAATATATTTTCATTATAATTAATGAGAGGTGTACTGAGTCTTATTCAAATATATTAAATATACTCTCTAGCCTATGTAAAAATATTTTGTATTAAGCACGTCTCTCGTAAAGGTAGGAAAATAAGTAAGTTTTGTAGTCTTACTTATCCTTATATACATGGCAATGCCTCAGTGTTTTGTTAATATACTGGAACAAAATTTGTTTTTAGCAACCTGTATATCAAATAACTCGTTTCAGGGTCCTATCTTCACTAGTTTATTTTATTTCTCAAATACTATACGCACCAAAATTGAAAGATGACTAAAATTTATATAAACAAAGATTTCATCCACTAGCAAGTTCTAGGTGTCTCCACGGATTTATGATACCATAAATCCATAACATGAGGATAGCTTAACACTAAAAATACCAACAACTTAGCAATAAGCAATAGTGTCAATCAAAATATCATTTTCTTACTAATGAACAATTCTTAAGTATGCCCTTGGCACTTAATAGAATTTTTGTTATTAAATTGTTGTGTGGAGCCACAAAATAAGGCAAAGTTGAAATAAATAATGATGAAGCATTAAAGTACATCATTCCGATAGAATAGAGTTACCATCTTAAAGAAAGAAATATAAAAAAATAACATTTTGAAAACAATCGTTGTGCCAAAAACATTTAGAGGAATAATCTTATTGATTAAAAAGGCTTTCCAACTGTAATTTTTAGCCAAACAAAATATTATTTTCTTATTTTAAGCAACCTTTGAGTACACCCCTGACGAATAATATCAACATATTTTGTTATTAAATTTTAAGAATATTAAAGATCTACGCCCGTGCCACCCTAAAATCTAAGTTCTGGGATAGACTATTTTAGATGAAAATTTGAAATAAATCAGTTTGACCGTGCTCAAGTTATCGTGCAAAAAAAATGTTTACTTACACATCCGTGCAAATATCATTCATTCTTTACATACGTTTTTCGTATGCTAGGCATTCTAAAACGTTAAAAAAACCTAACTTATGCTTTTTTGTTTTGTTTGCAATTACACTTCTTCCTCTAAATATATAACCCACACAATATATTAGTAATAGAAGTCAAAATGAACCATTTATTTTTGTAAACTATTAGTTATTTTACCTTTACTAAAGGTTTTAAAAATACTAAGCCTAAGTCATCCGAATAGCTTTCGTTCACTTAATATTTAAATAAAAAAGATCACGTTTCACGGGCGTGACTTGAATTGATGAGTCGGAACGAATCCGAGAAGGAATTTGAATTTAAATATTTTTCTAATTAAAATTTCCAATTCACTCGTTTTCGTCAAAGATCAAGAGGTATTTTACGTTCAATAACGCAAAACTGCATAACTCATTAATCTATGCAATTTATAAATTTAAATATTAAGTACTATCGCTAAATGAGAAATCTTTCTTAAGTCGAACAATAATAATATCAATTTTACGAAATTATAATCCATTTTAAATGTTTAAATATTTTATGTTTAGGTTTGCCTTAATTTAACTTAATACTTTTTAACTTTTAAACTATATTACAAATAATATGTATCACAATCTACAAAAGATAGAGAAGACTAATCGCTTAACTATCAGGAATTACCAAAATTTTGCTATTATATTTAAAACCAAAGATTAGTGCTTTTAATAAAGCAAATCAAATGACTTTTTCGCTCATGGTACATATTATTTACGGAATACTTGCTAAAATATATAAAAAATGTAGCAACGCTTTCAGGATCATAGTTTTATTTTACTATTTTATGTAACTTGGAACGCTCTCAACAGGGACCCCGCTTAACCTTGTCTTTTTATGTAATGTGTGTTGGTTATTTTGCATGTGCAATACACTGAAAGCTTTTACATGCCCTTGCAATGAAGGATTACGTTACCTATTTCACGAAGGTTTAGGAGAAAACGTGTTATTTTATGCAACAAATATAAAAAAGAGAAATATAAGATGTAAACAAATATAGCCAGAATCTATACAAATTCATGTCCATTATTGTGGGAGGTGATATGTGGAAAGAAAATAAGAATAAACGATTTTGGAAGTCAAGGTGAAATAAAGCCTTCCCTGTATCCAATTAAAAGACGCTTGTGAAATATTATATTACCATTCAGTTTAGATTAGTTATTCAGAGAACCTCTAATGAATTTGATGCTCGATCTGTTGATGAAGCTAAAATGTCTCAGTATATGTATCTACTATTTTCAGAAGGCATTTTTGTTAGAAGTAACAAAACCCCTAAGGGATTTTTTCCTTAATAAAAAAACAGAAACTAATTTTTTCTGCTGTCTAAGTTATGCAATTTGATACATTTTCCCGACGGAAATATAGCATGAGGCAAATGTAATTCGGTTTGAGTTTTATTTGCCCCCTCTTATCCTAATCTTTTTTCTCATGTAAAAGGAACAAAGGGTGCCAAAAAGGGCAAAAAGGCGAATAACTGCCTTAACCAGCGAACAGGAAACTAAATTGTCCAATGGAATTGTTTCGTTAGAAAAATAGGGCTTCGGTCTATGTCGCAAATGTCATCCAGTTAGTTGCAGAATTCGTTAAAATCAACAAATTTTAGACCTCTTTTAAAGATAGAATACCAGGGAAGAACTGGTTTATTTCCTTTAAAAAAAGACAGGAGCAAAATGTTTCAATCAGTGGAATATGCCAGGAGAAAAGATACAAACTCATTTGTTATTTATAGATATTTTAAAATGTTAAGTAAAACTATTTAGGAACTTAAATTGGAACCTAGACCTTCACGAATTGAGAATTGGGAGGATGGAAGCTTTTCCATTTACCCGAGAAAAATTATAGTTGTTAAGCGAGGAAAATCATTCTCACGGATTCCTAACACTCCAGGGTTGGCAAATACGATTGTTTACTTATTAGCCAGTGCTAAAGGTCTAAAGGCGCCGCTATTAATTATCTTTAGGGGCCTAAATGTCTGGAATCAATGGCAGACTTCTAATCAATTATTCCCTAAAATTACTTACGCGCCTAGCAGTAAGGAATGGATGACATCCAATATTTTTCTAAACTATTTTAGAAACACCATTGAGCCTGCTTTGGGAGACAAAAGACAAGCATTAATTATATACGATAAACACGCGATTTATGTTCCTCCAACTGTTATCGAACTAGTAATAGAACAAAAAACATGTTTTTTTTTAAATTACCGCTGCATACTACACATTTGCTACAACCATTAGATCTTGGGGTATTTAAGTCAATTAAAACAATATGAGACCAGAAGTTGGTTAATTGGCAGAGACACAATTCCTAAAAGCACATTTTCTCAATTAATTCCTTAACCATGGAAAGAGATACCTGTCAGTGTTATAATAAGGTACGTAAGGTTGTTCCATTGAGTAATAAAATTGTTTCTCCAGACAAATTTGACATTAGCGCCTTAAAAAGATGGGGCGAACAAAGCCAACCCATTCTTGAGTAGCAGATATATAAACCAGGGCCCTCGGGTGAGACAAACAATTCCGCTCTTCTAAGGCCACTAGATCAACCAGAGCCATCGGGTATTATCTCTTCTGTAGGCCAGTAGCTTGAAAATTAGCCTGTTTGCTTCAAAAAATTGTTACTTGATTTTGTTCACTAGAATAAAGCCGCTTATTTTGAGTAGAATACCGGACGCGACAGACAATCTACAGAAATATATAGAGAAACCCAAAAATTACATTTGTAAGCTCTAATTCGTCTAAAGACTCAAATGAGGAAACCGATATAAAGATGCAGATAACGACCCAAGATGCTTTGATGCCAATATAGAAGATGACGTCATTTCATTCATAACTGGGATTTGGTGGAATATCAATTAAAAAACATTAGACACTATGTTGGAAATATTCTTGAGAAAAGTGAGAACGACGACTGGTTAATTAAGTTTCTTAGGCTATAGAAGAATATATTCATTTGGCCAGTTGCCGACGATCTAGATTTAGTTGATAGCTCAAATATACTAAAAGTATGTTAAAGACAGAAAAAGCTCCAGGATACCGTCTAGGGTTCGATTTTGATTTAACATTTCTTAAATGATTTCTAAAGCCCAGACAGAAAATATTTGTTTTGCTAATTACAAATAATTTATTTGGTATATTTTATGAAAAAGCTGCATTTTCCTTCCTTTATTAAATTAATGAATATTAATAAAGCAATTTTTATAAAAATACCCTTTTAAAATCTTATATAGTTAGTATACCGCCGGAAACACATCATTATTGCATTTGCCACAAGCCATACTAGCTTTAAAAAAAATATTATAATTTTTAAATAAATTACCAACAATTAACGTAGATTTAGATATATCAAGAGGCAGCAAGAATCTTTTTTGGAATTTGTTTCTTTTACACATTCAATCTTTATATAACGTTGCATAACCACTCATCCAATTATATATTGCATTTACCCCACTTACTTTATAAGTTTTGTGTCTTTTATATGTATGGTGCATTCATTTCAAACGAAAGAAAGATCTAATAGAATATCAGGATAACCAAAATTGATAAAAAATGTCATTCTAATAAAAACATTTTTTACTTTAGCGACTTATTTCAGTTTAAGAACTTTACTGCAATTATTCAGTAATTCCAATTATATATATTACAATTCGGTGTGCATAAAAGGCGTCTGTCCTTTTATGCCCTTCACTTGATATACTGGATAGTCCAAAAGAAAGTACGGCCAAATATCTCGGTATACATTAAACTTCAATGGAACAAATTTGACACACGGGATTTATTGATAATTTCTGATCTGATCGTGGTATTGACAATGCTAACAAGTTTACCGGTTTCGGAGAACATTTGGAAAATTCGTTTTGTAAAAAATATAACATACATATTTCCGGCGCTTTCGATTATGCCTTTTGTCATTATTAAGGCTACTAATTATTAAATTTATATTAACTTGTCTTTAAAGATAGGGCAACACAAAATCTTGTAAAAAGTACGCAAACGATTAAATATTTGTGTTTCATTAAGTTTTAAGCATGATAACAAATTATATTAAGTCCTGATAGGGGCCCTAATAATATCGGCGGAAGTACTCTAGAGCTAAAAAGTAGTGTGGGACTATATTTAAATTTGCCTATTTTTTGCGAAACTGGTAAATTTGGCGACATTGTCAATATCTTCGTTACGTTTGATATATTCAGTATGGGATTTTTTTCTATCTAAGTGTAGAAGTTTCTGTAGTATATGTTAGTTTCAATACTTCTTTCGAAAACTCCTGGGTTCCGTATCTTGAAGATTCAAAAGTAAAATTATTATTAGATCAAAGATCATCAATCAAAAGGTTAATACGTTTTTTAGTAATTTTTTACCGTTTTACAAGGTCAACATTCTGTTCCGATGTATTGGATTTTTACCAAAATATACTAGGTCATCTTCATATGACTCTTAATTTCTGACCAAATTTCGAAGTCAATGGATTAGTAGCTTTTTAGATATGTCGTGAACTGACAGAAAGATCGACAGAAAGACCAACAAAATCGCAAAATTTGTTTTTCGGCATCCAGGCTCTAAGGACGCAAAAACGTGAAGATTTTATAAAATCGTCTTTTGTTTCGCCACCATGCATTCGTACCAAAATTGTACCAGTTGATTCTTACACAATACTTGATTTTTGTGCAACATTTCAGTTAAATCGGATAAGTGGTTTTTTGCTAATACATTTCTTAACATTTGACTAGCTGCCATTTTGTTCCGCCATATTAAATTGTTACCAAAATGTTACTATTTCATCCTCATATAACCCTTAATTAGTGACCAAAATTTTAAGTCAATCGAATAAGTAGTTTTTAACTATGCCGCGAAACGACAGACAGACAGACCGACAGACCCACAGAAAGACAGATATATAAACCCACGGAATTGAGAAAATGTTTTTTGGCATCTAGGGGCCCTAAAACGCTAACATCTGAAAATGCGATTTTTTCACGATTACCGTACTTCCCTTTTACTGGTAAATCTTAGAACATTGTTAATTACCTCATGAGATATGACATGACCAGAAACCCCTGTCTATTAAGTATAGTGTATAGTATAGTGTATGTTTCGTGGACACAGAAATATTTAGCCGTTTCGATATTATCTACGAAACATTATGTGTTGTTATATTTATATTGAAACGGAAGTAAACAAATATTCTATATTAAGGAACCACAATAAAGTTGACAGCGATAATCGAAAACAAAAAATAGATTCACTTTTGCGGAACTGGTAAACTACACAAAAATTGAGATTGTTTTGAAATACCCGGTATATTTTTTAATATTTGAATCCCTAAAAACTTTGAACCATTGTTAACTAAACTTTTGTTCATACTTGGTTGATTTTCCGCAATATTAACTGAGAGCATTGTAAGCAGCTTTCGAATCAAACCAACGCGTCAACGGCGAGAAAAAATGCGCTAAGAGTAGCTGTTTGAGCTAAAGAGTTTTGCAAATAAGAAAGGTGAGTGCTTTTTGTCGTTTATGGAAACTGAAACCAGAGACAAGTTAGAAAACGTTTTGAAATTAAAGACAATGATAAGTGGAAAAAGCCCTCGACTGGGATTTGAACCGTCCGACATACCGGGACATTGCGCATCAATTAAGCTATCGGGGAACTGAGAGCCAACTGGCAAAGCGAGGCCATATGATTCTCCTCACTTGCTATAGACATGTTCCACTTTTTAACGTCCCATTAATCGGCATGGTTTCTTCTTCGAACGAACTAGAGATGAGCTAAATCGCGATTTTTCAATCGCTGTTGCTATTGCGAACGTGCTTCTTTGTGCACTGTGATTTAAACCTGCGATTGCGATTTCGCGATTTCACTGAGTTGAGTGGAATGATGTGAAAAAAGTTCTCATATTTTTACGCAAGATATGCTCAAACAGAACTAAATAGTTTTTTACCGAAAATTTATAATAATATAGTTTATATTATTTATTTATAAAATTGAAACAAAAAATTATTTACTAACGAATGAATATCTAAGTATATGATGCTCGGTTTGCTAATTGTCTTTTTTCACTGATCTGTACCTTAGATCATGTGTTAAGCGCTTTGCAAATGACAGATGACACAGACGTAGTTTTTTTTCAGGTTCAGTTGGAATTTAATTCGAAATAGGTGAATCTAAAAATATTTGGAACAAATAGCATTAAACATTGAATTTAAGTATGTACTTACAGATAGAGTGTTAATACTTTCTGACTTTTCTAATCTATCATTTAGGTATTTTTGAAGCAGAATAACAACATTATTTACGCACTTTACAAAATATTTTTTTTCAAAATTCTTATAAACTGAAATTAATCCATTAACCAATGGAATTACAAGAGAAGCACTTAGATCACCTGAAATCACTTTTGTAACCTCTTCATATGGTTTCCAAATTTCAGAAAGCTGACTCAGTATTTCCCACTCATTTGCCGTTAAACTCCCATCCATGTTGGTTAAGGCTATAGTTGATTTTATAGCTTCCTCAAGACGAATAAATCTTTCCAACATACAAAAATGTGGAGTTTCAATAAGTTGAAACATCTTAAATAACTTTTAGAGGGGTCTGATTTTCTTGATTTTGTTGATAAGCTAACAGTTTCGCAGTAGCCATATGACTACGCTTAAAATGTCTTACAACCTGTTTAACTTTATTATTGATTCTGGTGACCTCCTCTTATTTTAAGACGTCATTGACGCCTAAATTAATAGTGTGTGCGGAGCAGCCCCAGTGTTTTCAACATAATTCGTTTAGAACGGCAACCTTAATGTGTGTCGAATCGTCGGAGACCACCATTAAAATTTTATTTTCAAAGTTCAATTTTGTAACAATTCATCTAATTTCAATAGCAGGATTTTCTGATGTATGTTAAATTGGTAGACCAGAACATTGCAGAAGTCGTGAAATGAGATTAAAGTTGTCATCTAGAAAATGGACAGTTACTGCCATATAACTCTCCATATTGATAGAGGTCCAGCAATGTGTACTAATGATTACCTTTTTAGAATTTTTAACAGTCTCTTGGGTATCATTAAGGCATTGTTCATACATGGCAGGTATCAGTGTTTTTTATATAATATGTTCATATGATGGATTTAAGGCTGTAAAAAACTGCCGAAATGCGGATTCCTCTACCAGATGAAATGGTTGATAATTATTAAAAAGTCCTAATAACTTTTGATCAATGTCCTGCTTTAATTTAAGGGTTACTCTTTTTGGGAGAAATACAGTCATTTATGTTTGACATTTCCGTACTGGAACTAAAGTACACGATGGACTGACTTTCTGGTCATCGGACTGGGAATCAGACTCTCTAATTGTAACGCTGGAGCAGCTTGCTTCTGCTGGATCGGATGTCGCTGTATTTGATACTGCTGACATATTCTGAAAGTAATAATTTAATTAAAAACTTGAATGGCTCACAAAAAATATAAAAATAAAAATTTTTCCAAATTATTTTCAAGAAAAAGGAAATTATAATACCAAGTAGGTATTCCACATAACTAAAACAGAAATAATACTAAAACCGTTTCATCATAAATAAAATACGGAAGCCGAATAAAGGCTTATTTACTTACTACCAAGTGAAATTTTATATTAATGCTTATCCTGTCGAAAAAATAAAAATATTTGCTCGTTCATACATATCGATGTTCGTCTTATAAGCGATTTTACATCCTCATAATATTTAGTACATATTTTACATTATCGATTGGTCTTCAGACTAAACAATCGCAATCAGTGAGTCACGAACAATTGAAACTAGAAAACCGCTGCCCCGCTGCTTAACCAGCCCAAAATTATTTCTATATCCTACAACTCCTTTACATAACTCAAAAATCTTTAAAATCACAGAGAAAAAAAGAACAAACAAGTGTTGGTCAAACCTAAAATGTTCGACTACTCGTCAATAAGAAAACAAGCAGAAATTCAAATCAGTCAATGAAATTAAAACTTTGTGGCAAAAGCATTTTGATAAATATTATAATCTTAATGTATAATATACAATTTTATTAACATTTTCGCTACTACAGTCACATCCCTATACATATTACCTAATAAAATAAGAGGAGGAGTAAAGAAAGTAAACGAATCCGCAAGTTACTTTTAAAACATGTTTATATATACGCATTTTATTTGAAGCCAAAATAAATCTAAATTAAAATCGCTTTTCTGTTTGTGTACTATATTTTGAATATATCACTAATAGTTGCGAGTGCGAGTGTCGTCGATTCGGAAGAGCGAAATCGTTTCAATGACGTTTAAGCGAAATTGCAGTTTATTTCTAAAATAGTCACAGGTCGCGATTGCGACTTTTCAATCACCGTGATTATTTCACAGGTAGTGATTTTTTGCTCGTCTCTAGAACGAACACTTTCATTACAATATGCAGGCTTCATCCGTATGTGTCAGTTCACGTGAACGGCGATCCCGTTTATTTCATGGTATCTACGACCCCAGTAGTTTTATATTACATTGTCGTACAAAGGCAACTTTCATCCCTATGCTCTAAGTTACTGCTCCAATTATATACAATTAATTGCTTGTATAAGTACTCCAAACTGATTTGTAAAATCATTGTTATACTTCAGACAAAGAAATTCTGTACATTTTTGAATTGAAAGTGGTCAGGTAACCAAGAGGGAAACAGAATGTGTTTGCAATTTACATAAGGAACAGTATCGCACAATTGAGACTATTATATCAATGTTAAAGAGATACATATAAATAAACGAATTATTTAACGTTCACATAACCTTTACACACTTAATTATTACTGTTTTTGTATAATACATTGAATATAAAATTAAATTACCAAAATGAATGATGATACAATAGTGGAACAAAAGCAGTTAATTACCTCTGGAAAAACAGTTTACTTTTGCTCTCTATTGGCAATTAAATCCGGATAGATAGTCCTTCGAAATTAAAATTAACTGTCTACGCTAGAATTAACTATTGTAGTTAAGCTAAACATTCTTAGAAAAATCTATAAACAGTTATATTACTGGGATAACTTTTTTACAGAGAGAGTGACCAACTCCTGTATGTCTTTTAGAGAGACATAGGAATGAAATTTTTGAAGAAAATGTTGTGAGAATTTGCTTGAGGATTCCGTGTAAAAAGTGGGAGACAAATAATATTTTTATGCAACAAATGTTTATTTATAACCACCTGGAAAAAGTTCATTTTCCAATGTACTTTTTTAGGTATGTTCATCGGTTGTTCCGAAATAATTTTACCAATTTAGACGAATTATTCTGGACAGTTCCAAGGTGGTCTTATACCAACCACGTTAAAAGAATCAAAACATCTGGCATCTTTTCAATGTTTAGCGTGTCTGGTACATTCCCGAAATGATTTTAGTCGTTGAGGATATAAAAATTCATAGCAAAACAAGCAAGCAAGGCTTTTGAACATAAATGTATATGGTGTCCTCTATAGAAACCAAAGTTAGTGGTAGAAATTTGAAGTTTTATCTACAGACAATTAAAAAGCAATAATAATGGTTAATATTATCTATCTGTGTTTGCAAAAAAATAATTCGACGTTATAGCAGGCCCGTGCTATAAAAACCTCACCTAAATTTAGAAAGGTGAAATGTAAATTTAAAAGATTAGACAGATCAAATAACCTTTTAATCCCTCATAAAAAGATACGTATCTGGAGCTGACGTCAAATCAGCAGCGCCAAAAGCAGTATTTTGGGTTATCATACTTCCAAAATTTGTTTCGGCTTTTTTGATGTCACGTGAAATTTTGTCTGGAACCTGTTTAGCGAAGTAATTTCTTCATGCTGTTTGGGAGGGTTGTCTTATTACCAAAACTACAAGTCGAAAAAATAAAACTAATAAGCAGTAGAGTAAGTTTGGAGTAAAAACAATTTTTAATAAAACAGCTACATAATATCTTCATCATTTTTATGTTTTAGTCCAATGATTGTAGTAGAAAAGTAAGTCTTTTCTAAAGGAAAAATTAAAACCTTATAGAAGTAAAGTTTTGCAATGGTAAAGTGGCTTTTCCATTGGATCAACCTTTAAATGACAACTAGGAGAATAGGCTGACGAGGTCAAGTACAAAAGTGGAAGGATCATAATAATGTCCCCAATAAATCCCAATAAGTTTGTCGCTCTCCCTGGTGGTAGTGATAGTACATGGGATGGCTCGAACCTGAAGCAATTGGGACTGATGTAGTGTTTAGCCGAAACTTTTGTTGAGAAATTTTTACATCATCATATTAATATAGCTTTACAATAGAGAAAGAAACTAACCATCGTTTGCCTTTTCTAGATGTTTTAAAATACTGCAGTTTATAAAAAGTCCACTTACATGGAACAATACCTCAATCAAAGTTTCAATAACTCTAGGGCAACGAATGAAGGAATGGGAAAACCTCTATTATAAAGCTTCAATTCAATAGTTTTTCTTTACCATACCGTATAGTAAAGAAATATTTAAGAAAAGGTTGTCTCAATGTATGTATATATATAAGATGGTTTTTTTAACAGCAGTAAGATTGTAAATGCAGCAAAATGTTAGTTAGTTGGGCCGATATTTTAAATAAAATTTTAACCTCCAACTTTAACTTAACAAAAGCTTTGTGCTTAAATAAAACTAGGTCTACTAAATTGTAATGTCAGTGTAAACACAAGAAGATATTGTTCCGGATTGGCCGGTACACAAACACGTAGTTTCTGAATGAACTCCTTTTATTCAAAACACGGGTTACAGGTATCACAGGTAAACACTGGTTCTCCCTAACAATCGTAACTAAGGTAACTTTAAACTTGTCAATGTCAGCTTGTTAACACTTCGAAATCTCAATTACAACTGAATCCAAATGTGGCCTCGTGGCGCGCTTATATAGCCTTTAGAAAAGGATGGAATGATCTAGAAATATTCGAGAACGATTTTTTGACACATAGTCGTTACATGGATAAAAATTAAGGTAAGTCTACTTCAATAAAATAACAAACAATAAATAACTTCGGGTCTTGTAAACAATTAAACCCACGGAATTTGATAATTTTTTAATATAAAATAGAAAGTTTACCTTCATTTAATTGTTTTAAGAAAATAAAAGAAATGGATGAACCACTTTTTCTATTAAAAAAACCGAAAAGAAATTCGATATTTTCACTGAGTTCCAACGCGTTATATTCCTTAATATGACAATTTGAAGAAAGGCTATCTTGCATTGTTGCCAAACTTACATTATTGTATTGTATTACATTTTTCATGTTTGTCTCCCGTTAGTAACGCATGTGGATCCCTGTGCCGATCCCAAATATTAGACTTTCGCCAGTGATGCACTTCGCTGTCGTTCGTCTTTTATATTAGGGCTTTAATGATGATGCCTACGGCGCCTAACCTGGTGCTAACCCGGTACCAATCTACCTAGTGCGGTCAACACTAATCAATAGGCGGGTGCATCACTGGCGTAAGCCTAACATTCGACATCGGCCCTCTGGGCCGATGCCGAATGTTAGACTTTCGCCAGTGATGCTCTGCGCTGTTGTTCGTCTTTTAGGGCTTCAACGATAACGCCTACGGCGCCTAACCTGGTGCTAACCCGGTACCAATCCACCTAGTGCCTTCGCGCTCCTGATAGTACCGATCCACAACCCACAAATGCATTTTGTTTTTCCTATATAATTTATAAAGATCATATATAAAATAATCTTGGCAACGTAGCATCCCCAGCACACTGGATTTCCGTCCAACAGACGACACTGCCGCTCTCTTTTTATTTAGCAGCTGTAATTATGTTTAAAAACGTTTAATAATGTCTAATATAATAATAACTTCTAATTTTTAGTTAGAAATAATCATTTTTGTGTTATAAAGCATTATAATATAATCAGTCTTTTACGTAGTTCATAAATTAAGTTTGTGAAAAATATGTTTTTAGCGATACGCCAAAAACAAGTTCAGTGCAACCTTCCGAAACCTTAGTTTTTTTTGGATATAATTTGAAAAAGTGCCTCATCCATAAATTTTTGTGTATAGGAATTATTAAAAAAAGGTAATCTTTTAAATGTATATTTTAAATTTGTTAAATTCCATGGGTAAAATTCTTTACAAGAGCCAATAACTTCATCTAAATCTTAACAAATCTATAACTAGGGCTAAATTCGTAACATTATTATCCGCAACACTACAGGACATCTCTCTTAAAACTACTTGCTATTCATAATTTGTAAGAAGAGAAGTGCAGTAATGTAAACAGTCATGTCATGTCAAGTTTATGTAGCAATAAATGTCTCAATATTATTGTTAATATACTTGAACCTTTAAATATAGGTGAGCATATAAAATGTATCTAGAAAAGATAAAATAATGAAAATTATGTATAATATGGTAATATATAATTAATGTCATATGTATATGGCAGTCTACCTGTAGCGAAGTAAAAGTTTTGGTTTGAAGCTTCCAGGCTAGTAGTCTAAAATTATGTGTTTTCGACTACTCGATTGACAAACCATGTTCACGATCAAAATTACAAATGGGTTTTTCTAAAATTAGAATTAACAATTTAAATCAAATTTAATGTTTTTTTTGCAGCAAAAATGATTATTCTGAGAAAGTAATGACGCTTTCAGATTTACTTAGTTTGAATTTGTGTAATTTGAAATATAACTAACATGTTTTAACGTACATACATAACGTTTATCTTAAGGCCGTTTTACATGCTGAAATTCTTTCTTGCAAGTTGCAATAGTCTTGAACAAAAGCATGCGCAGTGGCAAGACATTTGTACCTTGTGTCAAACTGCGCATGCCTTTTTTCAAGACTATTGCATATTGCAATGAAGAATTACAGCATGTAAAACGGCCTTTAGTATTGACATGGAATATTACATTCTTGATGTGAAGATATCATGTACCTAAGAGTTTGTCACTTTATTTTGGTAGGTACCTTAATGGAACAAGGGGAACAAGAATATATATCGCCGAGGTTATTCGGTTTGCACAAACGCGTGGCTGATTTCAATTATTGTCGACAATCTCAGTTTCCCAAACCCTAACTGGGCTGGGAATTATGTAAATACAAAATGTAAAATTTAAATGTTTATACTCGAAGCTCGACCGACAAAGCTTCGATTTAAGGGGTTCATTATCTTGAGCTACGTCTTGCAAGGTGCATTTACATACTGCCTTGAAAGCTCACCGCTCGCTTTAAGCTTTTGTACAAAGATTTAGTCGGCTCTAAAACAAACGGGATCCAGAAATGGGACCCGTTGTCGTTTTTACTAAAGAGAAATCCTGAAGCTCTTGTATTTATTATGAAATATTATACAACGTGACAATTCCCGGCATCTTAACTGCGAATGTGAGTTTTTATGGAAAAAATACTTACATTTAAACTAAATTTACATAAATATTCGTCGCGCTAACATATATTTAGATTTCTAGATGCAATTATCAAATTCGCTGGGGTTCTTTAGGAAATATACTGTTTAATAAATGTTTAAATCTCTTACAAATATCGCCAATTTTTGGGTATCCTGAAAAACTAGATCTACCCAATAAAAACCACGTGATCACGTTTTAAGGTGGTGGTGCCTAAACAGATATTCATGCAAATAATAGTTGTTATATGCACAAAATAAATATTATCTATCGAGACAACGTCTATATTAATCTAAACCCGCTTATTGTATAGATTAAATACTCTATTTGTAAAGAATTCGATATTGTGCGTAAGAAGCCATCCTGCAGAACTACTGTTCATTTATACTATTATTAACTTTTAAATGAAAACACGAGACGCAAGAGACAAAAAATGTAACCTCAGAATCCAATAAAATTTTAGCACGCGCATCTGAGTCTATGAAAAGAATGTGAGTAACTATGGGAACGGTACAATGATCAGTCGCGGTGACTACAATTCTGTATATCCGTGGAAACGGTCTGCTTTTGACATATCTCCCCCTTTCGTCGATGTTTCAGATCTGTGTGGTGTACTTTACCTAGTACACCGCACGGATCTGAAGCCCCGACAAAAGGGGGAAGTTTGTTAAAATTAGGCTGTTTCTATGGATATGTCGGGTTTTATTAGCCAATCACCAATCAGGAAAGCACCGTTTCCATAGATACTTGCATTCTTTTCATAGCCTCAGAATCGCGCGGCAAACTATATGTTTTGGAATGAATGTTGCATATGCCGCATTATATAACAGCTAGAGAAAATACGTTCCTCTAATACAAAAACTCCGGAAATTCAAAAACTGTCTAAGGAGAAAACAATTAGCGAAATCATGATAGCAGTATAAACTTGCTTATCTGAAATTCTGGAATTAAATACAAAAAACATCTTATATTGCAAAACAGGAACTAATCAGTTTTTAAAGTGTACTACATGACACTATTAACATAAGCGGATTGCAGATTTTACGGTAACAAGTTCAATAAAACAGGCATTCTATTTTGAGTTAGTTAATAATACATAAAGTTGGGCTTTGCGTAATGATAATTCAGAGACGCTTAAAAAGAAGTTGATCTATTATTTTTATTATTGAATTTGAGTCAAGGTTTAATCAAATGTTATTTATTAAATTAAGATTTTTTGAAATTTGATTTTCTTTTTTTCTCCTGTCCTACTTAAAGAAATTTGAACTTCCCTTATCGTGCCAATTTTTTTGTATTTGATTGTCTAAGCATACCCTCCGTTTTCTTTCAAAAATTAAGGTTTTAGAATTAAACAGTGTCAAAATTCAATCTTTTTCTGATATTTGTTCACCGAGCATCTCCAGTAAATTTTACTAAGCAAGATTGGGGTATTGAATTCACTGTTCCTTGAAGTAAATATCACTAAAAAGGCCTCGTACAACCGAAGGGGAGACGTCGGAAAGTGATTCCATTTTGACAAAGTCTGATCCTAAGTACTATGATTTCTTAACTGACCAAAACCGCGAAAGCTTCTATTTTATGTTAACTTACACTTATTTAGCAAATAATGCGTAACCAAACATGTGATTGATTTGTATTAATATAAACCGGAATTTTAAGACTGTTTTTGACCCACAATTGTTTTTTGTTTATTACAACTTTTTGAACATTTATGCTTATCGAGGGACATATTTATTAGATATTTTTAACTGGATCAAAACCTATTCTTCTTCACCATCTGTGATATATGTACAAAGCCTATTCGAAAACTATAATTTTAATCCATCGCAGGAGGGGTATCCTGTGACATAATCTTCTTTTTATTATTTCAGCATATAGTCATTAACACATATATAAACTGTTTTTCTTTCATTTTTGTAGACAACAGGAGGAACTTAGGAGGAAATTTCGTGTTAAGTTCCCTTACAGATTGGTACCCAAATTACCCCAAATTTACCACAGAAAGAATCACTTCTTATGTCTAATGAAGATAATACAATTTATATATGTACATACTCAATGACTATATGGCAAACTAAAAGGAATCATATTTTACTACAAAATAAAGGAATAATAACTAGAGAAGTTCTGAGTAAAGGAAAAATGCCGCTTTTTTATATTTATTAAATTTTTTATTAGGCCAACATTTTGTTTTGTACCAATAATTTACCAGTTTACACCTACGTCATACTTCGTTTTTGAGCAAAGTGTAAAATATCATTTTAAATTTTTCGTTCGTACGCTACCGCTTCGTTCTTCCATGTTGAATTTGTACAAAAATGTTACCAGTTTATTCCTATACCAAATCTAATTTTTGTCCAAAATTTGAAGCCAATTGAATAAAAAGGTTTTGTATGCTGATTTTTTTGAATGTTTTATTTGGCCCTTATTTTGTTCCATCATCTTGAAATGAATCGAACAAGTAGTTTTATTTAAACATTTTATTAGTCTACCATTTTACTTCTCCTTTTAGATTTGTACCAAAATTTTACCAATTCATTCCCACGCCACACCATATTTTTGTGTGAACTTGAAATACACTCCAATAATTCAATAAATTTTGTAGATGTTATCGTCATTAAAAACCCAATCTGGACTTTCAGGTACCCAAAACCCTCTCAAACCGGCCATCTTATTCATGAAAGTTCGAGTTATCCGTTTTTTTAAATAAAAAACCTGCTTTTTACAGTTTCGTGCATAGAGCTTTGACACTCACCTCATCTGAAGTGCACCGGGAAGGTGAATTAAATAGTGTTAAGCAAATCGCAATTAACAATGACTATGACTCGGGCTTACATAAATCGTTAATAAAGTTAAATTTAAGAAAATTAAAACCTCAGTTTTTTTAGTTGAAACCCACAAGAAACCTAATTTTGTCTTTCTTTTATCTAGGTTCGTGCTTCGAAAAGATAGTTAACATTTTAAATTTTACTAAAGTTACCTTTAAAACGGTCAACATATTGTCTGTTGTTAGTTAACAGTGAAGACTATATGTAGAAACCGTCAAAAAAAGTGGAGTTTATAAATTCAACTGCGACTTTTGCATACAGCAGGCAAATTATTTAATAAAAAGATTAAAATTTATTTGTAGTAAATTTATTATATTTATTAAAAATTTCAAGTTTTTCTCTGTTAATATTTACAATATCGGTGAATAATTTGACGTAGCTACAGTGTTTGCATTATTGGTTCTTAAAGAGTTATTAAGATATGTGACATTATGTCATTCGATTTTTTTACAGGAAAGTCTTAAATCTCACCATGTCATTTTATTTGAACAATAATTTATACGAATTTAGTTTAGCCTTTTACCCTCTTTTACAATCTATATTACAAGCGCGCTCAAATCCAATATAGCTGTCTTGTTATAAGGTCCAGAATAAATGGTTTAACACAAAATCTGTAAGAAAAAAAATGTCCATATTTTAAAAATATTTATATAGTAATTAGATTAAATATTATGTTTTAGAAAATCGTGGCGTAGGCAAATTTTTTATTAAAGTAAAATAACATGCATATTTTTAGCCACTAATGGTACCCTATTTTAGATGCCACCCAATCAAAACCATGGAACAAGTTTTTAAATGTTAAATCTCCAATAATTCTCTATTTGTATGAAATCGAAAAGACGAAATTTCCAATATTTTGCTTATAAAAATGAATTTACTACCCTTAGGTATCATTTAACCGAAGAAAAAACGATAGCGACATTAAAATAAAGCTATTATCTTGTAAATGAGGAAGTAGACACATAAATGAAGGTTTATTTTGCTTGTCACCTTGCAGCATATTTATTTTCAGTGAACGAATAGGAATTTGTACTTCTTACTTGATAATAACGCCCAGTGAGTTTTAAATATTCCTATGAATACCGGATAAGCCAAGCTTTTGGTAAATTAACAATGGTATATTCATAATATATGTGGATGTGACTCTCTCCTTATTAAGATCTAGTTAAAAGTCTCCTTATTAAGATCTCGTTAAAAGTCTTTTTATTAAGATCTCGTTTAAAGTTAAAATATGGAAAACATGGAACCTATTTCAAGGCTAACGTAACAGTTTCGTAGAAATCCGAAGCAACTTAATACGGGAATAGTCTTTTGTTGTGACAAATGCTTCTTATTGCGTTCTCAGTAAGTTTTAATTGTTGTAATTTTCAAGGCTAAAAGTTGCGTACTAGTAATCTAGATAATTTTTAATTTTTCATAAAACTGCAGGTTGATTTATTAACATGAAAATTGTTCTGGATTATTGTCTAGTAGGCAGATGTACAAAATACTAGATATCTTACAAAATGTCAATTTTTAAACGACTTCAAAAAAGAGGAGGTTATCAATTCGACCCTATGTATTTTTTTATGTATGTACATCGGTTACTCCTCGATGGTTTGAATGAAATTTTCAGGAGAATATTCAAGATATTGTAACGTACGGATTTGCACATAATAAAACTAGGCTGTCTTTTTAATAAAGAGCCTAGGCTATAGAGCTCTCGTTCTTTTGGCGGCTCTGGCATGATTTTGCAGGAGGGTTTTTATTTTTAGTCAATTTATTTATTTGTCCTGTCCTGTTCTGAATGTACTCTATAGTCCTCTCAGAAGACACGCCTTACCACATGGAGCTAATATAAGTTTTTATTAGGGCGCCATCCGCAACATAAAAGGTAAAGACTATGCTGCCGTATTATGTGTCGGACCTTGTGGATAGTCCTGCCCCTGAAATACGTTTTAGAGATTTTATCTCTTTGAAATAAAAAATAATAATTAAACTTTACTTATCCAAGTTTATTGTGGAAAAATATTAAAAAAAAAGCTGAGTATAAATTCACAAAAAAAATTGCCAAAAAAATTAATGGATACAGAAGACAGATCTTAAAATATTTGAAATTTTCGGCCACTAAAAATTGACCCTAATTGGCCAATAATGATTACACTTCTATGATAATTAATTAAAATAAGGTAATTAAACAAACCAAAATAATTAATTATGTAAATAAAAATTAAAGTGTATTACCTGACTGATGTAACTCTATCTAACTTATAAATCTAACCTTTACAATAAAAGTCGAATAAATAGAACTAAAAGCGATGAAAAATGTCTCAGCGAACCCTTACAAGCAAAGAAAGGCTTTAACTAAGATAGTAATAGATTTAAATTTAATTTGGGTTGGCCCACGCAAGGTCTCTGAAAATGTAGATTTGGGGACAAGGCAATAACAAAGGCGTCGCAACGTTACCTTCATCTTACTCATCTTAAAGAATATTTCTCGATTTACATTTGAGATATTTTAAGGGCAAATTAAAAATCACTTAGATCTGGGGCAAGTGGTAAGAAAATGTATTTTAATATATTTTAAAACCGCAGTTTTTAACCGGTGTTCTCCGGGATGTATTGCTGGATTTGGATGACATTTTCAGGAAGTATTCAAAGTAGTGCCGGAATAGCCCTATAGTAAGACTATTGAAGAAAAAATTTAAATGACGGAATGTAGTATGGTAAAGTATCACCCTGTATAGAGGATTGTTATTATTAGTATATTGCAATTGTTTAATATGTATGTGCGAAATAAGCACGCAGATATATTATAACTAGCTATAGACGAGAGTGATAGTAAAGGCAAGTCGGACCTTGTTGGTCCGGCCCTTGGGCTGTACTGTATGTAGTTATAATAATAGTCAATAGAAGGTGTTCTTGGTACAGCGTCTTTCTTTACGCATCAACCTAGACAGAAGAGTAAGACGAACAACCCTAATACATACGTTATTCAACCCCAAATAATAAATTATTACATGGCGACCCTTGCTTTAAAAGATCCTGCTTAAAAGCTTCTATCGTCTGGAACTGTAAGGAATTAACAAATAAACTTGCAAAAATACATTGACATAACAGCGGATACCAATAGAAATTGACGACATAATGCTAAAAATGAAATGATGGGCAAATTACTAATAAACTAAACCAAACTGATGTCAAATTGGATGATAATGAATAATGACCATATTGGCCAGAACGATGTTTTTTTTAAGGTTTTATTTTAGGTTCAATAGAGAACAAAATTTAAATATGGAAATGTAAATTTAGAAATTGATGGACATTTTGGTGTAAAGGACTTAAATTGATGTATATAATAAATATGTAACATAAAAAATTCAAGGAACTTAAATTGTCAAAGTCGAGTGTAGGCTTAAGGTACTAGAATTACTGTTAGACAATAGATCAGATCATTAAGTAAGGGCGGGTTTTAACAAAAAAAATATATATACTTATTACGTAAGTATAAAATTTTAGTTAAGTGTATACTATTGCGTAAACAGATAAATATTGGTGATTATTCCATAGCAGACTAAATTTATCTAAAAATATTAAGCATTACGTAAGAAATTTAATTTCGGACCTAGAAACAAGCGCCAATTTGAAATTATTCTATTTATCTCTTATTTCTCTAATAATAAAGTTTCAAATCAAAGCCATATTATTAAAATATAATGAATAAAAAACAGACTCATAATTGACATCAGATGTTGATTAACTTAGATATTTATCCTAAAGTTCGTAGAGTCATGCGAGGACGGCTTGTGTGGAAAGTTTTGCTATTTTATTAATTTTAGTATATAATATTAGTTAATATACTTATTAATAATATTTTATTTAACGCCCAAGATAATGATATTTTTGAGTACCAATCATATCAATTACAATTAGTAAGCAAATAGTATTTAAAGTTGAATAAGTAAGTAAATTCGTATTAACTTTTCTTGTTATTTGTTATCAAAACATATTGGAGATTATTAGGTGCCATAATCTTTGCTTCATTAACTATGGAAATGGTTAGTTCAAGTCACATGACTCGTATTACCTGCCAAAATTGACAGTTATTTACGAAAATGGCACAAAAAGGCTTATTTGCTAAAATATCTAAAAGTTTATTAAAGAAAGTTGTTTGTTTTTAGACTTAAAGATGCATACCAAAATTTGGCCGGAAATTTCAATATTTATTTTATAACTTTTCCTGTTTTGTAAAAATTCTATTATTCAATATGAAACGATGAGGGTCAATTTCACTGAACTATTTAATGTACAAAAAAAAACATAAAAGTCGGTGAAAATACACAAAAAGCAAAACAGCAATACGCTTCTCAGTTTTAAATTAGAATAAATTGTGGTAATACATTAAGGCCTTGTGAGAAAAAAAAACAAATGATAGTTTGAGATCCCCACTGCATATTAAGAACTATTATTTAATGGATATGAATAATTAGGTTTTGATGAAGAAAAAAAAAAGGAAAAATAATTTACTGACTATTAAAGATATTTTAAATTAGCTGAACAATTTTTTTCACTTATGCAGTTATTACATTATTGTTTCATTTAAAGTCTATTAAGTAAAAATATAGATAGGGGACATTCGTTGTATTTTAAATAAATGTTCTGCTTCAGTAGCATTCGTCGAGCAAAATGAGATATTAAAATGTTAATCTTTTTGAAAAAAAAAACGTTTCTTATTTGATATAAAAGGTTACTTACGGCGGTTATTAGGAGTTTCGGGCTGAACAGCCCGGCTAAACTGCAAACAAATTAAGCGCTGCGTTGCAAACTTATAAATAATATTGGTAGCCATTTCTCTAAATTCTAATATTAACTAATAACAGAATAAGGAAATTCATAATAAAAAACCCTGAATTTTGCTAATACGTAAAAATTAAAAATAAATTGGCGAAGTAGCGGTTGTTGGAAGTATAATATGAAACCTAAGAATTACTAGAAATGCGTGGTTTAATAAGTTGAGCGATTGAACAGGAGTCTGCTTAAAAATTTTCAAAAGCGTACCTACACAAATTTATGTAAATTACACAGAAATTCTCTGAAATGATGACTCAGTATAATAAAATAAAAATTTTTCTAAACTGCCAGAAAAATAAAAATCAAGTACCGACCTCGTCCTATAAGGTTTTTTTTTTCACATATTAACAGCCACTGTGTTGGTTTGTTTAAAGCTATTTTTGATTATTCTACTCCTTAAGAAGGAAATTCTGCTAAAGGATAAAAAAAATTGCTTGTTACTCAGTTTAGCGATTAATTTATAGTACAATAACACGTTTATCAGTTCATTCCTACGTAACACTTAATTTTTGTGCAAAATGTGGTAGAGTGGATAAGTAATTCTTTAGTAAAATTTTCTTAATATTTCATTAGGCTACTATTTTGTCTCGCCATGTTAGATTGTCACCAGGTGATCCTCATATAAAGCTTAATTTTTGACCAAAATTTGAAGTCAGTATTTTTTTAGCTATGCCAGACTGACAGATAACCGACGGCATTGAGAAAACATGTTTTTCGGCATTTAGGGACCCTGAAACGTAAAAATATGAAAAAATCTCGGAGGGTGAATTTTTTACGATTACAATACTTCCCTTTTACGAGGAAAATAGAAAAAGATATACAACTAGCGCGACTTACTTAGAGACAAAATACCACTTTTGGTAGCATTTTGTCCTATTTCAATTAATTGCCTTAGACCACTGTGTAGAAACTTGCAAGCGAAGTTTATATTAATTGCCCTAAGCATGTTACGCTAGGTGTATTTCGCGGCACCGACGTAAACAAGGGCTGCTTTCACATTTCACATAATTTCTACTATGTGTCAATGGACTGGTTTTCCTTGCGAGAGCCCAGAGGGAGATATATATATATATATATATATATATATATATATATATATATATATATATATATATATATATATATATATATATATATATATATATATATATATATATATATATATATATATATATATATATATGCCTATTATGAATAGATTGTTATCAAAACATTTACGAAATATGAAATAGGATTTTGCAAACATGCCCCATTTTATCTTAATCGAAAAAAAAAATACATTTCTGCTTTGACTCATAACATTAGAAGGAGTTATATCATATTTTATTACATATCCATCAAATGTGCCCCTTCTTGCTGAATATAATTATACTAAGTTTGATACCTTTATCTTTAAAGACGCTCGAGAAATTTAAGATAAATCCTGCTATACGAAGCAATGTATTCCCATTAACTCCACTCTGAAGTAGAACGTTCTCTGTCTCTCTCTAATACACCGCCTCTTATGGTAGAATTTTGTCAAGTTTTTTTGAATGCGTCTAAAAATAAAGGCATCAAACCTAATACATTTAAAATCGGTAAGAAGATACTCATTCGATGGACATATAACATATAAGGATTTCATTTAAACAATGGGTCTCATTTTTTAATTTACTTATAAAATGTTTTAAAGTTTGATAATACCAAGCGTTAATAGAGTAAAAATCCTACAACTCTTGTAATTAAAGTTTTTTTTTCATTTCCAAAAATAAAAGTCGTAGGTGGGTATGAAAATATAATGCAAAATCCTATACAAATTTAAGGAAAAGCATTAATTGATTCAAACTAATTATGGCATTTTGAAATATGCAGCCCCCTAACGCGATGATGATGTTAACGGTCTACAAGAGGTATGAAAACCGATTAGTGAATTGCTCTGACAGCAGTTCAGAATTCCAATGAAACCTTTTCGTGTAACTAATTTACATCACTGCGAAGCATATTGCTTAAAAGTACTTTGCATCTCAGCAATCGAAAATACTTGAAAACCAGCCAATATATCAGTCAATGTTTTTTATGTTATTCTTTCTTCTTTTCTGGGCTCAAAAGTTCGGCAACATCTATTAGGCAGTCTTTAACAAGCTCTTCCTAACAAAATAACTTCCATATTTTCGCTAGTTCGGGACTAACTATAAAACTAGCTTTAACAACACTGTCTTGGTGAATGAAACATTTGTTGCCGTTTCCCTAAATCGCTAATGAGTTTTTTAAATTTATCCTTTCATAACTGGCCCGTAAGTAAATTATATTGAGCGAAATGCTTGCTGGAGTAATGCCGCTTCATACTGTATTCTTTTAAAACAGAAATTGTTTCATTGCAAAACAAACACATAGGTTCACCACTGTGCATGATAAAAAAGTATTCATCAGTCCATTTGTTTTGGAATAGGCGACATTCTGTGTCCACTTTCCGCTTTCTTAAACCAGACATCCTGATAAATTTTTTTTCTTTTGAGCTGAATTTGTCTGAATATTTCCCGCGTCTTTTATCAGTTGTTAAGAAGTAATGAGTTGACACGCATGCAGAGCGGTTTATATATTACCCGCAATAAACAACTAAAATACTTTCAAATCGAGAGTCTCGATCTTACGCGAATATGAGATGCGAGCGCTCAGAGCCTACTGTTATTCATAACGCATCACTCGGAGCACACTATTTATGACTCGATCTGAGGTGTTCCACTGCTTACTCAATTATTTATCGTTTTTAGTCTTTATGATTTGAAGAATATAGTTTTCGGCTGGTTACAAATAAACTATGTGTGCTAAATGTTTAAATTTTTTGGTCGTTAATTAAAATTTTTGAATGTCTCGCGTGCCGGATTGGAGCCGGTGGGCGCCCGGATCCGGCCCGGTGGCCGGGGATTTTTTATATATGGTCCAAAAAGAAACCTTTTTTTAAATTTCGTAGTATATTATCATAAAGAAGAAACTATAAAACTACTAATTAAATTTACTCAATTATTATATTAATTGTACAATAATTTTAAATCTAAAAAGACGAACAAAGGATACTTGATAATAGTATTGTTTTGTTATATATTGACTTTTTACATCAACCCAGAAAACTGGCCTAACCAGGGCTAACCAAAAACGCATTCCGGTACTTAAAACACGATTACATGCCAAATTATAAGTTTTTATAACGAAAAAAATTCACCCGTCTGAAATGTAGCCTAAGACCTCTTGAATGCAACTCCACAATCTACAAAGGTTTATTTACATTTTATATTAAGGTTAGGTATTTCCAGTTTTAATATATATGTATAAATATATACACATTCATATCAGTTTTCTTCCCCAACACTCCTGGCATGCTGAAATAAGAAGAAACAAAGATAAAGGCATTAGACCTAGTATATTTATATTCGGTAAGAAGAGATCCATTCGATGGATATATAATATTTAGGGATCCCATTTAAAAAATGTAAATTGGGTCTCATTTTTTAATTTATTTATAAAGTTTAATAATACCAAACGATAATAGAGTAAAAGTTATTCTGCCGGAAAAAACAAGGCGATTATTGGGAGGGGGGTCGTGATACGACGGGATTATAAGATGACCATTTATAGTAAATGCAGTCAGTATGCGATTGTTAGTAAAAATTTTAGTGTAGGCAACAACCTGTGACTTTTGAGAATCAATTCTCAGCTTTCACTTTTCATGATATGGGGTAAGATTGACGTACTTAATTCGTAATGTCGGCAGAGTAAAAGGCTATTTTGTGTAAGGAAATTTTCAACACGTACTTGGTACAATTTTTTAGGTAAGATGGTAAGCCAGGTGAAGGGATAAATGAGGGATAGCGGAAAAGTTTATAGATAAGTCCGGCATGCTAAATAGCTGGGTATTTCACAACCGTTGTGCGTTTAGGTCTCCGAACAGTAAAGTTTGAGGGTGCGGAGAAAAAATGGCGTCAAGATCGAGAGATGATAAGCAGCTGACCGGATCTGCGTATGCCGCGATGATCCGTTGACCTGATGCTAGCTTAATGCCAACGAGCTCAATAGGTGTCTGCCTGTTTCCAAGGTGCTTATATGCAACAAACCCTCTGATAAACATGGCTACGTTCCCTCCTCTCAATAGTTCGATCAGTTCTGTCAGTCTCAAAGCCCTTGATGCGGAATAAATCAGTGGGTGCAAGTTTAGTTTCACAAAAAGTATATCTGTTTTAAAAGTATGTGAAAATAAATGACTCTTAAATGCTTAAGGAAAGACGCCACCTTATTCAGACTGCAATGGAAAAGGTATTGTCTAAAACAACAAGGTACAGAAGTACAACTGTGTTTTTTATCTGAAAATAATTTTGGGTATCTGATTTTTAGTGCTTCAGATAGTTCGTTAGAGATAAAATCGCCGTCTAAGCCTCGAAGCATAAAGGCGTGAATTTTTCGTCGAGTGATGCGTAGGAATGGAATTTGATAGACCTACTTTCCAGACTGTTTTTTGAGCGGCTAGCCAGTGACCACAATTGTTAAATTTTTAGCATATTTCAAATTTTATTTTTAAGACCATGTTTCCTAGCTGCGTTTTTGTTTAGTTATGCTGCTGGAGCCTCCCAGCTATCACAATCGGTTTGTTAGATGTGAGATTGAAAAATAGTTTTTGGTTAAAATTTTTGATCTCACTCTCTTCCTTTCTTCTTTTTTCATAAGTTCTTCCCAATGAACGGTTTTTGTTTAGGAGATAAACTAGACTTGATCCTTAAAACTAGGTGCAGTTGATGTGCGTTGGCTTACAAAAATGCTAGTAGCTTCTTGGTCCTGCAAAACTACAATAAGATTTTACTTCGGTGTTTACACTTTTTTTCCTCTCGTTCGTTTTTTGTGTAGTTTTCGTTTCGGAGCAGTGCGATTGCGGTATTTTTAGCAAGTCACGTTTTCGATGTGTGTGTAAGTTTGAAGAATATGTAGACTCTTTTAGCTGATCTGGTAAAGGTTTTAGTTGCATGCAAATCCAATGTTCTACCGTGGAGCTACGACAGCACCAAAAAGTTAACGAATTTTGTTTAAACTCCGATATTTTCAACTCCGATTTTCAATGACGTCTCCAATTTAAGCAAATCCCCGCAAATGGCGCCACAGCCACGGATAGCAGTTAGAGAACCAATCACTTCTGAAAAGTTGCCGATATTGATTTTTTTTTAAGATTCCAAGTTAAGAGCTAAGAAAGAAAAGTTGCTGGTCAAAAAAGTACAATTATGGTTATTTTTGAGTGTACCTTTTTCATTTTTTTGTTAGTTGACGCTAGAAAATGTAGATTTTTGGGGCGTTGATCATCAATCTGAAGTCAGATTTTGTCGCCGACGGTTCGTTGTTGAGTTATTATTCATCAAATTCTATAATATACTTCTTATATTTTTTCCTTCTTTTCGCAAATGTTTGTGCAAATTCGGCACAAACCGGTAGACGAAATTTTAGCGTAACTTCAAATAATGATACATATTTTAATTTTGAATAGTCAATTTTTAGAATATAAAAAACCTAATACAGAAATATAAACACACAAAAAATGTATTATATAAGTAAAGCAAAATTGTTGCTTATATAAATTCTATGAATAACGAAATTAATTATAACTTTTTTTGGCCGTATTTTGTAGTAGTTTATCAACTTTTTGTATAACTCCCCATAGAATCGTGTTGAGGTAAACCAAACTCGTCAATGCAGTTAGTTGTGAACGCACATTTCGACCTCTAAATCTCCTGAGACGTAAAATCTGTTGTGGTTGAACGATAATCCCAAACGGGATTAACTGCGAATTGGCAATAAACTAAAGACATTTAAGTTTAGACCACTTCTCTATTACATGCAGATAATCTTACAAGAGCGGCACTATTTGTGGCTAGTCATATAAAGTATTAGGCAAATAAATTTAAAAAAAATGTAAAATTATTTTACAAATTTGTAACACTTATAATATTTATTTAATAGCTATCAATTATTTAAAAAATACATAAAATAGCAGTTAAATTTAGTAATATGTAGTCATTTGTAAAAAATAGTTGTTTTTACATTTTACATAAAATTACTGTAGACATTTGTTAGCTTTTAGGGAACCGAAACTAGAACTCCTATTATTTGTAAATGATGAACAAAAAAAAAATGATGCGAAAACTAAGGAACACGGAATTGAAAAAAACTATATATAATTTTTAATAATGACATTATAAAGTTTTCATAAGAACGGATTAATTCTTATAATTTAGTGCTTCCGGGTAAAATATTGTAGATTTCTTTCTAAATTAATTATATATTATTTTGTACAAATAAATTAAATAGTTTAAATCTTTCTTAATACGGTTAAATTACAGTATTACTCCCAGAAAGGTTTAAGAATTTGACGCATTGCAGAATTGAAGCATTGGTTTTATAATACACGGTGTTTGCGCACAAGTCTTTTTCAAAATACGTAAGGGCGACTTTTATAATTATAATTTATAAAGGTGCTCTAAAATGTCTTATGAAACTAGTGTTTTATATATTTTATACCCTTGGCATTCTTTATATTTAAAAAAGCCACATATTCAATATCCAAAAAAATTTATTTGGTTGGTGAATGTTAGAACAACTCCAAGATCGCGTCTTTATTCTGCTTTGTATGGACCTATCATAGTAGGTGGTTGTGAAATGCTATATGGAGTGTTTCAGGATTATGCAAAGAAAAAATAAGTTTCTTATTAAGACTGGGTGGCACGAAAATTTACTTACGGAATATCCCTTTACTGTAAAAGCAAGGCTCATGCAGTTTGAAGTTTTATCATAGTGATTTAAAAGCAAAACTGTCGTCTATTTATATATGTCAAAGTAACCTTTCATTCTAAACGGAGGATTTCGAAATTTTCTTAATTCAAATAGGACCTTAAACTTTTCTCCTTTCCATTCAATATTCGGCATTAAATTTCCTTTCTAATGACCTCAGTCATTAGTTAGCCCTCGATTAACAAATAGTGCATATTTTTATTTCTGAGTAGTTGTGGTAGAAAAATAGGACAGTAAATCAAAAGAAACAACAGATAGGTCATTGAAAGTAGAATGCTGCGGTTCTCGTTATCTCTTTTAATTATCCTAACTAGTCAATATAAAAATGTTATATTTAGCACCGTTCAATAGCAGCCTAATGCTATATGTGTGTTTTTCTGAAGTATCCCGAAAGATGCACAAATTAAAACAAAATCAAATGATGAAAAAGACATGTTCCGAAAATCCGTAGAAAAAATAAACATACATATTTTTATGCTACTATATTGCTGAGTCGGAATCGTCACTCTATAAAATAAGCTGTTGATATTGTTTCTTATTAAAGACCGAATTGTTCAAGGAGTGGTTGATGGAAATTTGGAAAATTATCTAAATTAGAATTTTTATTAATGGAATAATTTCGAGAAACACGGCAATCTGGTAAGATTTCCCTACCCAGATGGAACCTGGGAATTGCGTGGTCCCCACCACGGAACCTGGCTGTTGTATTTTCCCCACCAGGGATGCCTAATGATGATCTGACGATGGTCGGTGTGAAAGGTTGAAACTTTGAGAATAATTATTTTTAAAATTCGGAAAATCGGAATTTAATGTTTGTTTTTGAGAATTATGCAGAATTGAGTCGACTAGCTCGTCCCATGGCCTCTGGATTACTTGTGAACTCAGAGAAAGCAGTATTAACATTTTTTATTTTGTTATTTAAGTTAATTGGGTTAGTTTTTCTTATACGTACATTAATCATCATGCAATTGCACCGTATGATGGTAAGAAAACCCAACCGAGACGTGATTTTGTCCAGATTTTTGGGATATTTTATCATTCTGCCCTGTAAGTTTACCTTTATTAATTGTATTTAACAAAAGGTCATTTAGCTTGGTTAGATTTGGTGCCTCTAGGGTACCATTGTCAACATTGGTATTTTGATTTAGTGTTTTATATTCAGTGCTGCATTCGGCAGACACTAAAGAATGCTGACTAAAAGATTAATAGCTTAAAGAGCGTTTTGATTTTGGTTTAGTTCCAAGGAACTGTCATTAATTATTTGACACTGAGGACAGCGACGTCGGCTGACTAGCAGTTTAGGCAATCTATAAGAGTAACTTTTATTCAATATACAGTTAATTTAAGTTTAAATAAGAGCTTATTATTTAAAATATATAGGATTTAAAATATAAAATTAAAACATTAAAATTACACTAATTTTCTATGTACAAATATAAACTTCTTTCTCTTTCTAACAAATATTTTAAATATACCGCGAAGATGCTTCATCTTCCGCTAGTGTGTTCAGTACGCAGTGGCAGAAAGGAATCAGACCGACACGACTTACACCTAATATAAAATTTAGTTACAAAATTAATATAAAATAAATGTCATACCGCGTAAAATAAATCAAATTTCCTAAACTATACACATAAGTGATTAAAGTGATCTTAACCAAAGAAGATTTACTTGGACGCAGCCCAGGGTATCCTGAAGAAAATTTATGGCATATGGTGAATTTTAGGATAGGCAAACATCCGTCCTTAGTTTTGTTTCAGCAAAGTAATTGATCTTTTGAACCAGCTATTTAAAGTTTTTGTTTATTTTTGTACAACTTTCATCATGTGAAGCATCCAAATCGGCTCTACATGAAGTGTCAAAATATCTAAAAGTAACGGTCTAATAGAAATTTCTATTAGACTGTTACTTTCTTTTTTCAGATTCTCACATTCAGGTTGATATCTATGGTTATAATAGTCATGCTTATTACTAATGGTACTAAGGTTAGTTACATCATTCTCATGCTTTAAGTTTGTCACAGATACGGGATTATTATTATCAGAGTAATGATTTATTGGGGTAACCCCGAAGGGCGTGAATTTAGCCATATTTATTGGAAAACAGAGCCGAAGGGTGATCTCTGCTCAAATATGCTATTTAACAATTTTTTATTTTTCTCCAAATTTCGCAACTGTAAAACAAGTTTTGAGAGTACCGACGGGAAGGTATTATGGGGGAAAGCAAGTCAGGTTGTTTAAATAATATCACAAATTCCTCTAACTTAAACTTTAAGTACGATTTATTCAATTATTAATAAATTACTAGAGTTAAGTTATTTTGTTTAATTTTTGTAGACTGACAAAAATGACTTACTTCCTGAAAGATGGCGTAAAGTCTTTCAAAGGATCTGCAGTTTAGTTTATGTTTAATACTTTTTAAAAGTTCGTTTGCATTTCACTAATCTTTTGTTAAGTCATTTTTCTGCACTTCACACTATATGTCCGAGAAGTTTATATTGAATGTCTTTGGAAATCGCAAAACGATCGCTTTAAACTAATATGTTTACAAAAATTATGTCCTGGGGACAACAATACAACTTACAATTAGAAGTTTTACAAAAACAATTATTCAAAATTTTGAAACTTAAACATTTGTCCAAATGGATCTTTTTGTGTTTTTGATTTTTTATTATTTTTTTTTGTGGGAAAATGTTACTCTTTTCATCAACCTGTTAAATATAACTTCCTTTCAGAAGGTTATCAAATAATTCTTTTGATTTACTAGTGAACAACGTAGGGCCTAATAACTTTGTCGGGTAGTAATCAGCTGTTTATATTTTTTTCAAAATTCACTTTTTGACTACAACTTACTTAAAATTACTATCAAAAGAATTTTACATTAAAAACATCTGTTGTTAAGAAACGTGGTTGAAAGATTAGCAACAATTAAAATTTTATTAAAAACATTTTTGCAACAATAAACATAATAAATAATTTCTTATTCCACCATGGCGTTTTACGCGCCTCGAAAATGTCAGTCACGAAATTTCCAATGTATGGTAGTTACAAAATACCACTAGAACATGCACATTAATTATCATGCACTGGATAAATACATAATAAATAAATTACAATATTCAATTGTTTATAATAAATGCTCGTTTGTTCAAATGCATTTATTCCAGACAAGCCTCTACTGTTAAGAGAGCTCATAAGTTTCGGCAGCTGAACGGGCCAAATAGTCTGAAGGGATTATTTAAAAAGCGTAATTTTTGAAGCTACACCTTAAATATTATCTTAAACTATACATGCCTTAATTCGGGAAAACACTCTGTATATGCACTTTATTATTACAAGTCTTATCTGATAAATATTTCTAGGAACCAACCAACTAAGGAGAGAACCTTTATTAGTCACAGTTTCGGTATGTTATAAATGAAAAGCTCGATTCAATTAAGGTAGAACTTGGAAGCTTTAAATTGTTATTAACAAATGCAAATTAACACTAATAGTTTAAAGCAAAGTATTCTTTACGTTGCTTAAGATATGTTAGTTTAAAATTTGAAATGTATAGCTGGCAGTTTTAGGAAACAAATTTTTAGCTCCAATTGGAAAATGAAATTCGTTTAAGATTTTGTGACTTGGGATTGGCAAAAGTTATTTGTTAAAAGCAAAATATTGTTAAATATATATATATATATATATATATATATATATATATATATATATATATATATATATATATATATATATATATATATATATATATATATATATATATATATATATATATATATATATATATATATATATATATATATATATATATATATATATATATATATATATATATATATATATATATATATATATATATATATATATATATATATATATATATATATATATATATATATATATATATATATATATATATATATATATATATATATATATATATATATATATATATATATATATATATATATGCTCTTAGATTGTTATAGCAGTTTATAAACTATTATTTTATTAATAAAAGAAATATAATCTACTACAAATAATTTGATCTTTTCAGTCTTCAGAGATTCAAATGATAGTTCATGAAACTGAAAACTTTTGTCCTAATGGATCGCTTTCTAGAGCATTTTATAATTTATACGAATGTTTTATCGGAATTGAAATAAATTGTACATGTCAAAAGGAGTACGGTTTGGAGATTTATGTTTATAGCTTTAAATTGCTGCACTTTTTAAAACTAGCTAAAAGAGAACATACTGCAAGAATTACGATTATGAAGAGAGGAATATATATATATATATATATATATATATATATATATATATATATATATATAATATATATATATATATATATATATATATATATATATATATATATATATACACAAGGTGTTTCAGAAACAAGTGCTTTAAATTTGACTGTTTATAGACCTTGATGAAATATGAGAAAAAGTTAAGTAAAATTTTTTTCTAAGTCGCACATTTAAAAAAATATAGGGTGTTACATGTAGGTGTTAAATACTATATTTTCTTTGTTATTTCTGTAGATAAGTACGGTGGCAAATTAAAATTTTAACCACAGTATGCATAAATTAGGACTCATAATTTGACAAAATTTTAAATAACAGGGTCACTCCAGTGGCGTAGAACAGGTGTCGCCACAGCACATTATCGCTTCCTTAGAAATTTCCTAAGGGAGGTTTAGTTTTGGAGATATTTTCACTTTTTTGCACGAATGTAGCTAAATTAATTCCAATTGGACAAAATTGTTCTTACTTAATTAGTTTTGAAACCCATTGTTATAAAAGGGTAGATGATTTATGCTGGATAAAAGGGGAAAAACAACAATTCTAAAAGCACCAATAATAAATTATTTTGTTTATTTACGATAAGTAGATTAGTTTGAAAAAGTAAAAAAGTAACTTAATATTAATATAAAGTAATTTTTATAACTATGCTACTTAACTAAAATTCTAGCACATAGTTTAATCTATTCTACAATTGCTGAAAATGGTTACCGTTTACGTCAATACATTTTTGAGCATTCCCTAAAAGTTTTGAGGAAGTGTTTTGTAGTGTATGCCTTGCAAGGGACAAGTCGTTGCAGGCAGCATCAATTCTAGCAGTAAGAAAAGTTTGTCGCGCACGAACCCCATCTGTTACCTCGTTAAAATCGGGACAACTTCCAAAAGTCCATACAAATGATTTCTCAAAAAGTGCAAATAACTGTTGCCGTTTAAATTTTCTGGTAGATAATATGCAATTCTTGTGAAAACGCTTCATCCATACTGTTGATTAAAAATTATTGTTTTGTTGGTATATTTGTAAATACCAATGACTGTCAACAGAGAGAATTGGGGTAGAATACACTTTTTCTTTTAAAATACCCCAAATATTGCTGAGTTTCCTCGAGATTCCCCAAAAACTAAGTGCATATCTGCATATTCCAAATTACAATAAAACACCGTAATTTTTAATATCGGAACAGATCTTTACTAGTTGTTTTCAACACTAAATCAATTTAAGAAATCGTTTGACAGGCGATTTAGTTATTTTGTTTCTAAATAGTGTCATAACCTACTAAAAATTTATGTCGAAAAGCAAGAGCATGCATGAATCACATTTTTTACTGATAATACCGAGGACAAGACTCACATAGTTTTGACTTCGTAATTTTGGCCCAAATTAAAATCTGTTTAAACAAGGAAACTATTTTGAATTTGATGAAAGTGAATCCAGATACAAGGGTAAAGCGGTTTTATTTCCAGTATTGCTTCTACATAAAATTATGGAACATGAAAAGCAATGGATTTGCTCCCATATGATATGAGAAGCAAGGGTAATACAGAATTTTTTTACTAAATAACATGTACGTCGAAAATATTTGTCAGAAGGCCGCTTTAATAAATATAGTTTTGTTGAGGAAGAGGCTATGCCCCCCTGTTAAACGTACTGAAAAGGGCGAAAATATGTGACGGGGACGACCCTAAAGAAAATTAATTTGCAAAAAGATTTTCGACTTGGTCAGCCCAATATTTATTCATTCACATAATAATATAAACTGTTTTACATATTAAAATGCACTTAACAGTTTTATATTGAATAAGCTTAAGAAATGGGTAAAAATAAGTTCTATTTCTTTTAGTTTTAATGAAGCCAATCTGCCGGAAATTTTTGTGAATAAAGAATTGTTCTTTCTTTGAAGTTGGGTTTGTTTTTAAATAAAAATGTTGAAGGCGTCATTCATAGAAAAACGGAATTCTAATTTTTTACATCGTTCAACGATCGAAACACAGGTTTTATAGAATTTTGTGGAGAAATTTGAATTGGTAATTTTTTTAACAAAAGCATAGTACGTATGTATATGTATATTAGCCTGATAAGAAACAAAAAAATTAAATTTCTTTGCTTTCAAATTCCCCTTAAGACTCCGTTGGTTTTAGAGATCTGTACATATAAAATAAGGACAACAGAAACCGCATTTCATAAAGAATATTAATATTTCCTTCAAAATATTACTTCTGTGCAATGAATTTTGATACAAAACCTGTAAAGGGATTTAAGATAACTAAACTTGTCTTTTTTTTAAGTAGTTAAATAGAAATACCTAAATTAGTAATTAAACTCCTGTTTCTACAAAGTGCATGTTTTGGTCAAAGTTTAGAGATGAATATTTCAATTGCGAAACACGATAATGAGATGTAGTTTTTCGGTTCTTTTGAACGATCTGTTCGGTATGTGCTTCTACTTAAATAACTGCATATATACATAAGCATAGTACATACAACATACAAGGCATGAAATCAAACACTTTTTTTCCTCGCATCAAAATAATCTCTGACAGAAGGCAAAAAAAATAGACTATTGATATTTTTGTTTCCTTACAATATACAGGGTTTATTTGAAAATCTTGACATCGTCATACAAGGTGGAACGTTGACTTAACAAAGTGTATGCAAAACAAATCATTATTACCTAATTTATGATCAGTAGTAGTAACGGTATAATTAGTTTTAAAAAATATGGATAGAGGGTTTGACGAGAGTTAATTAAAATTAACTCAACACTAACCTTATATTCTGCAAGTTTTAGTTTACTTATTTTGAAAATTTTGTCAGACGTGAGATAATTACGATATACCGGCTGTAATAACATTTTGTGAACTATGGGCTTTTTTCCAGAATATTTATCTTATTTTAACTCTAGCCATTTTATTGTTTTTATTTTAGAGTTGTACAGGATATAAAAAACTAACACCCTGTATCCAAAAAACGCAGGTTTTGAAGACACATTTAGCCCTTAAATGAACTATGGAATTTCCCCTGCATTTTTAGCCACCTAATACCCTGTACTAAGACTAATAAAGCAGTGAAAGTGAAAAAACTTAAAAAAAAACCATAATTCACAAATTTTTAACTGAGCTGGTCTGACATAATTCCAAAAGGAATTATGACAAAAATTTTAAAATACAATAAGTTAGGTACTTTGTCATATTCATTATCTTCCTAATACTTATAATAACGCTATAACTACTGTTTATAAACTAGGTCATAGAGAGTTGTTTCGTAAACAGTTTGTTATTTAATCGAGAAGTTAATAAAGCACTTGTATGAAGACATTAAAATGTTAAACCTTAAACAACTTTGTAAAACTACAGGGGTTTCATTTCCCGCCCTGTAGGTGTGATTTTTATGCACATAAGCAGTATTGAAAGTAACAGCACTTATCCAATAGATTGGCAAAACGAACGTCTAAAAAAAATTTGATCAAAAAATCTTGATGCACTATTAATAGCCAGCAGTTTATATTTCGAGTATAATTTTAAAGAGATTAAAAATAAGAAAGATTCATAATTATTATTTCATAACCTTAAAAGTTTTTAACAAAACATGTTGAACAAACTAGTTTGTTATTGTTCTTTTCTTCCAAATGAAATTTCGCACCCTCAGCCATTTAAGACGATTAGTTAATTATGGCAAATAAAAAAATAAAAGTTTTATCGTTTGTGCCATGTTTTTTTTTCATTTACAACAACGGGTTTCAAAACTAATTAAGTAAGAACAAATTTTTAGCAAATCAACTGACCAATAAAATAATATTTAAAAAAATCAAATATACGGGGTAGTAAAAAGTTCCGGGCGATAATGTGCTGTGGCTACCCCTGTTCTACGCCACTGGAACGACCCTGTTAAGTAAAATTTTGTCAAATTATGGGTCCCAATGTATGCATACTCTGGTTAAAATTTCAATTTGCTACCTTATGTATCTACGGAAATAAAAAAGAAAATACAGTTTTGAACAAATACATGTGCTGTACCCTGTATTTTTTGAAAGGTGCGACTTAGAGAAAAATTTTACTTAACTTTTTAAACCCGATGGATTATGGTATTTGAGGTATTTTAAAAGAAAAAGTGTATTCCACCCCAATCCTCTCTGTTGACCATCTTACTGCTAGAATCGATGCTGCCTGCAACGACTTGTCCCTTGCAAGGCATACACTACAAAACACTTCCTCAAAACTTTTAGGGAATGCTCGAAAATGTATTGACGTAAACGGTAACCATTTTCAGCAATTGTAGAATATATTAAACTATGTGCTAGGATTTTCGTTGTACTTCAGCACACATTCTGAAGATAGTACACCCCTGTACTTTTAACTACAAACAAGTCCAGAGACAAAGACAAAAAACTAGGCAGAGTATAGGTATCCTCTTCTTACCACTACAAGCTCACTCTTCCTTTGTGGTTTAATTATGTCAAGACGTCGATTTTTTTCCTTTGCCCTTTTGAGAGAAATAATCAGTGTAGCGTGTAGCAGTGTTAAATAAATTTAAAATAATGGGTAGGCAATAACAGACGTTCCCGTTCTTCTTCTTGTAGGAAGGAAGGATCTTTAGATATTAAAGAAATTCTGCAGAGGTTATACAGCCTTGAAAATCAAATAAAGGAAGTTAGGAGATCAAAATCAAAACAGAGTAACTTGGATGACCAAAGTCTGAACGGCAAAATGACATCCACATCCTCTTTTAAATCAGATAGAACTGTAAATCCGAGCGATAATCAACTCTTAACTGGTAAATGTAAGAGGAAATATTCTGAACGGCGAATTGGCCTGACAAAAACGTATTCGTTCCGAATCTAAACAGTCTCATAGTCGCAGTCCACTAGATCGCTCCCATTCTTGTAGGAAATTTAGGCGAGGACGCTCTAGATCTACTCTGTATAGGTCAGCTGATCGGGATGTGCAGGCACAGCCCATCTCTTTCTCCCCCATTGGAGATATTGTTAACAGAGCAAGACGACTTATATGATGTAAGTTCTCGGGTGAACGAATCGCGTGCAGGTGATTGTTTACAAGAGAAGTGCCCTGAGACAGGGCCGGACTCGGAAGAGATTAATCAAAATACTGTTTTGTCGGCGGAAATTGAACACATTTTAGGCGCTGACCCAAATGTTAAATCTGATGACAGGTTTGATTTAAACGGCGCCTTGGCCTCAAGATGGGCTCTTATTTTAGCTCATGGGTTGTCTGAGAGTGAATTAGAAAAATTGCTGTTAGCACACGAGGGCCCACGGAATTTAAATTTAATTTCTCCTAAACTAAATTCAGAGGTTTTGTTTTGCCTTACCCCACCTCATCAGCAAAAATACCAAATTCGGGATGCTGATTTTTCAAAAATTCAGAACCATTTAGGGGGTTCTATAGTGGCGATAGGTAAAGCTATGAATATTATTTTAAGTAATACAGGCGAAGGATTATGAAAAACCGACGGGGAACAAATTTTGTCGTTCTTAAGTGATGCTGGACGCGTCTCTATAGGACTTCTTAATACGATATCCAAAACTAGGCAAAAATTGTTGGTACCACTTCTAGATAAAAAAAAAGACATTTTACAAAATGCTCCTCCAGGTGAGTTTCTTCTTGATTTAAATATTGGAAATAAGATAAAAGAAATAAATGGGTTAGAATCAACGGGCAATCTACGTCCCATTCTTTAAACAGGAATCGCCCCACTCGTCGTGATCTGAGGGACTCGAGTTACCAGAAGGGGCGCAGCTCAGGGAAGTACGACAACAATTAGAGGAAGCGGTAAAAAAGGTAAGAATAAAAAGAGTAGCTGGAAGATTATCTAATTTTTATAAAGAATGGGTCAAAATTACCTTGAATTCCGTAACTTTGGCCTTTATTAAAGGTTATAAAATAAGAGAAAACCTTTTCAAAATAGGTGTCCGTCTAAGCGGCCACTCCCTAGGTCAAGAAGTTGATATGAACGCTGCCATTCAGGAATTGTTAAAAAAAGGCGCAATTAGAAATTGTAAACCGATAAAAAGTCAATTTGTCTCTAGTTATTTCTTGGCTAATAAGCCAAATGGAGATAAACGTTTTATTTTAAATTTAAAACAATTAAACTCTTTTGCTCAGGAGCCACACTTTAAATTAGAAGACAGTAAAACTGTTCTGAATTTAATTATGAATAATTATTATATGTCAACTATTGACCTAAAAGACGCTTATTTTTTAGTAAAAATGAATAAGCATTATACTAAATATGTAAGGTTTATTTACGATACCCAATTAATGGAATTTACCTGCCTTTGTTAAGGTCTTTCTTCAGCTCCATACACTTTTCATAAATTAATGAGACCTATTGTTACGCATTTAAGAAAACTAAATATTATTTGTGTAAATTACTTAGATGATTTTTTAATTTTGGCCGGTACATTTAAAAAATGTTTAGAAAATACACAGGTTTATTTAAATCTTTTTAAAAAACTAGATCTAATCATCAATTTAGAGAAAAGTGCGTTGATCCCTTCCCAAAGAAGAAAATTTTTAGGTTTTGTTTTTGATAGTTCCAAGATGACCATAACTTTAACTTCAGAAAAGAAAATACGAATTAAAAAAAGTATTTTATTTTTTCAGAATAATAACATTCATAAAATTAGAGAATTTGCCAAATGTGTTGGCTTGTTAGTGTTAGCATGTCCAGCTGTAAAATATGGCTGGCTGTATCTTAAATCTTTAGAACGAGAAAAATATTATGCCTTATTGCAATATAAAATGAACTACAATGCTAAAATGGTACTATCAAATAAAATTAATGAAGATTTAGAATGGTGGCAAAAAATAATTGAGACTTCATACAATGATATTAATAAAAAAACCAATTTCGTTTAGAGCTATTTACAGATGCATGCCCGACAGGTTTTGGTTTTTGGTCTAAAAATAAAGGAGCTTCTCACGGTTGGTGGTCTAAAGAGGAACAAAAACGACAGATTAATTATTTAGAACTATAAGTCATATTAGGATTACATAAATATGTATCAGATTTAAGCAATTGTAACATTTTGATTAGAACGGACAATACTACTGCTTTATCTTACGTTAACAAATTGGGTAGTGTAAAATATAAACAACTAGATAGGATTGCTAAAAACATTTGGGAATTTTCCGAAAAACGTAATTTATGGTTAGTGGCAGCCTATATTAGTTCAGAAGATAATTTTAGAGCAGATAAAGAAGAATTCCGGAAGACACAGAATGGTCTTTAAGTAATTTTGCTTTTAATGAAATAGCTCAGGAATTTGGGGTACCGGATGTAGATCTTTCTGCCTCCTCAGACCATTTTAAATGTCCAAATTATGTCTCTTGGAGGGGGAACCTGGGCTCGATTAGTGCAGATGCTTTTACTTTAGACTGGGGCAAGATATATTTCTATGCATTTCCACCTTTTTCTATTGTGTTACGAACACTTCAGAAAATCATTTCGGACCAGGCAGAGGGAATAGTAGTTGCTCTATACTGGCCATCACAGCCCTGGTTCCCCTTATTCCATAGATTACTTGTTTCAAAATTATTGATTTTTCACCCTCAACCTGATCTGTTAATATCTTCTTTTAGCTGTGCTCATCCACTATCAAAGAATCTTACCCTGGTGGCTGGAATGTTATCAGGGAAGCATTTCGCAAAAGAGGAATCACAGACTGTGCCTTCGATACTGCCATATGTTCTATAACTCAGTCAACTTTACAAACATACAATACTTGCCTAAAAACATGGTGGAATTATTGCAGTTCGAATAATATGTTACCATACACTAGCGATGCAGGTATAATTTTAGAGTTTTTACAGAGTCTACTAGAACGTGATTATAAATATAGTTCCTTAAATGCATATCGTTCAGCTCTATCCATTATTTCTTCAAAAAATTTGGGAGATGACCCTATTTTGAAACGATTTGTGTGTCATGGTGTCGTCTGAGTGACATGTCTGCTCTACCTGCGTTATAAAAAGTGTATGTTAAGTAGTGCATTAAAAGATTTTATTCTACATCTTGGTTGTATTACAGTATTGAGTCATAAGTTATACGTGTACAAATTAAGTTTTATGATAATAGTGTTGTGAAATCAGTTCTTTCTTCAGGGCGATTTGTGTTTGATACCGTTGGCCGCCATAATGGGTTTATCAGCCGCAGATCTTGACAAGATCCGTACTTTATTTCATGAAGAAGCCAAGAGCGTTTTCAATCAAGATTATCTAAAGACTATATCTGATAATATTTTTCGGGCACTATCCGATAAATATGACAAAATTATTAAGCAACAAAAATCCACCATTAATGAGCTGGTGAACAAATGCAATGAACTTGCGCAGTGGAGATCCAAAATGGACGACAAACTGGATAAAAGCGAACAATTTTCCCGCAATCTTAATGTCCGTATTTTTGGATTAAAACTTGAACAGAATGAGAATATACACCAGGTTGTTATCGATCTATTTAAAAATAAACTCGGTATAAATTCCATATCAGAATTGGATATAAAAAAGTCGCATCGAGTGTCATCAAAAACTGTAAACATTGATAAACCGCATCCACCGACAGTCATAGTTCGTTTCTTTCGCGACAATATTCGTAGTCTTGTATTGAAAAACCGTTCAAAATTAAAATCGACCGGAATACAGATTCAGGAGGACTTAACTAAAACGCGTCTTAAACTTCTCGAGAGTGCAGTGAGTGAATTTTCAAAAAAATACGTATGGTCTTCCAATGGTGTTATACTAGTGAAACATAAAAATAAAATTTTTCGTGTTGAATCGGAGGCCGACCTGAAGAAAATAAAAAAATAATATATAGATTAATCAGTACCTATTGTACGTGAGTTATTTTTTTTTCTTTATTTAGAAGTGGATCAATATTCGTTATTATTTCCAGTTATTTTCGGAGATATCTAGTTTCTTAAGGTTTATTTAGTCTGTAATGACAAAAAAATAAAAATCATTATTTTTATTATTATAAAACAAATTTGAACATAACTAGGGCATATTATGTAAGAGGGTATTAATAGTGAAAGGAATTAATATATGTTTTTGTTTTTCCTTTTTTTTTGCTTATTTCCTGTTTATTATTCTTAGGACTTTTTATTTGGGATCAACTTGTTTCGTAAGCACACTACACTGTTTCTGCAATTTTTTTTTAAATTAATATTTGGCTTTCATTATACTAAATTAAGAAAATACGTTACTTATTTGTTATTAATTGCCAATAATGTTTAGGGTGGCAATTTTATCTTTTTTTAATTTTGGGAATCTGTTTAATTTTCTGAAACTTTCATAAATATAATTTAATTTATAATTAGAGCGCAATATCATTGTATTTGGTAATGCAGGGGAATGTAGAGAAAATCCATGTTTTTTTTTCTCTCCTTTTTACTGTTTTGCTTTGTTTTTACATGGAGACATGAAGAACGGAATTAAAGTGCCTATATATTTAAATCTATTTTGGTAGCGGAATGCAGTGACTTTTTTAGGACTAGTTCAAGGTTTTCTTTTTATTGGGAAATGTACAAGTTAATCCTTATGGTATTTGAATGCATTATATTTGGGAATTTATTTTTAATGTTTTCTATAGTTTAAGAGAAAATAAACTGTTTAGTTCCTTGTAATTTCGTAACGGTTACTTTTAAGTTCTAATGATAGTGTTTTCAATAATCCGTTGGCATATAAAAATATATAAACCAACCATAGTAAATTTATCTGCACATAAATTACATCCAATTATAGTGGAAATATATTGTGACCAGGTAGGTCTTTTTCTATGTCACCTTTTCTCTTTTTTTTTCTTGTTTCTTTATTTTTCAGTGTACAAAACTATTATTTAACTTTAGCTTAACTGTACTAGAGGTGTTTTCTTCTTTTTCTTAACTTCTTCTTTTTCTTCTCTACTTCTCCTATTTTTCAAGGTTGTTGGGGCCCTTCTGGTATCTCATAATGAATTTTAAGCGCACGCAAATTAACGCTCGTTCATTGGCTGCTCATTTTAATGAATTTAAATATGAATTTGGCGATAAAGGCTTTGACATTGTGGCTATTACGGAAAGTTGGCTGAACTCAGAAATTTCGACAGATATGATTAGCCTACAAGGATACTCGTTGGTAAGAAATGACCGCAGGGATCGTCGTGGAGGTGGTGTCGCAATGTATATTAAAAGTGGGTTGAAACATGAGGTGATTCTCTCTGAAAGATATGATTTTTTAGAAAGCATTTGGATTAAATTACACATTAAAAAAGAAACTATTATAGTAGGTGTGATATATAGACTCCCAAACACTAATGGGTCCTTATTTATAAATACATTTGAAGATACATTGGCTAATATATTTTCTTGCTATGATACTATATTTTGTCTTGGAGATTTTAACATTGACAACTTCTATCAGTGGTAGAACCTTTCAATATGGAGCAAATAGTCACTGATCCTACCAGAATCTCAGGTTCAAGTTTCTCTTTAATAGATTTGATCTTTACCAACTCTGATAAAGTTATTAACAAAAGTGTTGCTTTTTCAAATTTTTCTGATCACTGTTCCACTTTTTGCGAGATAGAATATGTTGTGGACCCTAAAGTAGCCCCAACAATAACTTATAGAGCACTAAAAAATATAAATTTGCCTTTATTTGAAAGAGACCTTCAATTAATTCCTTTTGATAATATATATAGTATTGAAAATATTGATGAGAAAATATTTTTTTTAAATACTAGCATACTGGCACTTTTCGATTGCCATGCTCCAATTAAACAGTGTACTAAACGATAATATAAAGACATTGCAACCATGGATTACAGATAATATAAAGCGAATTGCAAAATTTAAGAGATAAGGCTCTGATGAATAATATATATTATTGAAAACTTTAAAAATACCAAAGACCCGGTTAAATGTAATTATTACAAACAGTTAAGAAACTTAACAACTGCGGCAATACGAAACGAAAAAAAATCTTATTATAGATATAAATTTCAAAATTCCACGATGAAAGAAAAATGGCGGGAATTAAATAAACTGATACCATCTAACTAAGGCTATTCCTGATGAATTTAAAGATGTGAATAAATTTAACAATTTTTTTATAGACTCAACTAAATCTCTTTCTATTCCTAAAAATGAATTAATAAACTTTTACTCTAATAATACTATAGATAATATTCATACTCTTTTAAAGTTTACCTTAGTTAGCAATCAGGATGTTATCGAAATTATTAATAAAATAAATAGCAAAGCTTTTGGCTCAGATCTTCTAAATATAACTCTTATCTTCTTGTGCTGCCCGCGTATTATTGATTATATAACACATATAATAAACGAATGTATTATACATAACTATTTTCCTTTTAGTTGGAAAGAAGCTATAGTTATACCGTTAGCAAAAGTTAATGATCCCAAAAGTCAATTTAGGTCGATTAGTGTGTTACCGACGTTTTCCAAAATTTTAGAAAGAGTAATAGAGATGCAAATTAAAACCCATTTAACAAGTTATAATATATTACCTATAAAGCAATCTGGATTTCGTTCAGGATACAGTTGTTCGACTGCAATGGCCGATGTGACAGAATATATTTTTTGCGCTCGCGATAATAATCAGATAACTGCCTTGGTTCTGTTGGATTTTACAAAAGCCTTTGATTTTGTAAATCACAGTATCTTGATTTCTATATTAAACTATATAGGGTTTTCTAACAATGCGTCAACCTTAATAAAATCATTTCTTACTGATCGTTCACAGCGAGTCAAAATTGAAAATAAGGTTTCCGATTCACTTAATATAACAACTGGGGTTCCCCAGGGGAGCATACTTGGCCCAATATTATTTAGTATTTATACTAGCAATTTTCAAAGAAAGTTTGAATTCTGTAACTATCATATATACGCTGACGATACTCAGTTGTATTATTCATTTCTTCCATCTGAATGTATTGACGCCAAAAATAAAATAAACTCCGACTTAAATTCACTATTTCAGACATCTGCTGATCATATGCTAAAATTAAATCCAAATAAGTCTGTAGTAATGTTGTTTGGCAACAAAAATGTTATTAATAATATAAACAAATTAATGGATTTGTCAATTAAAAATCAGCGACTCTCTATTGTGGAAAATGCCAAAAGCCTAGGATTAACTCTTGATTCCCAGCTTCGTTTTAAGAATCACGTATCTTCAAAACTCAAAAAAGCATATTGTGGATTAAAATCATTATATATACATAGACATTATCTTGATCAAAATATTAAAAAAGATTTATGTAATTCACTTATCCTGTCGCACTTTAATCACTGTGATAATGTGTATGGTCCGTGCTTGGATAGTCACGATTTGCATAGAGTGCAAAAGATTCAGAACTGTTGTATCCGACTAATTTTTGGTATCAGAAGAAGCAACCGAGTATCCCACAAACTTAAAGTACTTTCATGGCTTAATATGAGTAATAGAAGGAAACTACATGCAACATGTATTCAAAATTTTAAAAAGTCGTGTACCAGTATATTTGTATAATAAAATAAAATTTCGAACAGATGTCCACCATTTAAATCTACGTAGAAATACTTTAACTATCCCTAGACATAAACATGAGTTTTTCAAACGCTGCTTTTCTTATGATATAGCAATGTGTATCAACGCTTTACCCATTGAATTATCACAAACTACACTCTCAATACAATCCTTTAAACATAAACTGACGAAATATTTACTTTCTAAGCAATGAACGTATAAAGTACGTGTAGAGCCTTCATCAGCCTTTGTTCTTTCTTTCTATCTTTAGTTTCATTTTCCTCTTTTCGCACTTTCATTTTCCTCTTGTCGCACTATCTTTTTTTTCTCTTTATTTCTTCCGCTTTTCCGTTTATTTTCTTCTAACACCTTTGTGTTAGAAGACGTTTACTCTTAATGGTATTTTTAGTGACGTCATATCTATTCTTGTTTTTATATATGTTGTTATATCTGATAATATGCTGTTTTTAAGTGACGCCACTCTGAATATTTTTGGCAGTAACAGTTTTATCTTTGCCATGCATAAGTGGGACATTAAGATATGTGGCAGCATTGTAAGAACAGAATCTGCCTTTTGCGCAGAAGTCTGAAATGCTATTCACTATGTTTTTTTTTTTATTTGTGAAAACAATTATGTATTTTTTTTTTTTAGTGAATAATAAACGATTATTATTATTATTATTATTTATGAAGGGAGTCTCTAAAATAAAACCTTCTGAGCCAAGATATGATTTTGTCTGGGATCCCAGGCCCGTATTAAAATTTTTAGAACAACTATCTGCTGACTTTTTAGAAAATTTATCGCAGAAATTAATTACTTTGTTGGTTCTTTTAAAATTGAAAATATATGAGAGTCTTTATCAGGCTTGCAAATATTTATTGCTGATAAAACTTAAACCTCACGTCCAGGCAAAGCTTGTTTACAACTTCCCTTCTTTCAGGTAAACAGTAATATTTGCGTGGCAACAACGCTGAAATTGTATTTAGAATATATTAAACCTTTGAGAAGAAATGAAGTCAAGCTTTTTATAACCATTAGAAAACCATTCCAGGCTGCTTCCAAGGACACATTAGCGAGATGGTTGAAAAAAACACTACATTTATCGGGGAATGATACTTCAGTTTTTAAGCCACATTCTCTTACATGCGTCAACGTCGTTAGCTTTTAATAGAGGGGTCTCTGTAGATCTTATTACGCGAGCAGCAGGCTGGTCGCAAGCCTCTACTTTTGCCAAGTTTTACAACAGACCATTAATGGACAAACAATTTTTCTCCACAATTCTTCAATGTTCTAATGGGTTAAACGTTTAGCTAAGATGTTATAAGTTAGTTTAGTTTTTAGGTGCATCAATATTTTTAATGATTTATGGAGTCAATTCTGCACCAAAACTGTTTATTATTTGTTTGTAGTTACTACAATAAAATTAGTATATGCGAGTATTAGTAAGTATTAAGCGAAAATCCAATTATTTTGTTTTTAATCTCAAAACAACTACCTAGTTAAAATATATCCTCAGAATGTGTGCTGAAGTACAATTATATGATTAAACGAACTTAACTGTGAAGTTCAATCACAATTGTAGTGCACACATTCTGAAGATATATTAGTTCCCTCCCTCCCATATTTATTTTAGCCCAGTAAACAATTGGATATATCTTTAAACTAAGTGAGCTTGTAGTGGTAAGAAGAGGATACCTATACCCTGCCTAGTTTTTTGTCTTTGTCTCAGGACTTGTGCGTGGTTAACAGTACAGGGGTGTACTACCTAGTTAAAATATATCATCAGAATGTGTGCCTCGTACAATTATGATGATATATTTTACAGGTAAGTTCGTTTAATCACATAATTAAGTAGCATAGTTATAAAAATGACTATATAAATATTAAGTTACTTTTTTACTTTTTCAAACTAATCTAATTATCGTAAGTAGAACAATTTTGTCCAATTGGAATTAATTTAGCTACATTCATGCAAAAAAGTGAATATATCTCGAAAACTAAATTTCCCTTAGGAAATTTCAAAGAGAGCAAATTTTTAACAAATAAACTGGCCAACAAAATAACATTAAAAATAAATCAAATATACCCCTGTTCTACGCCACTGGAGTGACCCCGTCAAGTAAAATTTTGTCAAATTGTAAACCCTAACTTATGCATACTGTGGTTAAAATTTCAATTTGCCACTGTACTTATCTACGGTATACATATATATAATATATATATATATATATATAACAAAGATAAATATATATATTATATATATACATGTATATATATATATATTTTTTGAAAGGTGCGACTTAGAGAAAAATTTTACTTAACTTTTCTTCATATTTCATCAAGATCTACAGATCTAACAGTCAAACTTAAGGCACTTATTTCTGAAACATCCTGTATATATACATATATATATATATATATATATATATATATATATATATATATATATATATATATATATATATATATATATATATATATATATATATATATATATATATATATATATATATATATATATATATATATATATATATATATATATATACAAGAAGATTGCTAATCAGAAAAATAGACGAATATTTTTATTGAGATGCAAAAGTACAAATATTTTTCCAAAATTTTTAAATTTGCATACTACGCATATACAAGTAAGTACCTTGACAACAAATTTTCCGATGTCATTAATAATACTAAATTAAAAATACTAAATCTCCTAACTACGGAAACAACAAAATCTATTAATAATTTTAGTAAAAGTGTACAAAATAATAAAAATATAATAAAAAATATTCTTCCACACAAAACTGTGGATACATTCCTAAACCTTGAACAACAAATGGCAGAAACTACTTTCAAACGAGTCAAACAAAAAAAATAATAATAAATTTAATAATTTATGTCAAAATATACAAACCAATAACTAAAAAATCGATACCAATAACTTAACTAAACAATCATATCCCAAACGAAATTGCAGAAACACTAGCACTAGTTAGTGAAGAATGCAATTTACCAATAGTAGATTACATTGTTTCTATCGAGTCAGCTATTTACAATAAACCATCCGAGCAAAAAGATAGTATCCGGTCAGAGATTGTTAATGTTATTACCAACCATAAAATTAAAATAAGACCAAGCAAAAAATTTAATATTTTCTAAAAACAAATCCACAGACAACAGTCTTAAAGCCAGACAAAAGTAACAAGGCTGTAATAATGAATACCGTTGATTACAGCAACAAAATTAATGAACTTCTTGATGACAAAAATACATGTAAAAAAATGAGATCTGATTCAACGAAATCTCTTTAATCCAAAAATAACTCGTTCATTGTAAAACTGTTAAAACTTAATCATATATCCGAACAAGGAGACAAATCGTTAAAAATACATAATTGGGTTCTACCAAAATTCTGTGGGATGCCTAAACTTCACAAATCTGGCATTCCTAAGAGACCATTATATTCAGTCACCATTCTACAAACTTTCAAGCTTTTCATCAAATTGCTTATCAAAAATTACAGGCAGAAATGATTATTACATTAAAGATTCGTTTGAATTTAAAGAGTTTATAGACATTATTAAAATACCAAATAATTTCCAACTCATCTCTCTGGACGTAATATCCTTGTATACAAACATTCCGACTAAAATTTTTAAAACAAATCATTAAAGAAAAATGGAACCAGATAAAGAATCACACAACACTCACTTGCACAGAATTCATAAAAGGGATAGACCTCAATCTTTCAAACAACTATTTCCAATATAAAGATAATTACTACCAACAACTTGACGGATGTGCGATGGGTTCACACATCTCTTCCACCGCAGCCCAAATAGTAATGGAATATCTAGAAGAAACAGTGTTACAAAAAGCCAATGTACCAATTTTATTTTTTAAAAGGTACGTGGATGATTGTAGAATAGAAAATGATGGCGCTACAAACTTTTTGGATTTAACATTAATAAGAGACCACAAAACAAATGCTATTAAAACTAAGTGGTACACCAAAAAAACCCGGTCCTGCCGCTACCTTAATTATAATTCCAGTCACCCAAAATCTCAAAAAAACTCTGTGATGGTTGGATTAGTTGATCGTGCACTAACACTAACATCATCTATATACCGAGTTGACATTTTAAATAAAGTTAAAAACACTCTCTTAAAAATCATTTCCCATTAAGTTGTAGCGTGGCGTACACTATGGGCTGAAAAAATGGACGTGTCTACACCACCTAAGTGTAACGCCTTTTTAATCCATCTGCTTATTGTCTGTAATGATGCTGGACGATAAGATTTTTTGTGGCTAAGGATTAATTTTTCTTCACTATTGTGAAATGGTTTCGTTCTTTTAATATAGTCCTCGATAGTGGACGCCACGCAAAGTTCTTGTCTAGCTTTAAAAAATGGAAAAATAAGTAGTCGTTGGATGTTGCCTGGAGCAGATGTTTTTATCCTATCTGGTATTTTAATCATAATTCGTTCTACCGATATATATATATATATATATATATATATATATATATATATATATATATATATATATATATATATATATATATATATATATATATATATATGTTTGAGACTTTAATTAGAGAAAGAGTTTCTGAACTCTGCTGGCTGATGTCAGTGCCATAAGAGTGACTAGTCTATAAGTAGCGTATTGTAAATCTAACGCTTCAAGAGGATGTAGTGTACCTAGGTATTTTAAAAGTAGGTTCAAATTCCAAATAAATTTATATTTAGAATCTGGCGGTCGAATATTAGACACTCCTTTCACAAAACGGTTAATTACTTTTAAATCCTTATTGCTTATAGTACTAAAGATTAAGTTAAAAGCTGACCTTTAGGAATGTATAACACAAAATGAAAATCCTTTATTTAAAGTATCAGATAAAAAAGCCAGATACGTTTCTAGACTATAAACGCGGGCACAAAACATATTGTAAATAATCGCGACAACAATAAAACCACTACTTACATATCTTTGCCATACACTGAAGGCCTTTCTGAAAAGATGAAACACATTCTCGGTAAGCACGATATAACCGTCTGCCTACCCATACTAACCATACCCTTAAATCTTTATATACACCTAAAAAGTCAAACACCAATTAAAAAACATTCAAACGTAGTGTACAGCATTCCCAGCCTAAACTACCCCAAAAAATATATTGGCATGACCACACAATCCCTATCAAATAGATTAAATGGGCATAAATGTTCAAAAAATGTTTGCACAGCGCTACGTAAACACGAGATTTTTCGGGTACAACGGTCTTATCAAAAGAACAACATTACTATAAACTAACATTCAAAGAAATTGTCGAGATAAAAAAAGAAAAACACACAGTAAACGATCGGAAAGACATCGACAATCTCAGCCAAATATATCACAGTCTAATTTAATCCAATTATTATAAACTATTTCCATCAATCATAAATATATACTCTATATTGTCAGACTCACACAACAACTTTTAAAACAACTCGTATCCACCAATAGTGTCCACAATGTAAATATAATCAAGAAAAATGTAAATAATATACATAAAAAAACAATTGAATTCTTTAACCAGTTCTTACCTCAGCACTGCCAAGCAAGGAAAAATTTAAAGATTAATCGACTTACCTGAAGGAAGATTAATCATAATTTACCGAGCTTATCCGAAGATATAATTACTATGTAGTTTCCGAATAAACTTACTCATCAGAACAGACTGTTTACGTTTAAAATCCATGACTCACAATTTTTTTCTTTCTGACCTGAGGCCCGGGTCGTCTGCTGCCTGTGTAATCATTCCGTTGGAAAGCCTAAAAAATTGCCTACGATCTGGGAGTATACAGGGGGATTGGGTAATTATATCTTCGGACAAGCTCGGAAAATTATGATTAATCTTCCTTCAGGTAAGTCGATTAATCTTTAAATTTTCTTCCGCTTGTCCTTGATATAATTACTATGTAGATGTTCAAAGTCAAAGGCAATTTTTTTTTTTTTTTTGGTAACTATATATTGTTATAATTAATTATAATAAATGTAAATACTATAATTTTTAACAAGGCTGTACACTAATAAACTATAAACTAAGTAAGTCTTGAATTTATATCTACTGGCTATGGAAATGATAGGTCCTAATTAACAGAATTGATGATCCATAGATAAATCCAAAATAACGAAGTACCGATATTAATACTAGAATAGTAAGATTGATTAGATCCTAATTCAATAATTCATTCGCTTATTTTCTGTGCTGATGCTGGACGATAAAGTTTATTGTGGGTAAGTATTAATTTTTCTTCACTATTGCGAAATGGTTTCGTTCTTTTAATATAGTCCTCGATAGTGGACGCCACGCAAAGTTCTTGTCTAGCTTTAAAAAATGGAAAAATAAGTATTGGTTGGACCGTGTCTGGAGCAGATGTTTTTATCCTATCTGGTATTTTAATCTCATATATTATTTCTAATATATATATATATATATATATATATATATATATATATATATATATATATATATATATATATATATATATATATATATATATATATATATATATATATATATATATATATATATATATATATATATATATGTTTGAGACTTTAATTAGAGGAAGAGTCTGAACTCTGCTAGCCGATTCAGTGCCATAAGAGTGACTAATCTATAAGTAGCGTATTCTAAATCTAACACTTTAAGAGGATATAGTGTACCTAGGTATTTTGTAGATCCGGATTCAAAGTAAATTTATATTTAGGCTCTGGCGGTCGAATATTACACACTCCCTTCACAAAACGATTAATTATTTTTAAATTATTATTGCTTATAGGGCTAAAGATTAAGTTAAGAGCTGACATATAGGAATTTATAACAAAAAATGAAAATCTTTTATTTAAAGTATCGGATAAAAAAGCCAGATACGTTTCTAGACTATAAACACGGCGATCCCTGTTATTATCAGCACAAAATTGCCAGAATCTTTTGTAACAAGCTTTATACTGTTTAAGCGTTCCTTTTGTTATAGATGAGGCGACTACTTCTATTGCCGTCACTGAAACTCCTTTTCTTATGTAAGCCTGCCGGATAATTTCCCTGCTACCAGGGAAACCTCCTTGTGTAATGGGTGGTAGTTTCTGAAAGATAAGATAAGATATAGAGAGATAAGCAAAAACTTGTTTGATCTAAAATAAATAGGTTTTTCTAATAATAGCTTATTGAATAAAGGATACTGCGCCTGTGTAGGCCCATGGTAGTACCACAATTCCTAAACCATTTTCATGAACAATTTTTTTTAAGACTTTTGTAATTATTGGAAAAAGGGGGGAACGCGTAAAAGAAAAATTCTGACCACCTTAACGTAAACGCATCAACCGCCCATGACTCAAAGTCTCGAAACCATGAAACAAATATATTTTTTGTTAATTCTAATTGCAAATAAATCAATTTCAAGAGAACCAACCTTTTTATAATAACTATATACACTATCATTTAGCTCATGTTCAGTATGAATCGTGAGAGATATAGTTTCTCTGTCCGCCTCAAAATTAGCAAATAAAGTAACATAGCTAGAGAATACTTAATACCCTTTTTTCACACCACTGCCAAAGAGCCTTTGTAATATTATCTAAATATGAGTACATGACTCTCCCACCTCGATTAATACAGGATAAAGCCCTCTGGTTGTCAATTCTTTACAAAATCGAAATATTTTCTTTGTCTTTATTAAGTGTTCTTAAAGCAAAATAGGCGGCTTTGATCTCTAAAAAATTGATATGTTTTTGTTGTTCGTTACGATTCCAGAAACCGTGGCATCTATAACGGTTACAAACCAGTCTTGGAGGCGTCCGAGAAAATTTCCAGGGAGAAATACGGTGCAATATTAAGACCAAATGGTAAACAACTAAACTGATATGGACAATTTTCGACGCGAAATCGCAGATATTTCCTGTACTTTTTATTTACATGAATTAGAAAGTATGCGTCAGTGAGATCAATATTTGAAAGATAGCAATTTTTATTTAAAAGTTTCATAACAGTTCTGTAGTCCTCCAATTTAACGTGAGGAGCAATTAAAAGTTTGTTAAGAGTTTTTAAATTTAAAATAATTCTGTATGTGTCAGAAGGTTTTTTAATTATAAAGTAAGAGAATATAAATTGTCCTATGGAAGAATGACACTCTTCAATAGCACCTATTTTTATCAATTTCTGAATGGATTTTTTATATTCAGGTAAAAGTTTAGCCGAGATTTGTACAGAGGGTTCAAAACGCTGCACAGGCTTTTTAATAAAAGGTATTTTTTCCTGTGACCCATTCTAAGACCACTCGTTCTTTCGTGATATATTTCCAACCCTGTATATATAATATATATATATATATATATATATATATATATATATATATATATATATATATATATATATATATATATATATATATATATATATATATATAATATATATATATATATTACTCAATTCACCCAGGGACCGAACCACGAATTTTCGACGTTTCACTACTTTTTTCACGAACCCGTGAAGTTTTGGTTCTTTTATTTTTCAAAAATCGTAAAAACGAACCGCTTTTCTTGTGGAAAATCGTTGAAAAATCCTACATTCAACGACTGCGCCAGTTAAAAGAATTTCCCTGTAAGGCCCTTTTTTAAAAACTTTAAATTTTATGTAAATAACAACTACAACGTTCAAGATTCTAAGCTAGACTAATTTTATTAAAAGATTAACAATCGAAATAGTACGTATAATTACATATTGCAATATTGCTGATTCTGCTTAATGAGGTAATTCGTTTGTCGGTGTCGCATGAGGTTACTTGAAGTCATCGTCCAGTGGCGGGTAATATTGGCTAGATAACTCCTCCCCCGTTAGAATGAGGCATCCTCTGGAAGGGTGATGCTGTTCTCCTGAACAGGGATGTCTTGGGAAGTATTCTGGTCTTTTGTCTTCTTCCAAAGATAAATGCAACCTGCAATTACTACTATATACAGGATGATGCTCTATAAACTTGGACGTGTAAAGTCTGATAGAGGGTGTGCTTCTTGAATTGGAAACATGGGATTTTCAACTGCTGCTTCAAGGTTTAATTTTTTCAATTCAATACTTATTTTAGGTGGATTTCTCATTTTAAGTTGCACGTTAGGGGTTTGGATTACTGAGGGGTGCCCAAAACTTTTTTCCTGAAATGGAAGCTCCTGGTTTCTGAATATTATGTTGCAGGCATCTTTATTTATCAGGAAAACGCCTTTCAGTTTTAGGGTCTGCACATGATCTTCACAGTGCACTTTTATACTTTCTTCTCGTGGAAACACAGCCAAATATCGATTGATCTCATAAATTATCTCAATATGATTTTCAGCAATTTTTAACTTTGTAAATTGGCAGAGACTAGAGTTGTCATGTTGAAGGATCCCTTCTTCGCAGGGCACTTTGATGTTGGCTTGTAGTATATTTGGACAATGATATGGTTTGCCTTCGGTACACATGCCATTTAGACGTTTTATTGGTTTTTTATTTAATTTTAGAAAATATCGCGTACTGGGGATTATCATAACAAATTCTGATTCATAACTTGCAGGAATAGGTAAAATGTGATAGAGTTCAAATTGTTCTTCAAAATCTATTGGTGTTGAAAGAAAATACCTTATCTTAGTCTCCTGTATATCGCATTTTACTTTAATTATTGATTCGTACTTAGAAATATTTTCAAGAGTGACAGTGAATGGTAGTTGGTTCTTGTAATGAATTATTACTAATTGTTATTAAGAGAGTATTGCATTTCTAGCTGGGTCTGCAAGTTATTACCCTTATTTTCTAAATGGTTTAGTATTTTGTATATTTTGTCCCCATCATTAGAATCTAAGTTACCTGTGATGCCTTTAATAACAGATCCTAAGCCGTTGATTAAGCCTCTTTTAAGACGACTAGTATTATGTAAAGAAATAGTTTCTAACTTAGTAAGAATAGATTTTTTACAAAACATAGCAATATTTTCGTAATGTTCTAATTCCCTAACTAAATTTGTACTATTCGAATAAGTAACCTTAAGATTATCATGTTGGATAATTAAATTCTTATATTCTACAAAGATTTGTTCTAGGTCATAAAAATGTACGAACATATGTTCGGTTCTTTGAAGTTTGGTGGGTCCTAAGTTTATTGGTAAGGCGCCCAAATTCTCCGTAATATTTCTTATTTCTGTCCCTTGTCCTGGGATGAGGAACCTGAAATATTTTTAAAATGATAAGTTTTTCTTTTCGGTCTTTTAACCTTAGATAGGTGTATTTTATCCGTAGTGTTTCCGTGAGTGGGATTAATTCTAGCGGTTTTTAAATTTTCGTTGACCTGAGTTATTTGCTGCTTTTGTTTGTTTTTAACGAGTACTTTTTCAGGAATTTTTGGCAATTCTTCTCGAGATTCGTTAATTTTGTTGACAACTTTTTCTTTAGATTGTTGAATTATTTCGTTTAGCTTTTGATAAAAAGTTTCATTTTGTCGCGGTGATTAGAGACGTAATTATTGACGTGTTGTTTTTCTATCTCGAGATTAAAAGGGGATTCTGCGGCTAGGTGGCCTGTAACTATTTTATATGGGGCTAGATTGGTGACAGAATGTATAGTATTATTATATGCTAGTATAGCATAATTGACTTTCATTTCTATGGGTTCATTTTTAAAATCTTGTTGGTTATTGAGCAGCCTAATGTACTCGATCAGTGTGGAGTGGAATCTTTCTATAAGACCATTGGATTCGGGATGTTGGGAACTTATAAAGTGAATCTTAATCTTATGTGTCTCGAGAAGTTCACGAATTATAGAGTTTTTAAATCCTAATCCATTGTCTGAAATTATTTGTTCTGGGATACTGTGATGATAGAAATATTTTATTAAATTATTGGCAACTTCTATAGATTGCGCAGAGTTTAATTTGTACGCCTGAGCATATTTAGAAAACGAATCAACTAAGGTTAAAAATTTGCAATTTTCTAGAGAGATACTGTCGATATGTAGAATTTGGAAGGGTTTAATTGCTGTAGGTGTGATGTTTAGTTCTAATTTCAGCGGTTTCCTATCATATTTCGTTAATTGGCAAATTTCGCATTCGTTAATATAAGTTTGGATAGAAGCACGTTGATTAGGCCAATAATAGTTATTTTTTATGCGTTTTTCAGTTTCATCGATCCCGCGATGATTTGTTTTCCCTTCGTGTTGGTTTTGAATAATTTGCTTTATTTCGTCATTATCAGTGACGTCAATTAATTTCTTAGTACATTTAATCATATTGATTTAGGAATTTTTAAAGTATTTTTGTAAGACAACACTAAATTTTTCGTACACGGGGTCTTCGAAATATAAGTGATATTTCACTTTGGGAACAATGGTCTCTTTAAGGAACTTTAAAACATCAATTTCAAAGTTGTTTTCTGAAAACTGAACATAAGTGCGTTGTTTAGAATTAAATAGATCAATCCGAGATGGAGTAGCAGGAGCATATTTTACTTCAGAAATTATTAACTGATTTTCACCGAGATTAACAGGACAATCTACTATAGGAATACCTATTATGGGGTTTTCGTGAGATGAGTGTACAGTAATATCGCTGTCTTCAGCGGCATTTTCCATTTTGTCGAGGTCGCCTGTTTCGACTAGTAAAGATTCATTCTCATGTTCAATATTTTCATCAATATTCTGATTTATTTTTTCAGCATATTCTTGAAGCTTAAATATAGATTCGGAACTAGGTTCGGTTTCGTTCGCATTTAATTCTATGCGCGACAGTGCGTCAGCCTTTTTATTAAGACCACCTTTTTTATAAACAATATCGTAATCGTACTCTTCCAGTTTTAAGCGCCAACGTATTAATTTTGAATTTGGTTGTTTTAGTGAAAATAACCATTCCAAGGGCTTGTGATCGGTAACTATTTTAAATTTACGTCCAAATAGATAGGGCCTAAAATATTTAGTGGCCCATACAATAGCAAGAAGTTCTTTCTCGATGGTTGAATAATTTATTTCTGACTCATTTAAGGTTCGACTAGCGTATGGTATCGGTAGGTCTAATCCTATTTTACCTTGAGAGAGAACAGCTCCTAAGGTGTAATTAGAAGCATCACGTTAATATGAACGGCTCAGCAAAATTGGGATACTGAAGAATTGCTTCGTTTGTTAAAATTTGTTTGCATAATTCAAAACATTTAATATATTCAGGATGTTTTGTATCTATCACGGCATCTTTTTTTAGTCTTTTCGTAAGAGGTTTCGTTACTTTGGCGAAATCTTTAATACATTTCCTATAGTAACCCAAAAGTCCCAGAAAGCCTTTTATTTCCCTTTAGGTTTTTGGCAAGGGAAAATTCTGGATTGCGCAGATTTTTTCCGGATTTGGTTTTACACCTTCAGGTGTGACAATGTGCCCGAGATAAGCCACCTCTTTTCTGAGAAATTCAGATTTATCGAGCTGAATCTTAAAGTTTGAATTACGTAATCGTTCAAAAACTTTTCTTAGTCTATCAATATGTTCTTTTAGGCTAGTACTAAACATGATAATATCGTCAAGATAAACAGCGCAAATTTCGTTTTGATATCCTCTTAAAATATTATCCATAACGCGCTGAAATGTAGCGGGCGCATTTCGTAGGCCAAAGGGCATTCGCAAGAACTCATAGTGACTATTTTCTGTATTGAAAGCAGTTTTGGGGATGTCTTCGTTGGCCATTTCGATTTGATGAAATCCCGACGCCAAGTCAAAGGTGGAAAAATATTGACATCTGCCTAATTTATCTAACAGATCTGTGATATTTGGTAAAGGATATCTGTCTCCGAGAGTCTTTTTATTCAATTTTCTAAAATCTATGACAATTCTTCACTTGCGTTTACCTGTAGCGTCAAATTTTTTGGCACAACCCAATTAGGAGAGGACCAAGGAGAAAACGATGGACGAATTATCTTTTGATCAAGCATATCTTGAATTTGATTTTGTACCTCTTTTTTATGTATTTAGGGGTATCTGTATGACCTAGTATACACAGGAATTTCGTCTAATGTTTTTATATTATGTTTTATTTGGTTTGTAAAGGTTAATTTGTTGCCGTCGATATGAAATATGTCTGAGAATTCTTTAATTAATTTTAAAATTGCATTCTTTTCTTCAGAATTCATATGGTCTGTTCTAATTTTTGAGACGTCAAATTTAATCTTTTCGACGTTAAAATTGTTCAAGTTTGGATAATTATTAGAATTTATTTGTAAATCTTTAAAATCCATAGCAATTATTGGATCTAAAAAGTCTATAGACTTTGCCATTTCGGTCTTGTTTAAAATAGAGCAAAAAGCTTGATTGTCTTTGACTTTAGTGAGACATTCGGGGATTTCTAATTCGTCTATTTTCGTGTAGGGTATAATGATATCGCCATTTGAAATATTTTTAATTGGAATTCTAATAATTTGTTTAGAACTTGCTTCAACAGTGATGTTATTGTTCGAAATGCCAGATGTATTATGGTAAAAAAGTTTAATACTGGTGTTGGGTGTCACTAAAAGGTTATTTTGTAAGTTAACATTTGCTTTAATGATTTTTAGATTGTCTATGCCTAAAAGGCAATCAAAATAATTATGGAAATTAAACAGATAGAATTTTAGGGGATCTATCTTCACATTAAACATTCTAGCAAGAGGAATTGTGGTGCTAAAATGTTCCGAGGAAGCGCCATGTGCTGTAGATATATGAAAAGGGTCATTCTTTATAAATTTGCGAAAATATTTTTTGCAATTTCAGGTTGGATGAAAGATCTAGTACTACCTGTGTCTATAAGTATTTTCAAATTTATTTCGGGAAACACTATATAAGGGAGTTGGCTACCGTTAAATGCAAAGGTTATTAGATTAAATCTGGGTGGTTTTTGTCCGAGGCTTCTATCTGAAAAAACTCGGAATTACATTGTTCGGCGGATTCTTCGGGGAATTCAACAAAACCTTCATTGTAGCAATTATCGGTTTGTTGATTTTCAGATTCAAGAAAGTAGTCGTTGCATTCCTGATTTTCAATATTATGCAATTCCTCAAACGCGAATTTTGGATGACTAATGTGAGAATTGTTTTGCCTTAAATTTTGGAAATTATTATTTTGTGATTGGTTATTCGTAAAATGAGATTTTGTAAACATACTATTTTGATTTGTTTGGGGCCTGAATGTATTTCTTGTAGAAATAGACATTGGTGTGGGTTTCGGTAATGGTTGAGAGTTTGTTTGAATAGGTTTAAACACATTGTAGTTTGAAGGACCGGGGCTAGAATAATTTCTAGGTACAAATCGGTTATACACAAGTTGTGCATTATTCGGATTTGTTGTGTACGTAGATGGTCTGGGAGCGAAATGTTGTCTTAAGACCTGCGGTCTGATTTTTTGTGTTCTGTGGGTAACATTTTGAATTTGAAAATCATTTGTTAACGTATTCAGAGCACTGTTTAAATTATCAGGGTTTTTAGTTCACATCAGAGAACCTATCGGTTCTTTAAGACCACGTAAAAATACTCTTAAAGCTAATTTCTGGCAATACTCAGAGAGAACTGGACCTTGCATTTCATCAGCTAGAGTAGCAATTTGAGCTACTTGTAAATTTAACATTTTTTGAACTTTATTGAAGAAATCAAATGCGTTTTCGTTTTCTTGCCTAAGTTTGACCATTTCTATGTTTAAAGTAAAAATATCACGTTTATCAGCATACGTGTTTAAAAGAGCTTTTTTCAGGTCTGTCCAAACATTAATTATACAGGAAGAGATATTTACCGCTGCTTCGCCTTTTATTTTAGACAAAATAGAACTCATAAGATATTCGTTTTGAAAATTGCTTGTATCGACTGTGTCGTAAAATTTTTTTACAAGTTTTTCACAAATATCAATAAACCTAGATAAAAGTTCGACTTCTACGTAAAATTCTGGTATCATATTTAAATATTCTTGTTTTAATTGTGGAGGAGCCATTTTTACAAGGATTATAACAATATATAAAACTACTAAACTTAATAATAACGTGAGCCTAGTGAATCAGAATTTGTATGTTATTTTATTTTAAGTTTTTTCGAGCTAACCTCTAAATAACAAGATTTACTTACAGCAAAATCACCAGAATGACATCCATGCACTTAACTTTGATATGCACTCAAAGATTCTTGCGTTGCTGATGGCTATAGTCTTCTGCGAAAGCGAAAGCTAGTTTTTGTCTGTAGAATATTCGTTCCTACTTTTCAGCTGGGCTTCTGGTTTTTAACGATTTGAAGTGGGTTACTTAATTCACCCAGGGACCGAACCACGAATTTTCGACGTTTCACTACTTTTTTCACGAACCCGTGAAGTTTTGGTTCTTTTATTTTTCAAAAATCGTAAAAACGAACCGATTTTCTTGTGGAAAATCGTTGAAAAATCCTACAACTACTGCGCCAGTTAAAAGAATTTCCCTGTAAGGCTCTTTTTTAAAAACTTTAAATTTTATGTAAATAACAACTACAACGTTCAAGATTTTAAGCTAGACTAATTTTATTAAAAGATTAACAATCGAAATAGTACGTATAATTACATATTGCAATATTGCTGATTCTGCTTAATGAGGTAATTAGTTTGTCGGTGTCGCATGAGGTTACTTGAAGTCATCGTCCAGTGGCGGGTAATATTGGCTAGATAACTTTGACTTACTATCAGGAAGTAAATGGACAACATTTTAAACACCTTACTTAGTTTCAATAATTTATGTTTTGTTGTATTAGGTTTTTTTGCATTGTATTGTTTGCGTTGGTATTTACAACCCACTTTCAAAGTTTTAAACGCTGTTTTCTCTGGCTAGTGTTTTAGTAACAAGATAAGGAATTATTGTGCTTTCCGGTCTGCGAGAACGTACAGCATATGTTCCTTGAAACATTTGAAATTCCTTGTATAACAGAAAAACGGTAAACTGGGTAGCAATGCGGAAATCGCCATTGTGCATATTTTCATTAAATTCAGGTAAGTGCTACCTAAGATATTTCGCAGTTTCTTCACTTTTGTTGTGTATGAATTACATATACTGTCTTTTATTTTTATTGGGCGCCATTCTGTTCCATCATATTGGATGCCATACTTGACTTTTGAAGACAATTTAAAATTAATTCAATAAGTGATTTTTGAACTTTGAAGACATACAGCTATTTTATTACATTATGTTGATTTCCTACCAGTTCATCCCAATTAACATTTATTTTTTCTGCGAAATTTAAAGTAAATTGAACAAGATTTTTTAAAAAAATTATTAGGCCTCCATTTTGTTTCGCCATCTTACATTCGTACCACAACTTTAGCAGTTTGTCTCTGCATCACACTTAATTCTTGCACGAAAATTGAAATTAATTTAATAAGTAGTATTTTCAGGTGGATTTTCAAATATTTTATTAGGCCTCAATTTTATTTTGGATACATATCAAAATGTTACCAGTTCATTCCTATGTAACACTTGATTTTTGAGCAAAATTTGAAGCAAATTGGATAATTAGGTAAACAGTGAACACTTGACCCAAAATAAAAGCTAAGATAATAGGAATTTTTTAATATTTATATACTATATACTACACATATCTATATAATAAATAAGAATTATTCTGCTAAAAGTCTTATACGAGACGTCGAAGTTGGCTGTGTCCAGTCAATCAATCACAGAATTACTGAAATTTTAAGAGAACTATTAAACAAATTTCATTATTTTAAATGTTTTTTTATGATTTTTAGTGATTTAAAATATTTCTTGGATGAAAGTATTTTTTTAGATGATAAGTTAGTTAACCCTTAATTTAAATTCAAATAAAAGATATATTCATAAAATACAAAGTGCCACCGTGTAAGAAAAATTAAAATATATTTATATTGTCATTTTATCAGACGATGTGTTTTTAATAGGTAGCTAAAAATTACATTTTTTTTTCATTTGACTTCCTGATGGTTCCAAATTTGGCTGTTTTAACTAAGTATAAGTTACTTCGCTTTCTAATAATAATATGTATATATAAGGTAATTCTTCAGCTAAATCTACATAGGAAAAAGGAGAAAATTATATAATTGTAAACCAAATATTTGAATAGATACCTTTTCCTATTATGTAGGCAGCAACACACAACAAAATTACTTTTAATGATTGGAGAATCATCTAGATGAAACGTTGTTATTAAATCAAGATCAGTAACTAACCGAGAAATTATTTCTAGAACGGGTTTTCCAATATTAACCATTCAATTTTGGGCTTCGAAACCGCTTATATTTTAACTTTAGGTTTAGGGTCTGGGGGATGGATGTTAATCCCCAAAACCCCCCTCGGTGTTCCACTGATCATGATGAGGTATTGCAAGTCCAACAAAACTATTTCACTGAAAATATAATATTACGTACCACTAGCACCTTCAAACAGGAAACAAAAAAAATTACTTCTCCAAATAATATAATTCAAACTCCAAATATTGCTAATATCTCCTCAGGATATTGTTTAATATATTCTGTTTTCCGATTTTTCTGCCTATTGCATTTCTTACTTTCACTATTCGGATTTAAGACATATCGAATTTTAATAACCAGACAAAAAAAATTAAAAATCGGTAAAGTTCGTTTACCTCGAACTTCCCTCATTATGAATACATATTTCCTTTTATTAGGAATAGTAAAGTGTGAACCAATTTAGTTCAGTACATAGTTATTTACGAACACATATACACTGTCTTTTCAAATATTTTAATTGGATGCCACTTTGTTCCAATATATTGGATCCCAATATTTTACCAGTTTCTAAATATAATTTTTCATAATTTAAAATGAATTCAAGAAGTAGTTTTTAGATTGACAAAATTTACATGTTGTCAGTTTACTTATATCATAATTAATTTTTCTCCAAAATTTACAGTCAACTGAATAAGATTTTTTTACGTTAATTTTTTTAACATGTTATTTGGCCTCCGTTTTGTTCCTCTATCTTGAATTCATACCAAAATGTTACAAGTTTATTCTTGTGTAACACTTTTTTTTGCAAAATTTGAGGTAAATTGAATAATTAGTTTTCTTAGTAATAATTTTTTAACGTTTCACTAGGCCGCCATCTTATTCCGGCATACTGGATTTTTACCAAAATATTACCAGTATGTGGATGATATGAGCCTTATTTTTTGACTACAATATGGAGTCAGTCTGATAAGTAGTTATTAAGGTATGCCGCGATTGAGAGGCAGTCAGACAAACCGACAGACGGACCTACGGAATTTATAATACATATTAGATAGAAGATATGTAAAACCTGAGAGAGTGATTTTTTCAGAATATAAAAATTTTATTTGGTAAGCATTTTATCCCTCCATTTTGAATTAATACAACATCTCATCTCTATACTACAAGATGTTATGGTACACAATTTGAAACCAGTTCATTAAGTATTTTTTTTAGGCTGAATTTTTAAATATTTTATTGTCATTTTGTTCCGCCATCTTGAATTTATACCAAAGTTTTACCAGTAGATTCTTACATAATACTTGATTTTTGTGCAAAATTTGAGATAAATGAGTAATAATGTTTTTAAAGATTTCACTAGGCCGCCGTTTTGTTTGGCCATATTGGATTTTTACCAAAATGTTACGAGGTCATCCCCATAATATGAACCTTAATTTTTGACCAAAACTTGAAGTCGATCAGCTAAGTGGATTTTTAGCTATACCTCGAACAGACAAACCGACGGACCGACAGGCAGATAGACAGACACACAACCAACGGAATTTTTTTGGAATAAATGCCAATTATTTCATCTCCAAACACAGGTTTTCATTTAAAACAACTTTTGTCTAAAATATTTTGTCATATTTTTAAAATTAAGTCTACTTTATTCTTGATCAGTTTTTAAATTTTTTTGCCTACCACTATTTTTTATAAAGAATTTTTTGAGAAATCAAAAATAAAAGTTTGCTCTTCTTGGACCACACTCCACATAAAGAACAACATTTTTAGGTGGTTGGTATTGTGTTATATTTGTTATTAATAATACGTAATAATTAACATTTCCTAAAATAACCGAATAATGTTTAATTCGCCCTATGTCTAATGTGTCAAATTTTTAATTCATCTAATATTAATTTAATATTTAATGTATCTAATTTTTGTTTTAAATTTAATTAAAAATAATACTGCCTTTCTTTTTCCTAGTTGCCTATCTTAAAACTACTCAGCAATTATTTTTATTAAACATATAATAATATAACCAAAATTAAAAATATAGAAGTAAATGTTCAGCGGCTGCCATAAGCTCGTTCCACTGGGCGACGGAATTGATAAAACATATTTTTTGGCATCTAGGGACGCAAAAACGTAAGGATATGTAAGACCTGAGAGGGTGATTTTTTACAATTACAAAAATGTTGTTTGGTTGCCATTGTGTTCGGCCATCTTGAATTAGTAGTACAATTTTACTAGTTGTCTCCAATACCACAATTAATCAATTTAGTAGTCTTTTCAAGCTCAATTTTTAAATATTTTAATAAGCGGCCATTTTGTTCCGCTATCTTAGATTTCTACCAAAATTTTACCAGTTGATTCCAACATAATACTTTGATGTTTAATAATATTTTTTCAAATCTATAGGGGTTACGAAAATATGTTTTTATGTTTCGTGTGATAACGGAGAAATAAATAAGTATTTTCAGAATCATTACCGTGTTTGCAGACAATAATTGTCCCGGATCCAACAAAATTGGTTTAAATATTCGTTAATCCAAATGGAAATAATTATTCTTACTTTAAGAAAAATAATTAGTAGGCAGCGCCTTTTAACCTTATTGTACATTACGCCTCTGTTATTATATAATCAACAGATTAAAGATTGTTCTATCTAATCTAATGTATTTATGTCTGATCCACGTGTTTAAATCGCCAAGTCAACTTCAATAAAAGTATACCGTACAAATTTTATATTTAATATTTTTTATATCTACTAAAATTTAACCAATATTGGAGTGGAGAATTACGACTCAGGACCCTGTACATTTTTGAACATACAGCATTTTCAATTCCTCCGGAATCACCACTACCAGAGATACACACGAGTTTATATTTCCGGAGAAAAATTTCACGTTTCGGTGATCTTAAACATCCCGCAATTTAAATCTATAAACATTCCACCATTTACTCTACTTGACAAACATTATATATCTGAATTCCGATAAACACAAGTGAGTATTGACTAAATTTTCAAGAAATTCAGATGAGCAACTTGCAAACTGGAATAAATACTCTTTAGTCTAGGACCGTATTAAAAATTTAAATTTAGTCAAAACAAAACGCGACTTGCAGTCTTAAATATTATTTGAGAAATATTACACAAGAAAAGCAGATAAGTACAGGGTTATTGATAATAAATGCACCAACCTCTTAACTTTTATATTATTGATTTTTGAACAAAATGTATTAAATAAAATTTGTAGCTAGTTATAGGATGAGACAAAAACGTGTAGCAGACCAAAGTTATGTTTTTGACCCGACGTCGTATGGAAAGGAGTGAGACATCAAAAGATTCTTCGGTATCCCGCGAGTTTTCTTAGCTAGGTCTGCCGATACAAAATTCAAAATAGCGGTAGTTATAAGTTCTCACACAAATTTGATTCTGAATTTGGTTTACCAAATGAACGTAATTACTATAAAAAATCGATAAATTTCCTTTACCCGGAACTTCCCTCGTTATGAATATTTAGTTATATTAGAAATAGTAAACTGTGGTCCAATTTAGTTCAGTAGATAGTTATTTAGGAACACATATATACTGTCTTTTCAAACATTTTTGTCGGAAGCCATTTTGTTCCAACATATTGTATCCCTACCAATATTTTACCAGTTTCTACCTATGCCACACTTGATTTTTGGTCATAATTTTTTGTTTCGTCATGTTGAATTCGTACCAGTTTATTTTTATATCATACATAATTTTTCTCCCACATTTACAGTCAATGGATTAAGAAGATTTTTTAAGTTCAATTTTGATTTTATTTGGCCGCCATTTTGTTCCGATATCTTCAATTTATAACACAAATCTACCAGTTTAACTCTATACATACTTAATGCTTGCAAACAATTTGATATTTATCTAATAAGTAGTTTTTTCGGACTGATTCTTTAAATATTTTATTAGGACCCTATTTTGTTTTGCTATCTATATCCGTACCAGAATGTTACAAAAGTTCATTCTTATGTAACACCTGATATTGGTGCAAATTTGAAGTAAAATGAATAATGAATTTTTTTAGTAATAATTTTTTAACCATTCACTAGGCCACCATCTTGTTTCGGCATCTTTGAGGTAAATTTTTTAGATTACAAAAATTTTGCTTGGCCGCCATTTTTTTACTAGTTCATTCCTATACCACAATTAGTTATAGCACACAATTTGAAATCAGTTCATTAAGTAATTTTTTCCGACTGAATTTCTAAATACTATATTAAGCCGGCATTTTGTTTCGTCATCTTCGATTCGTTCCAAAATATAATTAGTTGTGTCCTACGTATTATTTGATTTTTGTACAAAATTTGAGGTAAATTGAATAATTAGTTTTTTTAACGTTCCACTAGGCCGCCATCTTGTTCCGGAATATTGGATTTTTACCAAAATATTACCAGGCCATCTATATATGAGCCTTCATTTTTGAATAAAATTTGAAGTCAATCTGATGAGTAGTTTTTGAGCTATGCCGCGGGCTGACAGACAGACAGATAAACCGACAGATGGACTGACCAAATTGATAAAACCTATTTTTTGGCACAAGGGACGTTAAAACGCGAAGATATGTAACACCGGAGAGAGTGATTTTTAAAAATTACAAAAAATTTGTTTGGCCGTCATTTTGTTCTGCCATCTTGAATTAGTACCACATTTTATTAATTCATCTCTATACTACAATTAGTTATATCACACAATTTGAAATCAGTTCATTAAGTAGTTGTTTCAGGTTGAATTAATAAATATTTTATTAACCGTCATTTTGTTCTGCCACCTTGTATTCGCATAAAAATTTTAGCAGTTGATTCCTGCAAATACTTGATTTTTGTGCAAATTGGATAATTAAGAAATCATGGTTCTTGGGATTAGACCGTGTCAAATTAGAATTACTATCCGACGTTTCGCCTTCGATTGCACGAGGCATCTTCAGAGATCTTTACTCCACGAGATCTGAACACTGAATTTGGATAATTATTTAGTAATATTTTTTTAACGTTTAACTAGGCCGTCATCTTGTTCCAGCATATTAGATTTTTACCAAAATATTACCAAGTCATCTTCATACGAGCCTTAATTTTTGCCTAAATTTTAAGTCAATCTTATGAGAAGTCGCGAATTGACATACAGACAGACAGACACACCGACGGAATTGATAAAACATATTATTTGGCATCTAGCGACGCCGAGATATGTAAATCCTGAGAGGTTGATTTTTTTCAGATTTCAAAATTTTTCTTTGCCCGCCATTTTGTTCTGTCATCTTAAATTAGTACCATAGTTTTACTAGTTGATCTCTATACTACAATTAGTTATGGCACACAATTTGAAATCAGTTCATTGATTATTTTTTTCAGGTGAATGTTTAAATATTTTATTAAGCCACCATTTTCTTCCGCCATCTTGGATTTGTACCAAAATTTTACCAGTTGCTAATAATACTTGATTTTTGTGCAAAATTTGATATACATTGGATAATTAGTTTTTTTAGTAATAATGTTTTTAACATTTCACTGGGCCGCTATCTTGTCATATTGGATTTTCACGAAAATATTACCAAGTAATCCCCATGTAAGCCTCAATTTTTGAGTAATATTTTAAATTAATCTGATGAGTAGTTTTTAAGCTATGCAGTGAACTGACAGACAGACAGACAGACAAACTGACAGATAGACCGACGAACTTGATGAACATCTTTTTTGTAATCTAGGTATGCCAAAACGCGAAGAACTGTAAAACCTGAGAGGGTGATTTTTCAGATTATAAAAATTTTATTTGGCTTCCATTTTGTTCCGCCATCTTGAATTAGTACCACACTTTTACTAGTTCATCTCTATACTACACTTATTTATGGCACACAATTTGAAATTGGTTCAAGTGGTTTTCTCAGGCTGAATTTTTTTAATATTTTGTTAAGCTGCCATTTTGTTTCGCCATCTTGGATTCGTGATAAAATTCTAAAAGTTTGTAACACTCTAATTTTGTTATATATAATATAATAGTTATAAATATAATAAGTAATAATAATATAGTTTAATCATTAAGTTTAACATTTATAATGTACTATTTTAGTGTTTCTAATAATTGATAGGTGCGTTTTATTTAAAATTATATATTGGTTTTATAGTTTTGATAGATTACCCATATCTCAAGCGAATATTTCATTTGTTATACCTGATTATATTATAATAATTACTCGGGTGTATAGCGCCACCTATTATCAACAACCATCAGTATTGTTTAACTAAAGTAGTTCACCACCCCGTTCTAAAGAAACGTTTTACTGAAAGTTCGAACGTTGTTACATGGATGGCGATGCCTATATCCATACAATATCATTCATCAATTAAAAATTTTAATTATTTAAAAAACGAAAACCCAAATAACATCTAAAGATATTTATTCCTTAATATTACAGAGTAAATTCGATAATCTTGTCAGGATGCTGCATTTTCGACTTCTCAGTTGCTGTAAATAATAAAATACTGGCATTAATGCACCGAATTTTTTTTGCATCTAAAGTCGATATTTGTATTAATACTCATGTAGGAATATATATTTATTAAGCACGGTTACTTCGATAAATACTTCTATGTATATTCAAATTCAAAAATTCAAATTCAAATTAAAAAAAAGTTTTATTAACAAAACAAACACAGCATAATTTTTATAAAACAAGTAACAAAAAATATCTTGTTTATTTCGCTAATAAGGACTACATCTCGACTATAGAAACCGTTACCAACTTGCACATGGATGAACCATGTGCAAGTGCGATGCAGCCCTTGAACTATAAACTTATCTAGCCCAAAATCAACATAAAAATTAAACAAAAAAATAATTTAAAGTAAGATCTAAGGAATGCGCATACTAGGGGACAGAAGCGGGGGTGACGGGGAGAACGGCAACCGGAAAGCGGAAGTCGGGTGCCCAAGCCAAATCAACAACGGCACATAAGGCCCGGAACGGCAAATAACAAACTACATATTGAACAGAAAGAAAAAAAAAAAAAAGAAAATCAAGGGGTGTAGGTAAAAACAATGACTGAAAACGATATATGTAAAAGTATTAGATTGTAGCTTGTTGATTTCGTAATAACAGTGTTTTTGTAAATGTTTTAAATGTTTTAAGTGGATATGATTTAACTTCATTACTTAACGTATTCCACAGACTTACACCTACATAAGAGAATGACTTTTGGAAGTTAGTAGTTCTGTGAGGAGGTATTTTAAATAATTGGCTACGGGTGTTATGTTGGTGCACCAAAGGAACGAATAGTTTTTTCAAATAAGCCGGATGAACCGTTTTTATAATTCTGTAGATGAAGGAGTACATATGGTGTTTTCTTCGATTTTTCATGTTCAGTAAATTATGGTTGTTTAAGTGTGGGGTTATATGCTCTCTGTAATGCATATCATAAGCAAATCTCATACAAGAATTTTGAACTTTTTGAATTCTATGCTGAATGCTTACACTTAAAGAGTCCTCATAAACAGTATCGCAGTAATCAAAAAGTGATAATATTAAGTTATCGCAAAGAAAATATTTTGTTTTTTGGGGCATGGATCTAGCTATTTTGTATAACTGCTTTAAACGTATATAAGATGCCTTGATTTTATTTTGAATATGGGGTAGGAATGACAATGAGCAATCAAAAACAACACCTAAGTTTTTGGCTTCTTTCACGTTAGGTATTAAATTGCCGTCTATCTCCGCTTGAATGGTAATAATTTCTCTACCCGAGTTAAAGACTATAATTTCTGATTTAGATGTATTTAGTTTTAGGTTGTGTTCGTGTGCAAATTTGTGAATGTTCATTAGGTCATACTTTAAACGTTCTTCCGACAGAGATAAAGTATCTTTTGCAAAAGATAGGAACAAATGAGAGTCATCTGCGTACTGACATAGTGTAGAGTAACTCGTGCAGCTATTCATGTCCGTGACATATATTGAAAACAGAAGAGGAGAAAGTATTGAGCCTTGCGGTACACCCTGTCTGATGGGGATGAAGCGTGATTTTTCGGCTGAAGAATTATTATTGATTGAATATCTGTCATTTAGGTAACTTTTAAAGAAACGCACTGCTGATTCTGAAAACCCGAAATAATTTAGCTTAGAAAGTAGCATGTCGTGATCTACCGTGTCGAATGCTTTGCTGAAATCCAGCAATGCCAGGCAGGTGGATTCTTTTTGGTCCTCATGTTCTCGAATACTATCAGTGATGTTTACTAAACAAGTAGTGGTACTAAAGTGTTTCCTAAAACCCGACTGACAAGCTGGAATAACATTGAACTTATTTACGAAGTTGGTAACTTGATTGAAAATATGTTTTTCTAATATTTTTGACACAGTGGGTATTATGCTTATAGGCCTAAGATCTTTTAATTCTTTCGGATTAGATATTTTTGCTAAAGGCTTCACGATTGCCTGTTTCCAAATCGTAGGATACACGTTGTTTAGGATACAAGTATTTATAATATGAATTAAAGGTTCCATGCAAAAAGGTAAGCAAACCTGCAAGTCTCTTAATGAAATTCCGTCTTCTCCCACAGCATTAGATTTAATTTTAGCAATAATTTTATGTATTTGGTTAATATCGATAAGATTAA